>OZ024765.1:8334304-8401804 GCA_964016885.1 Eledone cirrhosa | reverse complement strand
TTGATAAAACCAAATATATAGCGTGTACTTCCTCCGAGTCTTACTATATCATGAATTGTCCAGAGTCTTTGGTCTGGGACCAATCTATACGCGGATGTAACTATCCTAAACCTTAGATAAGTTTGAATAAATTTGCTTAAATATTTCAAACACCTGTCCAACCCATGCTAAGTTAGACCCATGCAAACTTACCTCTGGCTGGATCTATAAACTCACCCCTTCACAGTCATTTTTACTTGCTTGTAAGACAATATCTTCCCTTAAAGAATCATAACAGACACAAAACCACACACTCACAAAACTACACATACACACGCGTGCACACACATAACCACACAATCACAAAACTACACATACACACGCGTGCACACACATAACCACACAATCACAAAACTAAACATACACACGCATAACCACACAATCACAAAACTACACACACACACGCATAACCACACAATCACAAAACTACACACACACACACGCATAACCACACAATCACAAAACTACACACACACATACACATAACCACACAATCACACACACACCACACAATCCACACACACACATGACAAAACTACACACACATACATACGCACGCACACACACACACACATAAATATATATACATATGTATGCATGTGTATATATACACACAGATTCATGTACGCACATACATATATATAGACACACATACATGTACATACACAGACTACCGCACAATCACAAAACTACACATACACACACACATATATACATCATCATCATCGTTTCATCATCTTCCAAAATGATGATGATGATGATGTATATATATATGTCTGTGTGTATTTTGGTGATTGTGTGTGTGTACATATGTGTGTATATATATATTATATATATATACATGTATTTGTTTGTACCTGTATGTGTGTGTATATATATGGGTGTGTGTATATATATATGGGTGTGTGTATATATATACATATGTGTGTGTGTACATATAAGTGTGTGTATATGAATGTGTGTGTGTGTACATGTATGCGTGTGTATATGTACATGTATGTTTGTACATGAATCTATGTGTATACACACACATATATGTCTGTGTATATATGTACACACATGCATATATTTACACACACACATACATGTATATATACACACAAACATGTGTATATATATATATATACACACACATACATATACATACATACGTGACACACACACACATACATATACACACACATATATATACACACATGTACATGTGTATATATATATATACACACACACACACATACATATATATATACACACACATACATATATATATATATACACACACATACATATATATATATACACACACATACAATTGGAGAAAATTGTAGTTTTTAAATTTTTCCTTAAATTTACCGCTTTAATTAAAAAACCGTCTTAATGCAGTTACTAATTAACCCAGCATTCTAGCCCCTCCCAACCCTCATTAATTACAATAATAATAATAATAATAATAGTAATAAAAATAATAATAATTTGATGTAATTAATTTCCAATGTGTTTCAATAAAATAATTATATTCAAATTTAATTGTTGTTGTTGTTGTTGGAGAGTTCTAAGGACAGGTAATCCGGAAATTATCCTATAATTCGAAAAATACCATAAAATTTGGTAAGGAAAAGGGAGGTAACTCTATCAAAAACAAAAACAAAGGTAGGAATGTCTGAGAGCCAGTTCAAAAGCTGTTTCCCAAATTACAAAACAATCTTCAGACATCTTGACAAAAAACATATCACACAGCTTGCCAACTACATGTGGAACCTAAAAGATATGGCACAGTATTCTCCATTAAATGGAGAATACTGGAAAGGTCCACCCCTTACATCATTGGTTCAATTATCCCATCATCATCATTCTAGGCCTAAAATAACAGGATGCTAATATGTGCTGTAGATATCTAATAACTAGAGGTTTGAATACACAGAATCGGAGATGAACTCATATACTAAACATATCTGATGACCTTTCGATTACAGAGTCAGGTAGGTTCGATCTATAATAGATCTTGCCTCGAGCTGATCGGTAGAGAAACATATGTAATATGTTATTAAATATTATGATGCAACACTGAATCCTTATTCCTTATATATATATATATATATATATACATATTCATAAGTATATACATGTACATACATATATGTATACAGATGTACAGTAGTATGTATATATATATATACTACTGTACATCTGTATACATATGTATATATATATATACATACATGCACACATATATATCTTGCCTCGAGCTGATCGATAGAGAAACATATGTAATATATTATTAAATATGTTATGATGCAACACTGAATCATTATTCCTTATATATATATATACATATTTATAAGTATGTACATGTACATACATATATGTATACAGACGTACAGTAGTATGTATATATATATATACATACATGCACACATATATATATATGTACGTATGGATTCACCGAACATTTATTATAATGCTCGGTGTGTTTGTAAACAAACATCCCGTATTAAGCCGTAGTGTCTAGCAACCATCGTTGCTCGTTTGTTCAACACTGACAAAGGAACGCTGTACTAGTTTCAAGCTTATTAGCTATCGTCAGCAACGTATACCTTCCTGCCAGATTGTTGAACGTATATACTTACCTTATGCATATTAACGGCTGAGTAGCACAATTTGCATATCGAGTGGGTTAATCGGCCGGGTGCACCGAAAACGATAAATGGAAAAAATGAAACGCAAAAAAAAACAGTAGAAAATGCTATAGTAGTTGGCTACTCCCTCTGTTGGTAGTAAGACAGCTAAGGTCAGCACTAAGAGAGAAAGGAAGAAAACTACAGACAAAAATGCGAACTTTTCTCCCTAAATATGTATGTATGTAAAACAATTTTTTCCCCCTATCTTATTAATATGCAATTTAATTGCGTTATACACTTCCATTGTGTGAAAAAGCCTATAAGCTGAAACCAGTACAAAATAATTGTTACCCAGTACATTACTGGTAATTTATTTTATTAAACCCCGTAAGGATGAAAGGCAAAGTTAACCTCGACAAGATTTGAACTCAGACCATAAAGGGACGTAACTATGGTAGAAAGCATGGATCCAACCCTCTACCGATACTGCCAATTCACCGCCCTTCAACCAGTACAAAATAATGAGAGAATTCCTATTTTGTAAATAAATATTTTGATGTTATTCTGAGAGAAAATCCCTTTAGCATTTTTTACTGTTTTTTTTCTTTTTTACTATTATATATATATATACTAATACTAATTGCTTCTACCTTTGGCACAAGGCCAGCAATTATCCCAGTGTATTACTGGTACTTTATTTTATCAACCCCGTAAGGATGAAAGGCAAAGTTAACCTTGGCGGGATTTGAACTCAGAATAGCAAGGGCCGTAACTCTATGCTTGGCGTCGAACCCTCTACCAATACTGCCAATCCACTTAATAATAAATGTGAAGACTAAAATCCAAAGAGGGTTCGATAAGGATAAATATATATCAAATATATAAGAACCATAGAGCAAATATTTATTAAATAACAGATTAAAGTTTAAGCAAAGAATCGCTGCTTTCACCCATAGAGTTTCAGAAGAACCCGTTAAGGGTGAAGGCAGCGATTCTTTGCTTAAACTTTAATCTGTTATTTTAATAAATATATATATATATCATCATTTTACGTCCACTATTCCCTGCTTGCAAGGGTTGGACGGGTCCTATTCAGCACATCATCTCTCCATTTGTCACGGTCCTTCAGGTGAGATTCTCGTGGCATCCAACAACATCAGAGGCCTGGTAGTAATTGTGAACAACAACATAAGCTGGTCTACTCATATAAACAGCAAAGTTGCCATGGCCCGCAGAATGTGTTCCTGGATTCTCAGAACCTTCCAGTCGAGAGATATCCACACTGTTATCCTTCTCTTATCCACTTTTGCCCGACCCCACCTTGAAAACTAGTCCACTGTGGTCTCCCCACACGAAACAAAGTATCATGAAAGTTGAAGCACTCTAAAGATCAATTACAAAACAGATAGATGGCATGACAGGCCTTGACTATTGGAGTTGATTAGAAAAGCTCAACCTTTATTCTATTCCATCAGCTTTGCCCAAATGATGTTGGCATCACCTTTAATGTACACCGAAGGCTTGGGCCCCGTGCTATCCGCCCACGACAGAAATCTCACTTGCATCTCATAACAATACGGCACAATTATTTCACCTCAATTGGCCCTGCTCTCTTTAACATTACACCAAAACACATTAAAACAGAAACAGACCCCCATCAAGTTCAAGAAGTCTTTAGACAAATTCCTTCAAGAAATCCTGGATAAGCCACCATAAACAATAACTCTCTTCTTGAGTGGGCCATGGTGCCCAAATCCTGATTTGAAAGAATTCGCCAGGTGGTGCTATTAAGTTAGACATGGCCTGGGCAATACTGGCCGAAACCTATCAAAGTTATATATATTTATGTATATGCCAGGTCACCAATTGGTGCTACTGGTAACATGTATCCCAGTACAACCTGACTCATGGTCGGGTCGTTGGCGACTAAACTGGTAACCCCACCAAGGTTTTTTGGTGAGGAGGGTGACTTTGGACATCCTGCAGGACTAAAAACCAAACCTGTCAAAGGGCAAAGGAGCTCTTAAGAGTCAATGGCCATCCAAAATCACCGGGAGAGATGACCCCTTAGCCTTTGTCAAGGCAGAATTCTAGAAGGAAAACTCTGATATAACACCTGCAACCCTGATGGTATCCAATGATGTTGACTTGTTCTTCTTTTTGGTAAATATCATCTTGGTTAAGAGAGTGGGACTGGCTTTGTGCAGTGCCTTTGCTCACTATAAAAGCTTCACGGCACAGGCATTGCTTTATATCTGGAGATCTCTCTGCACTTGTCGTCACATGGTACCATGAGCCCAACACTATGTGTCAATAATTGTCACAAGTGTAGTGTTTGTACCAGAGTTTTCAAGTCACTGGCTGGACTAAAAAGTCACACTCGTTCAGCGCATCGGTAGGGGTTCTCCTACATGGATATAAAGTAGTGGCTGTACTCGAAAACGAGTTGGCAGCCACCATATATAATATATATGTTGTTATTGTTTCCATTTACTTTATTCTCCGATGCCATGTGTTACACACTTCAGTATTCCGATGATTTGATCAGGCGCACACTTTAATTAAGGTCGTGTGACGTAATTTCTAGCTATCAGTGACTTTTAGACTCACCTGATTAATGAAACAATTGTTAATACTGTAAATAAACCCTTTTTGTACAGCCGACCAGGTTATTCTTCATTCTTTAACTATATGAAGAATGAAGAATAACCGGCCTCGATATGAATACCCCCTCCGTCTCCGTGGTATTTTCTTCGTGGTTATAAGAGGCTTAGCTCTGTTTCTCGACCGTTATATCGCGTGACTGTCTCCCCCTCCGCCTTTTGGGATTCTTTCTCACGTCGTGTAGACGCGTTCTTGAGACTAGTAAAATGAGGTATCCTCTTGATAAGTCGGCAGACCTCGCAAGGACTCTATATCTTTGATATATTGTTTTTGTTTATGCCACGAAACTACGTAGTCGAGGAATTTAGGGGCAGTTTAGGTATGATACATTTTATTACTAATTATATCTAAATGTTTCTTCTCTCTTCATAATGTATATATATATATATATATATATATATATATAAAATAAAGTTAGATAAAAAGCCAAATGTTTAAAATTTAGCTTCGTTTATTACTGCTATATATATTTCAGTGACAGCCATCTTTGGCTGTGACCTCTTCAGGCAGTCCAAATTAGTGTGGTAGAGACGAGTACATATGTTGTTGAGGTGTATAATATTGTCAATACTCTGATATCGCCAGTTCCTGGTTGGGTTGTTATTTCACTGAGGAACTGGAATCATATGAATTCAAACAAACTAATAATGCCACACTAATTCGGACTGCCTGAAGAGGTCACAGCCAAAGATGGCTGTCACTGAAATATATATAGCAGTAATAAACAAAGCTAAATTTTAAACATTTGAATTTTATCTAACTTTATTTTACATTACTCCGGAGTAACCAAACCAACCTGCGCACTTCGTCGAGTGCTCCAGCCTGCATACTGAGGTGTTGGTATACAACCAACATATACTCAATATATATATATATATATATACCGTACTTCACGGTATCAAAGACACTACTTTTTTCCTAAAATAAGTCTCAAAAATCTACCATGCATCCTGGAGGCTGAAGATTGTTTATTTTTTTTTTTTTCAAATTTTTGCTTGTCAAAATTAGGGTGCATCCTCGAGGATGAAGCATCTTCGGCACCGGGAAATATGGAATATATATAGGAGTTTTGTAGCTTGTTTGAAGTATTGTTGAATATGAAATACAAATTTAAATAATTTTGAAAGAAAATTAAATTGCTAAGATAACAAAAGAATCTTACCTTAGCAAATTTAATGATCCCAAATATTTTTGGGTTTAAAAACCATTTATCAAGGTAGTATCCCTAGATGAGACTTAAAGGATCGATCAGAGTTGACTTGTTTGGAAGGAAGATTCAAGTTAAATGGAATGAAAAGACGATAAAATTTCCAACATGTGCTTTGTGAAATGTCTGCAGAAAAGTATTTGATATATATGCGTGAATGTAAGTTTCTATGTAAATTTTAGCATCTTTTGTTATCTTAGCGATTTAATTTTTTTTCTAATGCATTGTTTGGTTTTCATATACATATATTCATTTCATTTCATTCATTCATCATTTTACGTCCCCTTTTCCCTGCTTGCAAGGGTGGGACGGGAACTGATTCTGGGTTGATTTCTACAGCTGGATGCCCTTCCTAACACCAACCTCATTTACAGTGAGTGCTGGGTGCTTTTTTGCTGTGGCACCTCCACGACCACTTTTGCAGTGGAATGATAGGGACCCCAGTCCCTATCATCTCATTTCTACAGCTGAGTAAACTGGAGCAATGTGAAATAAAGTCTCTTGCTCAAGGAAACAACACATCACCCAGTCTGAGAATTGAACTCACAACCTTCTGATTGCAAGGTCAATGCTCTAACCACTAAGCCATGTGCCTCCATATATATATATATATATATATATATATATATATATATATATATATATATATATATATATATATATATATATATATATATATATATATATATATATATATATATATATATATATATATATATATATATGCGCAGTCTGGCAAAAAGATATTAAGAAAATAAGATTTCGTTAAAAAAAAATGAAAACAATTTAACCCTTTCATTACCATGTTTCTAATAATATACAGTTATTTTAATTAAAGGAAGAATTTTGAGGGATTTACTAAAATTATGTTGGAAGATTTTAATTCAAATTGGTTGGGTTGGTATTAAAATAGTTTATGAAGAATTTTGAGGGATTTAACTGGAACCCCTTAAGATGTTCATACTGGCCACGCATAGTGATGTATAAAAATAATATCAAATACTGATGTATAATAAATAATATCAAAATCTCATAGATTCAATATTATGTGAGATATTACGTGAGGTAAAGCCTTTACTGTGAAAATACAATAGTATATATAGAGTAGTGTAAATGTTATGTGAGATATTACGTGAGGTAAAGCCTTTACTGTGAAAATACAATAGTATATATAGAGTAGTGTAAATGTTATGTGAGATATTACGTGAGGTAAAGCCTTTACTGTGAAAATACAATAGTATATATAGAGTAGTGTAAATGTTATGTGAGATATTACGTGAGGTAAAGCCTTTACTGTGAAAATGCAATAGTATATATAGAGTAATGTAAATGTTATGTGAGGTATTATGTGAGGTAAAGCCTTTACTGTGAAAATACAATAGTATATATAGAGTAATGTAAATGTTATGTGAGATATTATGTGAGGTAAAGCCTTTACTGTGAAAATATAATAGTATATATAGAGTAGTGTAAATGTTATGTGAGATATTATGTGAGGTAAAGCCTTTACTGTGAAAATACAATAGTATATATAGAGTAATGTAAATGTTATGTGAGATATTATGTGAGGTAAACCCTTTACTGTGAAAATACAATAGTATATATAGAGTAATGTAAATGTTGTGTGAGATATGTGAGGTAAAGCCTTTACTGTGAAAATGCAATAGTATATATAGAGTAATGTAAATGTTATGTGAGATATTATGTGAGGTAAAGCCTTTACTGTGAAAATACAATAGTATATATAGAGTAATGTAAATGTTATGTGAGGTAAAGCCTTTACTGTGAAAATACAATAGTATATATAGAGTAATGTAAATGTTGTGTGAGATATTATGTGAGGTAAAGCCTTTACTGTGAAAATGCAATAGTATATATAGAGTAATGTAAATGTTATGTGAGATATTATGTGAGGTAAAGCCTTTACTGTGAAAATACAATAGTATATATAGAGTAATGTAAATGTTATGTGAGATATTATGTGAGGTAAAGCCTTTACTGTGAAAATACAATAGTATATATAGAGTAATGTAAATGTTATGTGAGATATTATGTGAGGTAAAGCCTTTACTGTGAAAATGCAATAGTATATATAGAGTAATGTAAATGCTAAAGGGTTAAACTGGAGCCCTTTAAAATGTTTTTTTTTGATTGAGTTGGTATCAAAAGGGTTAAATAAAGAAGACAAAACACAAATATAGACTGTAGTATAAGAATGAAATTTTTGTTGGTTTTTTTTTTTTCATATCATAAAACAGTTCAAGTCCATGTAACCCTCCCCCGCCCAATTCACACACACACACATTTGTACAAATGCCTTGCCATCCATCCCCTCCCCAATTCACACACACAGAAATCGCCCACCCCCTCCCGATCCACACCATCCTTAATTCACATGCACTCATGTAAATGTAGCTGTCCCTTCACCAATTCATACACCCACAAATGCACTTGTCCCCTTGCCAACCAACCCCTCCCTAATTCACACACACACAAGAAATGTCTTGTCCCCTTGCCAACCAACCCCTCCCTAATCCACACACACCCACAAATGCACTTGTCCACTGCCATGCTTGTTTTACCTTCCACCCACATCTACTGCCCAAAATATAAAATTGTTGTTACAGCTCACACCTGCGGAGCTTTCGTTGGCCTTCTAGGCGATAGAAGTGTCCTAGGGTGTTTTACTGATAGGGACCCCAGTCCTACCACATTGCTGTAGGTTTACCTGGTCTCCTACAAGGTTGTATCTCATACGTTTCTCAGGTGTTTTACTGATAGGGACCCCAGTCCTACCACATTGCTGTAGGTTTACCTGGTCTCCTACAAGGTTGTATCTCATAGGTTTCTCAGGTGTTTTACTGATAGGGACCCCAGTCCTACCACATTGCTGTAGGTTTACCTGGTCTCCAACGCTGTATCTCATAGGTTTCTCAGGTGTTTTACTGATAGGGACCCCAGTCCTACCACATTGCTGTAGGTTTACCTGGTCTCCTACAAGGTTGTATCTCATAGGTTTCTCAGGTGTTTTACTGATTGGGACTCCAGTCCTACCACATTGCTGTAGGTTTACCTGGTCTCCTACAAGGTTGTATCTCATAGGTTTCTCAGGTGTTTTACTGATTGGGACCCCAGTCCTACCACATTGCTGTAGGTTTACCTGGTCTCCTACAAGGTTGTATCTCATAGGTTTCTCAGGTGTTTTACTGATTGGGACCCCAGTCCTACCACATTGCTGTAGGTTTACCTGGTCTCCTACAAGGTTGTATCTCATAGGTTTCTCAGGTGTTTTACTGATTGGGACCCCAGTCCTACCACATTGCTGTAGGTTTACCTGGTCTCCTACAAGGTTGTATCTCATACGTTTCTCAGGTGTTTTACTGATAGGGACCCCAGTTCTACCACATTGCTGTAGGTTTACCTGGTCTCCTACAAGGTTGTATCTCATACGTTTCTCAGGTGTTTTACTGATAGGGACCCCAGTCCTACCACATTGCTGTAGGTTTACCTGGTCTCCTACAAGGTTGTATTTCATAGGTTTCTCAGGTGTTTTACTGATAGGGACCCCAGTTCTACCACATTGCTGTAGGTTTACCTGGTCTCCTACAAGGTTGTATCTCATAGGTTTCTCAGGTGTTTTACTGATAAGGACCCCAGTCCTACCACATTGCTGTAGGTTTACCTGGTCTCCAATGCTGTATCTCATAGGAAGTTTCTCAGGTGTTTTACTGATAGGGACCCCAGTCCTACCACATTGCTGTAGGTTTACCTGGTCTCCTACAAGGTTGTATCTCATAGGTTTCTCAGGTGTTTTACTGATAGGGAACCCCAGTTCTACCACATTGCTGTAGGTTTACCTGGTCTCCAACGCTGTATCTCATAGGAAGTTTCTCAGGTGTTTTAATGATAGGGACCCCGGTCCAAACACATTGTTGTCACAGCTCACATTTATATAGGTTTACCTAGCCTCCTACAAGGTTGTTTCTTATAGGTCTTTCAGGTGTTTTAAGGATAGGGGCACCAGTTCAGTCCAGCGGTGTGTGTCTCTTTCATGATAGGACAGGTATTGTTGATGTTGGTAGTGGTGGTGGTGGTGTTGGTGTTCGTAGGTTGAGCAATTTTTTGTCAAACAGAACCAATGTTGACTTTCTTCTTCACCCCCCACCCCAGGTAAAAATAAAAAAATAAAATGAAATGTCAGACCAGATGAAGTGAAATGAGATGAGATAGTCTGTCAGGTGAGACGGTGGTTTTTCAGGTAAGGTGAAATAAGGTGAGGTCTAATGAAGTCATATGAGATGAGGTGGATTTTGCAGGTAAGATCATCAGGTGAGGTTGTCAGGTGTTGTGAAGTCAGTTGAGGTGAAGTCATCAGGTGAGATGAGGTGGATTTTGCAGGTAAGATCATCAGGTGAGGTGAGATAAAGTCGTCAGGTGAGGTGAGGGCATCAGGTGTGGTGAGGTGAAGTCGTCAGGTGTTGTGAAGTCAGGTGAGGCAAGGTCAGGTCATGTGAGGTCAGTTCAGTTCAGTCATTCATCAACAATGGCCTCCAGTTTTTTGATTTCCGCCTTCACGGCTTTCTTCCGGGTCACCTTGTCGCGCTGTTCCTGGCTCGGATTCGAGAGTTGTTTGCCCTTGATCTTCGCTTCCAGCTCTTCAATTTGTTTCAATTTCTTTCGGAGGTTCCGCAGTCGTTTGCCAGGCTCCGTCTGGCTTTCACCTTCCCCCTCCTCCTCTGTACCACCAGCTTTGTTATTGTTGTTGTTGTTGTTGTTATTGTTCTTTTTGTTGTTGGTGGTGGGAGCAGAAGAAGGATTTGCCTTTGCTGTCTTTGATTTGGTTGTTTTCTGAGACGACACGCTCCCTTTGCAGTTATCTGCACTGGTGGGAGCAGTGTTGTTCTCCAGAGTGTTGTTGCTGCTGTTAGTAGTAGTAGCAGTAGTCGTAGATTTAGATTTCGACTTTTTCGATGTCACCACCTTAAACTCCCCTTGCGAAGCTCCTGATCCCTTAGTCCCTTGGGAGCCTAGGTTGCCACCGTTCTTCTGACGACAGTCCCTATTGCACGACATCTCGTCTATCTTCCGAGCAACAAACTCCACCGATGAGTTGTCCGCCTCCCTCGCATGTTTCGTGGAAGAAGTGAGAGAGGAGGAGGACGACGAAGGGGAAGACTTCTCCGACTGCGTTTTCTTCTTCTGTTTTTTGGAAGAGGACTTCAGTGGTTTGGTAGTGACTACTTCTGCTGGGTTGAGGCCAGGTGGTAGCGTGGGTTGGCTGTTTAACCACTGCATTCCTTTGCTTTCATACCTGAAATAAAAAAAAAAAAGGGATCAGATGCAGTACAGCGTTTTCTTTAGAACCTAACTAATAATTGTTCGTAGAAACCACCGCATATTCGCAGAATCGTAAATATCTTTTTCATGGCAATATATATTTTTCACAGCTCTGATACTATAGCCATGTGGTTAGAATGTCTCAGGAATGAATCTCTGGATTGAGAGATCTCAGCTCTGATACTACAGTCATGTGGTTAGAATGTCTCAGGAAAGAATCTCTGGACAGATTTGTAGCTCTGGGATCAGAGAGTCACTCCAGGTAGAGCTGCTACTTCTCTGAATTGGAGAGATCACAGCTCTGATACTATGGACATGGGGTTAGAATGTCTCAGGAAAGAATCTCTGGACAGATTTGTAGCTCTGAGATCAGAGAGTCACTCCAGGTAGAGCTGCTACTTCTCTGAATTGAGAGATCACAGCTCTGATACTATGGACATGGGGTTAGAATGTCTCAGGTAAGAATCACTGGACAGATTTTACGGGCAAAACCAATCGGTGGGAGACCCAAGGGTAGACCCTGAGCAAGATGGTTGGAATAGATCCTTGAGCTTGGCTGGTCTCACTTGGGGATCCAGTCAGATCAGTTGGAGACGATTGATTCTGACATGACCTGCTGGTGGGAGTGTTTGAGGACTCTGCTCCTACGACTCTCTCTCAGGAATAAGTAGAAGGAGGAGGAAGAGGAGAAGGTAAATTCAAAGGTTAACATTTTCTGTAAAAACCCCCAAAATTGTGGAACTATTAGAAGGCTTACACTGGCATCTCTTCTTGTGGTATGTAGCCATCTCTTACACGTCGAGGTTTTCTCCAGGTACCGTCTGGTCTTTTGGAAGCAGGAATAAACGTCTCACCTGGCAACAAATAATTATATAATAATAATAATAAGGAAAATTATTATGTACAGTGCTCAGGTGCACTACAACTCGTCAAAGGTGCATGTATAGTACATAGAATAATGTACAAATGTCAGGAAAGTGAACGGTGTATGAGTCATGAAATACAGTGATACATGTGTGCGTGTGTATGGAGGAGGAATATCTGGTATAGTGTTGGTGAATTTCAGGAAACACAGAGGTTTTAAAGGATGCAGTGTCTCGACAGCTAACAACTGATGCAGGGAGTTTGTTCCATGGAGGTTTTAAAGGATGCAGTGTCTCGACAGCTAACAATTGATGCAGGGAGTTTGTTCCATGGAGGTTTTAAAGGATGTAGTGTCTCGACAGCTAACAACTGATGCAGGGAGTTTGTTCCATGGAGGTTTTAAAGGATGCAGTGTCTCGACAGCTAACAACTGATGCAGGGAGTTTGTTCCATGGAGGTTTTAAAGGATGCAGTGTCTCGACAGCTAACAATTGATGCAGGGAGTTTGTTCCATGGAGGTTTTAAAGGATGTAGTGTCTCGACAGCTAACAACTGATGCAGGGAGTTTGTTCCATGGAGGTTTTAAAGGATGCAGTGTCTCGACAGCTAACAACTGATGCAGGGAGTTTGTTCCATGGAGGTTTTAAAGGATGCAGTGTCTCGACAGCTAACAATTGATGCAGGGAGTTTGTTCCATGGAGGTTTTAAAGGATGCAGTGTCTCGACAGCTAACAACTGATGCAGGGAGTTTGTTCCATGGAGGTTTTAAAGGATGTAGTGTCCCGACAGCTAACAACTGATGCAGGGAGTTTGTTCCATGGAGGTTTTAAAGGTCGCAGTGTCTCGACAGCTAACAACTGATGCAGGTAGTTTGTTCCATGGAGGTTTTAAAGGATGCAGTGTCTCGACATCTAACAACTGATGCAGGTAGTTTGTTCCATGGAGGTTTTAAAGGATGCAGTGTCTCGACAGCTAACAACTGATGCAGGGAGTTTGTTCCATGGAGGTTTTAAAGGGTGCAGTGTCTCGACAGCTAACAACTGATGCAGGTAGTTTGTTCCATGGAGGTTTTAAAGGATGCAGTGTCTCGACAGCTAACAACTGATGCAGGTAGTTTGTTCTATGCTTCAGCAACTCTGAGCGTGAAAAAATGTTTCCTAAAGTCATGGGAGCTGTGCTGTTTTCTGACTTTGTAGGCATGTCAAGGCCGGTGCCCCAGCATGGCCTCAGCCGGATGGCTGGAACAGGTGAAAGAATAAAAGAGTATGTCAACAGGTGTTAGACACATGGAATTCAAAAAGGTGCTCAGGATTGTTGTTGGCAAGATGGTTAATATATTTTAGTAAAGTATTGGACTTTCAAATAATTATATACAAATTGGTAAAATAACAAACTTTTAAATAATTATGAATGCGAAGAGTGCAAATCCACGAATATTGGATGTGGGCCATAAAAATGTCTATAAACGCCAAAATATAATAAAAATCAAAGGAGTGTCGGCCCTACCACGGTATTGTCTGTCAGAAGTGAAAGGAGAAGAATGTGACGTCAATCTGATGTCATTCGTCAACCTAATATCTAAGCTTTTGCTTACACGTTAATTACAATTGTAACAGCTAGTGTAGTTTTTAATGCACATGTTAAATGAGATTGTATATTATCGTTTTGTTTTAATTGTACCATAACTCTCGTGGTTATTTGGTACCCATATTTTTTTTTAATAAGTGTATCTCATCGTAAACGTATCTCTTAGAAATTCATAAATGGTTGTGTAAACCCTTACACTTCAAAACAAAATTACAAACCAATTATGTGGTCATTGAAGTTGCTAGAAATAGCAGGCAAATCTTATACTCTCTACCACATTAAAAAAAGAAAGAACGTCTTATGTGGCAAATACGGTATATTATTATTGGTAATAATTGTTTCTACTTTTTGGCACAAGGCCAGCAATTACCCAGTGCATTACTGGTACTTTATTTTATCGACCCCGTAAGGATGAAAGGCAAAGTTAACTTTGGCGGGATTCGAACTCAGAATGACATGGGCCGTAACGCTATGCGTCAAAGCATAGCGTCCCACTCTCTACCGATACTGTCAATCCACAATATAGGTGTAATAGGGCGGTGAATTGGCAGTATCATGACACCTACACGACCACTTTAGTGTGGGCTGGATGTTTTATGGTACCAACATAACTTTACAGAGAAAGGGTGGTGTTGGTGGTAGTGGGAGGCTGGAGTAGGGTGTGTGGGCTGGGGTGTATGTTTGGTTAAGAGGTGCCTACTGACTGTAGGTTTAACTTCGTACGTAAGGGAAGGCGGGTCTTCTGTATTACTGCGTAGCGCCAAAGATCTCGATCCAGTGATGTTGTCTTAGAGGTATAAGCGTTGCCATGTCAGATTTTACCATGTCGTACACTGTATATTATCAAAATAACAAACTTTCAAGTAATCATATATATATATATATATATATATATATATATGATTACTTGAAAGTTTGTTAGGAACTGGCATAAATTCTATAAAATGCACACAATGCAGGTCCTGGGTACACAAGAGATGTAGCGGGATAGCAGGCAAACTAACAGGTAGGGAGAAATAGGTATGCAGTAGATGTACAGGGAAATTAGACAGTAGAAGTCGCACTGATAGACACATTTTTCAAATGCGAGAGGGCGCTATAGAAGTGGTGGATAGCTTCCGGTACCTAGGAGATCAGATTAGCATGGGAGGAGGGTGTTCCGAGGCCATAGTATCTAGAATAAGGACGGGTTGGAAGAAGTTTAGGGAGCTGCTTCCTCTGTTGACGAAGAAGGGTTTCTCCCTGCGTACGAAAGGCTGGTTGTATGATGCCTGTGTGAGGAGCGCGATGCTGCATGGTAGTGAGACATGGGCAGCAACCGCAGAGGATATGCGACGGCTGGAGAGAAATGAGGCAAGCATGCTCCGTTGGATGTGCAGTGTAAATGTGCGTGAACGACCCAGCATAAATGTGTTGAGAGAGAAACTGTGTCTGAGAGGGATAGAATGTAGTGTACGGGAGAGGAGACTGAGGTGGTATGGACATGTGATGCGCATGGAGGATGACCGATGGGTGAAGAAGTGCCAGGAAATGCCAGTTGAAGGAAGACGTGGTAGAGGTAGACCACGAAAAACATGGGCGGAGGTGGTGAGAACAGACCTCAGATCATTGAAGCTCACGGTGGAGATGACGAGGGACCGTGACGAGTGGAGAGATGCTGTGCTGAATAAGACACGTCCCACCCTTGCAAGCAGGGAAAAGCGGACGTAAAATGATGATGATGATGATGATGATATATGGTTCTCTAACTGCAGAGGGACTTGTAGGGACTGCTGTATTGACATAGAGCAGTTCTAGGGAACATTTTTTTCAAACCTGGTGGAGTCCTCTCCAGTTGAAACCCTTATTATTATCATTAAAGTGTAGTGGATTGGTAGTATAGGTAGAGGGTCGGACGCCATGCTTTGCAGCTTAGAGTTACGTCCCTTTATGGTCTGAGTTCAAATCCCGCCGAGGTTAACATTGCCTTTCATCCTTACGGGGTCGAGAAAATAAAGTACCAGTAATGCACTGGGGTAATTGCTGGCCTTGTGCCAAAACGTAGACACAATTATTATTATCATTACATGTATATATCATCATCATCATCATCATCACCGTCTTATGTCCAATCTTCCAAGCTAGCATGGGTTAGACGAGTTGCCCTGCTGTGAGCAATGCCAGGTCAGGTAACCGTGTCTGGCTCATACAGAACTGATTTGGGTTTGATTTCTACAGCTGGATGCCCTTCCTAGCACCAACCAGTCTACAGTGTGGACAGGGTGCTTTTTGTAGTGACACCTACACAACCACTCTACAGTGTGGACAGGGTGCTTTTTGTAGTGACACCTACATGACCACTCAACAGTGTGGACTGGGTGCTTTTTGTAATGACACCTACATGACCACTCAACAGTGTGGACTGGGTGCTTTTTGTAGTGACACCTACATGACCACTCTACAGTGTGGACAGGGTGCTTTTTGTAGTGACACCTACATGACCACTCAACAGTGTGGACTGGGTGCTTTTTGTAATGACACCTACATGACCACTCAACAGTGTGGACTGGGTACTTTTTGTAATGACACCTACATGACCACTCAACAGTGTGGACTGGGTGCTTTTTGTAGTGACACCTACATGACCACTCAACAGTGTGGACAGGGTGCTTTTTGTAGTGACACCTACATGACCACTCAACAGTGTGGACAGGGTGCTTTTTGTAGTGACACCTACATGACCACTCAACAGTGTGGACAGGGTGCTTTTTGTAATGACACCTACATGACCACTCTACAGTGTGGACAGGGTGCTTTTTTTGTAGACACCTACACAACCACTCTACAGTGTGGACTGGGTGCTTTTTCTAGTGACATCTACACAACCACTCTACAGTGTGGACTGGGTGCTTTTTTTGTAGACACCTACACAACCACTCTACAGTGTGGACTGGGTGCTTTTTCTAGTGACATCTACACAACCACTCTACAGTGTGGACTGGGTGCTTTTTGTAGTGACACCTACACAACCACTCTACAGTGTGGACTGGGTACTTTTTGTAGTGACACCTACACAACCACTCTACAGTATGGACTGGGTGCTTTTTGTAATAACACCTACATGACCACTCAACAGTGTGGACTGAGTGCTTTTTGTAATGACACCTACATGACCACTCAACAGTGTGGACTGGGTACTTTTTGTCGTGACACCTACATGACCACTCAACAGTGTGGACTGGGTACTTTTTGTCGTGACACCTACATGACCACTCAACAGTGTGGACTGGGTACTTTTTGTAATGACACCTACATGACCACTCAACAGTGTGGACTGGGTGCTTTTTGTCATGACACCTACACAACCACTCTACAGTATGGACTGGGTGCTTTTTGTAATGACACCTACATGACCACTCAACAGTGTGGACTGAGTGCTTTTTGTAATGACACCTACATGACCACTCAACAGTGTGGACTGGGTGCTTTTTGTAGTGACACCTACACAACCACTCTACAGTGTGGACTGGGTGCTTTTTGTCGTGACACCTACAGAACCACTCAACAGTGTGGACTGAGTGCTTTTTGTAATGACACCTACATGACCACTCAACAGTGTGGACTGGGTGCTTTTTGTAATGACACCTACATGACCACTCAACAGTGTGGGCTGGGTACTTTTTGTCGTGACACCTACATGACCACTCAACAGTGTGGACTGGGTGCTTTTTGTAGTGATACCTACACAACCACTCTACAGTGTGGACTGGGTGCTTTTTGTCGTGACACCTACATGACCACTCAACAGTGTGGACTGAGTGCTTTTTGTAATGACACCTACATGACCACTCAACAGTGTGGACTGGGTGCTTTTTGTAATGACACCTACATGACCACTCAACAGTGTGGACTGGGTGCTTTTTGTAGTGACACCTACACAACCACTCAACAGTGTGGACTGGGTGCTTTTTGTAGTGATACCTACACAACCACTCTACAGTGTGGACTGGGTGCTTTTTGTCGTGACACCTACATGACCACTCAACAGTGTGGACTGAGTGCTTTTTGTAATGACACCTACATGACCACTCAACAGTGTGGACTGGGTGCTTTTTGTAGTGACACCTACATGACCACTCAACAGTGTGGGCTGGGTACTTTTTGTCGTGACACCTACATGACCACTCAACAGTGTGGACTGAGTGCTTTTTGTAATGACACCTACATGACCACTCAACAGTGTGGGCTGGGTACTTTTTGTCGTGACACCTACATGACCACTCAACAGTGTGGACTGGGTACTTTTTGTCGTGACACCTACATGACCACTTTACAGTGGGAGGAGGTGAAGGCATACTGTCTATATGCTTCAGCTTAAACCGGTGGGAACTCGGGTCTTCTGTATTACTGCATTACGCCAGAGGTCTTGGTCCTGTGTCTTCGCCTTTGAGAGGTGTAATTGGGTATGGTCGGCTTTTATCACCTCATCCCAGGTCTTCCTGGGTCTCCCCACTCCAAGGCTTCCATCGACTTCTAGTGATCTGCACCTTTTTATGCAGCTGTCATCCTTCATACGCATCACATGTCCATACCAACGCAACCGCCTCTCCTGCATACAGCCTTTGATTCCTCTTATGCTCAGTCTCTCTCTCAATTCATAACAACAGGACAACACGTCTAACCCATGCTAGTATGGCAGAATGGACGTAAAATATATATACACACACACATATATAATACAGGGTGTCCCCCCAAAAATGTAATACATATTTCAACAGCATTCTAATAAATATTGCCTGTACAGGTAATTAAAGTGTGTATACATTTTTTTTTGGGGGGGTGACCCTGTATCATCATCATTTCACTTTACGTCCGCTTTTTCCCTGCTTGCAAGGGTGGGACGGGAACTGATTCTGGCTTGATTTCTACAGCTGGATGCCCTTCCTAACACCAACCTCATTTACAGTGAGTGCTGGGTGCTTTTTTGCCGTGGCACCCCCACGACCACTTTGTTATGGAATGATAGGGACCCCAGTCACAATCATCTCATTTCTACAGCTGAGTAAACTGGAGCAATGTGGAATAAAGTCTCTTGCTCAAGGAAACAACACATCACCCGGTCTGAGAATTGAACTCACAACCTTTCGATTGCAAGGCCAATGCTCTAACCACTAAGCCATGTGCCTCTATATATATATATATATACATATATGTGTGTGTGTGTGAGTGAATGGGGGGGGGGGGGGGGGGGGACATGTGTATGAAGAGACCCGTTGTCAATTTCACACATCAGACAATGTATGTATATAACTATATACACACTTATACATATATATATACACACGTGTGTATATATATATGTATGGATGTATATATATTAATATCTACCTGTCTTTTCGTCGCGTATCACTCCAGATCTTTCTATCTGTACACTGGCCATGTCTTTGTTGATTGAAAGGAGGCCTCCACCATCACCTACGTCACTTCCTCTACAGACAGGAAGTCTATCTCTCTCGAGCTGGCTGATAGACTAATAGCTACAGAGAGAGGGGGCAAAGTGAAAGACTATATGGAATATAGTAAGTTTGAGTAAAAGAAAGAGCGAGCGAGAAGGAATGTAAGTGAGAGACTAAGACATAAAGAGAGAGTGAGTGAAAGTGAAAGATTATGAGGTATATAGGGAGAGTAAGAAAAAGTGAAAGAGTAAAAAATGTAGAGAAAGTGAGAGTAAGTGAAAGACTAAAAGATATAGAGAGAGTAAGAGTAAGTAAAAGACTAAGAGTTAGAGAGAGTGAAAATATATGAAAGACTACGAGATATACAGAGAGCGAGAGGTAGTGAAAGACTAAGAGTTAAAGAGAGAGTGAGAGTAAGTGAAAGACTAAGAAATGTAGAGGGAGTAAACTAAGAGATAGAGAGAGTGAGTAAAAGTGAAAGACTAAGAGATATAAACAGAGATTGTAAGTGAAAGACTAAGAAATATAGACAGAAAGGGTGATTAAGTGAAAGACTAAAAGATATAGAGAGAGTAAGTAATGGTGAAAGACTAAGAGATATAGAGAGAGTGAGAGAAGGTAACGAGAATCTCGTGTGACGTGTGACTTGTCAGTGAGAAAGATGGCCGACCCCAAATATGCCAATCTGCCTGGAATTGTGAGTCATTTTATAATCTTTATTTAATATTATTAAGACTTTATTTCTAAATTTTCTTCATCTGTTGAAACATCGACATCTTTATTTATGTCATTGTTTTATTATTTCTACATTTAAACATCTCAACTGACGTATGTATACAGTCTGTCCCACAAAAATATATACACATTTATTAGAATGGTGTTGAAGTGTGTATACATTTTTGGGACACCCTATAGATATAGATACGTGTATATATATATACACACAGACAGTGTATATATATACTGTGTATTCATATACTGTATATACATACACAGTTTTGGGGACACCCTATATATATATATATATATATATAAATATAGAGTTTTGGGGACTGATTTCTCCCGAATGAAACAGTTCTAGTCCCGTAGAAGCCATTTCTATATTAAATATATACACTCTACTATTGTATTGAGTACTTTACTTACTGTGGTTACCCCCAATTGATCCCGGGATGAACTTATATCATCATCATCATCATACGTCCGCTTTTCCCTGCTTGTAAGGGCGGGACGGGTCTTATTCAGCACAGCATCTCTCCACATATCACGGTCCTTCGTCATCTCCACCGTGAGTTTCCACCACCTCCAACTATGTTTTTTGTGGTCTACCTCGTCTTCCTACAACTGGCATTTTCTGGCACTTCTTCACTCATCGGTCATCCTCCATGCGCATCACATGTCCATACCACTGCAATCTCCTCAATATATATGTATATATAGATATAGGTATACTTGGGGCGGGTCATATTGTTGTAATAATATTGCCAGAAATAATAACACAACACACTCACTGTTTGGTTGGTTTTCGCTTCTGTATCTTTTATATCTCCATAGTTAATTTATTTGTCAATCAATGTTTATCATTGACTGACCAACAGTTAAAAATACAGATATAA
Organism: Eledone cirrhosa; assembly: GCA_964016885.1. Lineage (NCBI taxonomy): Eukaryota > Metazoa > Mollusca > Cephalopoda > Octopoda > Eledonidae > Eledone > Eledone cirrhosa. Next base: position 8,380,437 of record OZ024765.1, on the reverse strand, counting down.
ATATATATATAGTTATTATAAATGTAGGCTATCGCCGTATTTTGACTAAAGAAATTAAAGAAATTATTTAGCCTGATAGTGGGGTTAAGAACCCTCGGAGAAATGGAAAAAGATGAGTATTGACGTATATATATATATGTATATAGTCTAACAAAGTTCTTTCGTTGCACATCTGTGACATCATCAGTGGTATACAACAGTGACATAAACAGGTACTCAAGTTTCGTTGGGTTCTGGGCCCCAATTCGTTCAGCCTGTCATGAGAAGAAAGAAAAAAATCTTTATCATTGTTTAACATCCATTTTCCACTCTAGCATGGGTTAGACGGGTCCTATTTTGAGGCAAATTATGTCGGGTGATCGGGTCTGGGTCTGTCTGTGTGTATTGTGTATTGTTTCAATCAAAAGAAATCATCAGGAGAGCTTTCTGGTCCTGTAGAAGCCGTTTCTATATTAATCTTGATGAATACACTCTACTAATGTATTGAGTACTTTACTAACTATGGTTACCCCTGATTGAACATGGGACTCACATCTATCTATCTAAGGCGGGTAAAATTCCCAAGATCCATGGACGAGTTCTCTCCAGTAGTCTCTGTCCCTCATTATCGCTGCCATGTCCTGTGTCTCCAACAGACCAGTGTCTGTCCTTAGGGCATCAACATACGTTAACCTTGGTCTTCCTCTTCCAGTTTGTCCATGCAGGGGCTCTCACAGGAGCACTGAGTGCAGTGTCAACTCTGGATGTCGGTGAGCATGTCCAGCTAACCTCAGTCTCCTCTGTGTCACTTTTGAGCTGACTTTTGGGAGGCTCCCATACAGCTCTGAGTTTTTCATCCTCAGTGTATACTGATTAATGTTCAGAGCCATCCTCAGCATTCTCGTGTAGCACCCGTCCACCATCTGAGTTAGTTTCTTGATCAGTGTCCAAGTCTCAGACCTGTACAGCAACACAGACTCCACTACAGCAATGAAGAGGTGAATTTTCAGGTCTTCACGAAGGTCCGACTTCCACACCAATCTCAAGCTGTGGCACATATGTATATATATATATATATATCATCATCATTTTAAGTCCGCTTTTCCCTGCTTGCAAGGGTGGGACGGGAACTGATTCTGGCTTGATTTCTACAGCTGGATGCCCTTCCTAACACCAACCTCATTTACAGTGAGTGCTGGGTGCTTATTTGCCGTGGCGCCTCCACGACCACTTTGCAGTGGAATGACAGGTTGTGAGTTCAATTCTCAGACCAGGTGATGTGTTGTTTCCTTGAGCAAGACACTTTATTTCATATTGCTCCAGTTTACTCAGCTGTAGAAATGAGATGATAGGGACTGGGGTCCATATCATTCCACTGCAAAGTGGTTGTGTAGGCTCCACGACAAAAAAGCACCCAGTACTCACTGTAAATGAGGTTGGTGTTAGGAAGGGCATCCAGCTGTAGAAATCAATTCCCGTCCAACCCTTGCAAGCAGCGAAAAGTGGACGTATGGTGATGATGATGATATCAACAGTCGATCAATGTTTCCATTAATCTTTCCAATTTGTAATACTGTCGGTCGCAACTCCGGGTAGAAGGAGCAACGTGAAATAAAATGTTTTACATCCATTTTTCCACACTTGCATGGATAAATATATTATCTATATTATTTGATGTCTGTTTTCCATGCTAGTATGGGTTGAATGAGTTGACAGTCTATAGATAACCAGATCAAAGAGACTCTCTTGTTCAGCAGGGCTTTTATAGTTGGTCACCCCACCCCTTAACCGTGCAGAGTGTAATGGGTGTATTTTATTGAGACGCCAGCTCTCCCACTTTACAATGTGTACTGGGTGTATTTTATCATGACGCCAGTACTACCACTTTACAGAGTGTACTGGGTTTATTTTATCATGACACCAACACTACCACTTTACAGAGTGTACTGGGTGTATTTTATCATGTCACCAACACTACCACTTTACAGAGTGTACTGGGTATATTTTATCATGACACCAACACTACCACTTTACAGAGTGTACTGGGTTTATTTTATCATGACACCAGCACTACCACTTTACAGAGTGTACTGGGTGTATTTTATCATGTCACCAACACTACCACTTTACAGAGTGTACTGGGTGTATTTTATCATGACACCAGTACTACCACTTTACAGAGTGTACTGGGTGTATTTTATCACGACACCAGTACTACCACCAAACAGAGTGTACTGGGTGTATTTTATCATGACACCAGTACTACCACCAAACAGAGTGTACTGGGAGTATTTTATCATGTCACCAACACTACCACTTTACAGAGTGTATTGGGTGTATTTTATCATGACACCAGCACTACCACTTTACAGAGTGTACTGGGTGTATTTTATCATGTCACCAACACTACCACTTTACAGAGTGTATTGGGTGTATTTTATCATGACACCAGCACTACCACTTTACAGAGTGTACTGGGTTTATTATATCACGACACTAGCACTACTACTTTACAGTGTACTGGGTATATTTTATCATGATGCCAGCACTACCACTTTACAGAGTGTACTGGGTGTATTTTATCATGGCACTCCATTCGCATGTAGAGTGCACTGAGCAAGTTTCCTTAAAATAATGTGTGTCATCATCATCATCATCGTTTAACGTACATCTTCCACGCTTGCATGGGTTTGGACGGGAATTTTCCCACTTGAGGCAAGATTGGTTGCCTTGCTCGTATAGGACTGTTTATATATATATATATATAAACATGTATGTATGTATGTCAGGTCACCAGTTGGTGCTACTGGTAACATGTATCCCAGTACAACCTGTCTCATGGTCGGGTCGTTGGCGACTAAACTGGCAACCCCACCAAGGTTTCTTGGTGAGGAGGGTGACTTTGGACATCCTGCAGGACTAAAAACAAAACCTGCCAAAGGGCAAAGGAGCTCTTAAGAGTCAATGGCCATCCAAAATCACCAGGAGAGATGACCCCTTAGCCTTTGTCAAGGCAGAATTCTAGGGGAAGGAAAACTCTGATATAACACCTGCAACCCTGATGGTATCCAATGATGTTGACTTGTTCTTCTTTTTGGTAAATATCATCTTGGTTAAGAGAGTGGGACTGGCTTTGTGCAGTGCCTTTGCTCACTATAAAAGCTTCACGGCACAGGCATTGCTTTATCTCTGGAGATCTCTCTGCACTTGTCCTCACATGGTACCATGGGCCCAGCACTATGTGTCAATAATTGTCACAAGTGTAGTGTTTGTACCAGAGTTTTCAAGTCACTGGCTGGACTAAAAAGTCACACTCGTTCAGCGCTTCGGTAGGGGTTCTCCTACATGGATATAAAGTAGTGGCCGTACTCGAAAACGAGTTGGCAGCCACCATATATAAACATACATTCATTACACTATAATGTATATTTATACACACAAATACCTATATATTACTTTCCAATCACAAGGTCCTGTGTTCTAATCCTACATTTGTCCCTGTAAAAAATTATTTCTAAGTTACTCATACATTTATCCCTGTATGTCGTCTGTCCATATATGCTGAACATTTATGTACTTGTTATACTTTGGGAAGGTCATGTTGCCAATAATCACCTTTAATTATTTCTGTGTGTCGGTAAATAACATAAACTATAGTGTTTCTCTTATGTAAATAACTAATTTATGAAAACGAATTTCTAAATATGGAGAATGATTCTTCCTGTATCCAGTAATTCTGGTAAATTCTCATAAAATTAAATGCATTTGATACTATGACTGTCTTTATTGATGTCACTGGAATAAAATTGCGGGTGTGCAAAATGAGATCAATTTTATAATCAAGGGGAGGTAAATCTGTAAAAACATACAGAATGACACCAAGTCCAAACTTGGGCGCTCTACCAGATAAAAATATCTCTAACAAAATAAATAATTTAATAAAAGCCGACGATGAAACATGAATGTATTCGCCATAATTACATTCACAACTTTATAATAATAAAACATTGATAAGGTAAAATAACGAAGTAAAGGTATAATATGAACCTAAACTTCGTGAGATTCCGGTAAAAGTATTCGTGTAGTCTCGGCAGAGGTTAGTTACATGTGTGTGTATAAATATATATTTATATATACCTGTAACATGTGTATATATATTTATATATGGATGTTTGTATGTATAAATTATTGTCGTGTTTACAAAAATGTTTATCTAATATCGTGTTTAATATTTCATATTGTGTCGTCTGGTTTTCTTCCATTTAATCACAACATACTCCCCTTCATTTACTTACTGTCTCTTTCCCCTCTCACACACTCTATTCTTTCTCTTTCTTCTCCCCTCTCACAAAGCATATTCTCTCTTTCTCTTCCTTCTTTCTTACCTTTAGTCACTCTTTTTATTTCCCCCTCTCTCTTACTCTACACTTTCTACCTCCCTCGCTCTTTCTCTTTTTGCCCCCCTCTCGCCGTTCTCTCTCTCCTTTCTTTCCTCCTCTCTGTCTAACCTCCTCTTCACTCAACATCCCTCTCTAAGTCTGTCTCTCTGCAACTCCTTTGTATTTCTCTGTCTTTACATCTACTACCAACACACTATCTCCTTTCTCTACTCCGTTCTCTCTCCTGGAATAAAATTGCGGGTGTGCAAAATGAGATCAATTTTATAATCAAGGGGAGGTAAATCTGTAAAAACATACAGAATGACACCAAGTCCAAACTTGGGCGCTCTACCAGATAAAAATATCTCTAACAAAATAAATAATTTAATAAAAGCCGACGATGAAACATGAATGTATTCGCCATAATTACATTCACAACTTTATAATAATAAAACATTGATAAGGTAAAATAACGAAGTAAAGGTATAATATGAACCTAAACTTCGTGAGATTCCGGTAAAAGTATTCGTGTAGTCTCGGCAGACGTTAGTTATATGTGTGTATATATATAAATATATATTTATATATACCTGTAACATGTGTATATATATTTATATATGGATGTATGTATGAATTATTGTCGTGTTTTCAAAAATGTTTATCTAATATCGTGTTTAATATTTTATATTGTGTCGTCTGGTTTTCTTCCATTTTATCACAACATACTCCCCTTCGTTTACTTACTGTCTCTTTCCCCTCTCACACACTCTATTCTTTCTTTCTCTTTCCCCCCTTTCACACAGTCTATTCTTTCTCTCTCTTTCCCCCTCTCACACAGTCTATTCTTTCTCTCTCTCCCTTTCCCCCTCTCTGTCTTACCTCCTATTCACTCAACATCCCGCTCTATGTCTGTCTCTCTGCAACTCCTTTGTATTTCTCTGTCTTTACATCTGACCCCTCCTACCACAACACTATCTCCTTTCTCTCTCTCCCACCTCACCTCTTCTCTCCTCCGTTCTCTCTCTTCGAATAAAATTGCGGGTGTGCAAAATGAGATCAATTTTACAATCAAGGGGAGGTAAATCTGTAAAAACATACAGAACGACACCAAGTCCAAACTTGGGCGCTCTACCAGATAAAAATATCTCTAATAAAATAATTTAATAAAAGCCGACGATGAAACATGAATGTATTCGCCATAATTACATTCACAACTTTATAATAAAACATTGATAAGGTAAAATAACGAAGTAAAGGTATAATATGAACCTAAACTTCGTGAGATTCCGGTAAACGTATTCGTGTAGTCTCGGCAGACGATAGTTATATGTGTGTGTATGAATATATATATTTATATATGTTCATATATAGGTATAACAATATTTGTTTAGACACGATTTCATATCAAAAACATCGCAAAACTTATATATATATAAAAGAGTTGAACAAGATTCAATGAGTATATCAAAGAATGAGTTTTACAGTAGAATTGAAGCACTCTACGTATAAATAACTGTCCAGAGTTATTAATATTAAAACATAATATATATATACATAATATATATATATATATATATATACATTTTTTTATTAATTGTTTTTATCGATTTTATCATTTATTTTGTTTGACCTGTTTAGCTTGATTTGTTTTTTGGCTTAGGTGGTTAATGCCACTTTTTCAGTTTGTATGGCGTTTTAACTTATTGTTTAGCTCTAGTTTTCTTAACTATTGGAGCGCTTGCCAGCATTTCTACGATTTTGCGTTTCGTTTCGCTTTTTCTACCAGCCGAAATACGATTCTCGCTGAATTTATATTTGTATATATATAGATATATAATATCTATCTATATATATATAAACAAACAGGCTGTATGAGAGGGGAAGAGAGAGAATGTCGTGATTAAATGGAAGAAAACTAGACGACACAATATAAAATATTAAAAAATGTTTTTCTGATATCGTGTTTAATATTTTATATTGTGTCGTCTAGTTTTCTTCCATTTAATCACATTCTCTCTCTCCCCTCTCAATGTATATTCTTTCTCTCTCTCTCTCTTCCCTCTCACTGTAACTCCTTTGTATTTATCTGCCTTTCTCTCTCTCTCTCCCATCCTCCTCCCTCCCATCCTCCTCCCTCTCTCCCATCCTCCTCCCTCTCTCCCATCCTCCTCTCTCTCCCATCCTCCTCTCTCTCCCATCCTCCTCTCTCTACCTTTCTCTCTCTCTCCCATCCTCTCTCTACCTTTCTCTCTCTCTCTCTCTCCCATCCTCCTCTCTCTCTCCCATCCTCGTCTCTCTCTCTCCCATCCTCGTCTCTCTACCTTTCTCTCTCTCTCCCATCCTCCTCTCTCTACTTTTACATCTGACCCCTCCTACCACCACACTATCTCCTTTCTCACTCCCACCTCTCCTCTCTCTCCTCCGTTCTCTCTGCTGGAATAAAATTGCGGGTGTGCAAAATGAGATCAAATTTACAATGAAGGGGAGGTAAATCTGTAAAAACACACAGAACGACACCAAGTCTAAACTTGGGCGCTCTACCAGATAAAAATATCTCTAACAAAATAAATAATTTAATAAAAGCCGACGATGAAATATGAATGTATTCGCCATAATTACATTAACAACTTTATAATAAAACATTGATAAGGTAAAATATGAACCTAAACTTCGTGAGATTCCGGTAAAAGTATTCGTGTAGTCTCGGCAGACGATAGTTAAATGTGTGTATATATATAGGAAAATAGTCAGGGCGCCGACGGCTGAGTTCCGGCCGTTTCAACAGCTGTTGAAATGGCCGGAGCTCAGCCGTCGGGGTCCTGACTCTTTTCCAATGACCTACTCTACTACCCTAAGTGTTGAGTACTCTGGTGCGTTATGGTCGACCTGGTTCCTTACCACACTTTCTTTGTATTATATATATATATATATATATATTACCCTTCAACATATGTATATATTTATGTGTATTTGTGAGTATGTGTGTGTGTGTGTACACACACACACACACACATAGTTGTACCTGGGTATTCGTGGGAGTTACGTCAAAAAATCAAAATATAACATAAAATATAATTTTCAAAAAAGTATATTGTTATTAATTTAGCTTTAATAAATATATATTGCCACAAAAAAAAACATTAAAAAATCGCGGAAGTTATTTACGACTCCGCGAATGTGCGGTAGTTTCCACGAACGATTATTAGTTAGGTTCTAAGGAAAATTCCGCGAATGCCGGGAGTAGAGTGTATGTATGTGTGTATATATATTTTATCTGATGAAAACGTACTGAAACAGCATTGTACCTTTGAAATATGTATAATAAAATATATATTTTGGTTATGAGAATATTTTTCATTTATTAATATTTTGAATAATATTAAATACTGTAGAGTGCTTCTAATCTATTGTAAAATTGAATTCGTTGAATAATCAACGAACTATATAAACTTTTGGTTATATATATATATATAATTATAACATGTGAAGAAAGAACACACATATATATACAATATATTAATAAATGGAAACTATATTTATAAAACCATATTTATTTTATTATATATATTTCAAGGGTACCAAGACACATTGGTACGCTTTCATCAGATAAAATACAAAGTTTGTTTTATAAATAGAGACGTACCCATGAAAATCATACCTTATCGGTTGGAAATTCACTGGATAGTGAAATATATATAATAAAATAAATATGGTTTTATAAATATAGTTTCCATTTATTTAATATCATTGAATATTTACTCCAGTAACTTGTTGAGTGCTCTAAATCAGTTATAAACATTTATATTATATTTGTCGGACTTCCAACAAAATAAATACCCCTTCTTCTTATATATATATATATATATATATATATATATATATATACACAAACAATCAAATCTTAGTTTAATACATTTAATTGCTGACAATTGTTTCTTCTAGATCTGGAACAAACAATTTTGTATCTCGGCTCTGTAATACATTTAATAATTTGCATTGAGCCTTTTATCCTCCCGGTAACTGGCTAGTACTTAGTACTACCTTCCATATTTATAATAAGTATAAATATTGTTATTATTACTATATTTATATATATAGCCAGAATCAGTTCCCGTCCCACCCTTGCAAGCAAAGAAAAGCGGACGTAAAAATGAAAATGAAATGAAATATGAATCGTATTTTCTTTGTGGTCATCTGGTGTTAGAAAGAGCAGCCAAATCTTCTTTATGCCTCATCCTTGGGAAGTCTCGCCCTTCTCAACGAAGTACTGTGAATTCTACAACAAACGAAATGACTGAATTCAATGTATATCTGCCTGAGTATTCCGTAGATATAGGAACACAACACAGTCTTTTAGTTGAATTAAACTGACAGACATGATTGTTTAATAAATTTATGTTATTGTTTTTTTTAGTTATTATATACATACTTGTGTATATGTATACACACACACACATATATATATATATACATATATAGTGTAGGAGGTGAGTTTTATTGTAGTACAATAAAGCAAAGCAGATATCGGATAAGAAGCACTCTACATTTTGTAGGACTGGAGTATACATAATATATAAGATCAAAAGATGGTTAAAGGAGTTCCATGTATTTTATTATGCGCATTTCAAAAACAAACATCATCATGCAATAATATTTGTGTTTTCATCAGATAAAACAGGAGAACATGATATGAAGGCTAAAAAACACTTGTGGATAGTGCAGTTTTAAATCAACATATAATATGTTGATTTAAAACTGCACTATCCACAAGTGTTTTTTAGCCTTCATATCATGTCTTTCTATTTTATCTGATGAAAACACAAATATTATTGCATGATGATGTTTGTTTTTGAAATGCGCATAATAAAATACATGGAACTCCTTTAACCATCTTTTGATCTTATATATTATATACATATATATGTATATATGTGTATGTATGTATATATACGTGTATATAATACATGTATGTATATATATGTGTATATGTATATGTGTATATGTGTATGTAGATGTATGTAAAGTGGACGTGTAGGCGCCACGAAAAAGCACCCAGCACTCACTGTAAATGAGGTTGGTGTTAGGAAGGGCATCCAGCTGTAGAAATCAAGCCAGATCAGTTCCTGTATGAGCAAGGCATGGTCAGCCGACCAGACACTGCCCACAACAGGACAACCCGTCTAACCCATGCTAGCGTCGAAGAACGGACGTAAAACGGTGATGATGATGATGATGTGATGATGATACATATTTAGAAAAAGTACCCCTGTAGACAGACCATCAATCAGTTTGTGATATTTTGTAGGATTTGAACTCACCAGATGTCTATGAGACCAGTGAACTCCCTGAAGATGACCAGAACACTCGGTCAGAACAGGTAAGTTAGGGTTTTTTTGTCAAATTCTATTTCTGTCTGTGTGTTTTATGGTATCCTTCCAGCTCTCTGCTCTCATGAAAGGGTTAACTAAATCTGTCAAATTGATGCTAACATTGAAAATGGACCTTAACCCTTTAACATCTACATTACTCTATATATACTATTGTATTTTCACAGTAAAGGCTTTACCTCACATAATATCTCGCATAACATTTACATTACTCTATATATACTATTGTATTGTCACAGTAAAGGCTTTATCTCACCTAATATCTCACATAACATTTACATTACTCTATATATACTATTGTATTTTCACAGTAAAGGCTTTACCTCACATAATATCTCACATAACATTTACATTACTCTATATATACTATTGTATTTTCACAGTAGAGGCTTTACCTCACATAATATCTCACATAACATTTACAATACTCTATATAAACTATTGTAATGTCACAGTAGAGGCTTTACCTCACATAATATCTCACATAACATTTACATTACTCTATATATACTATTGTATTTTCACAGTAAAGGCTTTACCTCACATAATATCTCACATAACATTTACATTACTCTATATATACTATTGTATTTTCACAGTAAAGGCTTTACCTCACATAATATCTCACATAACATTTACATTACTCTATATAAACTATTGTATTTTCACAGTAAAGGCTTTACCTCACATAATATCTCACATAACATTTACATTACTCTATATATACTATTGTATTTTCACAGTAAAGGCTTTACCTCACATAATATCTCACATAACATTTACATTACTCTATATATACTACTGTATTTTCACAGCAAAGGCTTTACCTCACATAATATCTCACATAACATTTACATTACTCTATATAAACTATTGTATTTTCACAGTAAAGGCTTTACCTCACATAATATCTCACATAACATCTCACATAACATTTACATTACTCTATATATACTATTGTATTTTCACAGTAAAGGCTTTACCTCACATAATATCTCACATAACATTTACATTACTCTATATATACTATTGTATTGTCACAGTAAAGGCTTTATCTCACATAATATCTCACATAACATTTACATTACTCTATATATACTATTGTATTTTCTCGGTAAAAGCTTTATAATTATTTATAGTCGTATTTATTTGGAGTGACTGCTCGCGTAGATGGGCAGCCCTCACTATGGTTTATGGAGACCTTAACTTCCCCACACAGTCTTATATAGCCATTAACTGCTCTTCTGCCCTGCAGAATCTTAAATATTTAGAGTGACTGCTCTCCTAGACAGGTTGCCTTACAGGGGCCACATCTGCCCTGCAGAATCTTAAATATTTAGAGTGACTGCTCTGCTAGACAGGTTGCCTTACAGAGGCCACATCTGCCCTGTGTAGTCTTAAATATTTAGAGTGACTGCTCTCCTAGACAGGTTGCCTTACAGGGGCCACATCTGCCCTGCAGAATCTTAAATATTTAGAGTGACTGCTCTGCTAGACAGGTTGCCTTACAGAGGCCACATCTGCCCTGTGTAGTCTTAAATATTTGGAGTGACTGCTCTGCTAGACAGGTTGTCCTATAGAGGCTACATCTGCCCTTTTTAATTCTGTTTATTCTCCTCCTTTGATCTGCTAGGAAGAAATCCACAGTGATGCCATAGACCGTGTCAACTTGGATTCCAAAGCTGCTTACAAGAGATTTAAAGGCACAGTTTTAGATGCATCTCACGCTGGTAGGTTGTTGATGGTGTTGTTGTTGTGGTTGTTACTGTTGTTACTATTAGTTTTATTATTATTAATATTATCTCCTCTCTCTCTACTAGATTTTTCTGGAAGAATCCAAAAACATCGCAACATTGGTTATGATGTCATTAAAAATGAATATGAGATGGTGAGTATATATATATATATATATATATATTACAGTGTTGTATATATATACATATTACAGTGTTGTAGTTTGCTTGAAGCATTGTTGAATATAGAAAATATGAATTTAAATAATTTTAAAAGCCATACAATGCATTAGAAAATTAAATGTGCTAAGATAACAATAGAATCTTACCTTAGCAAATTTAATAATCCCAAATATTTTGGGGTTTAAAACCCATTATCAAGGGAGTATTCCTGTGAAAGTCTTAAAGGATCAGGTTGGAGATCAGTTGTTAGGATGGCAGATTTAATTTAATGGGTTTTTAAACCTGAAAATATTTGGGATAATTAAATTTGCTAAAATAAATTTTTATTGTTATCTTGGCACCTTTAATTTCCTAATGCATTGTATGGCTTTTAAAATTATTTAAATTTATACATAAATGTATAGAAAGCAAACTTTGTTTAGAAATAGCTAGCGAATTTGAAAATTAGGTAGAAACGTATATATATGTATATATATATATATATATATATATATATGGAGGCACATGGCTTAGTGGTTAGAGCATTGGCCTTGCAATCGAAAGGTTGTTTCACATTGCTCCAGTTTACTCAGCTGTAGAAATGAGATGATAGGGACTGAGGTCCCTATCATTCCACTGCAAAGTGGTCGTGGAGGTGCCACGGCAAAAAAGCACCCAGCACTCATTGTAAATGAGGTTGGTGTTAGGAAGGGCATCCAGCTGTAGAAATCAAGCCAGAATCAGTTTCTGTCCCACCCTTGAAAGCAGGGAAAAAGCGGACGTAAAATGAATTGAAATGAATGAAATGAATATGTATATATATACACACACACACAATATACATATATATTCACACCTACATACAGGCATATAGACAGTCATGAAACTAAGAATACCTTGTTGTTTTTTTCCAGTTGGAAGAGGGATCTGAAGGTAAGGAGACTGCCCAACAGAAGTACCAGAGACTCCAGTATGAAATTAGGGAATTGACTGATGAAATAAATAAGGTCAAGGTAAGGATATACAGCCCCCTTTCTTACATAACTACGCTAAAACCACCCCTGGTTCTATGACACAAAGCTGTTTGTTTTAAAGGTTAAAACCAGGGGTGTGCAACATATTCCATTGATGGAGCACAACATTGGAACAACTATTAGGGCCAGTCACTGTCAAAAATATATAATATAATGAAAACCAGTGAATTGAGTCATAAATACATTGTGAATACATTTTTAAACAATATAGACAAATAAAATATAATTTAGTTTTATTCTGAAATGACCATGTCGTCCAATTAACACAGAACCACATCATGAGACTTATGACTGGCAAGTCGCTCAGCGACTGTATCAGTGAGCTGCTCAACATTACCAGACTTAGACTAATTACATCAATTGTCAAGTCAAGAGTACTCAAACTATATGGCCATATAAAAAGATCAACTCGTGGTGTGAATAGGTTATGCCTGGAAGGAAGGTTGGCTGGTAAGAGAAGCAGGGGTCAGCAGCCAAAACTATGGCTTGATAATGTCAACCTATGGACTGGACTTGATCTTTGTTCTTTAAACTCTGCTGCTGGTGATCGAAAGGTATTATATATTCCTGGAAGGAAGGTTGGCTGATAAGAGAAGCAGAGGCCGGCAGCCAAATCTATGGCTTGATAATGTCAACCTATGGACTGGACTTGATCTTTGTTCTTTAAACTCTGCTGCTGGTGATAGAAAGGTATTATATATTCCTGGAAGGAAGGTTGGCTGATAAGAGAAGCAGAGGCCGGCAGCCAAATCTATGGCTTGATAATGTCAACCTATGGACTGGACTTGATCTATGTTCTTTAAATTCTGCTGCTGGTGATCGAACTTTGTGGAGAGAAATATCTCATGTTGATGCACAGTCTGCAACTGGCAGAGTTTAGTATCACAAGAAGAAAGTTATATTAATGTGAGACTTGGTGTTTTTGCACAACTTATCAATATCTGGTTTGACTGCTCTAGAGGCAACTTGAAGCTAGTCAAATGTTCATTTGTGAGCTGACTTTGATATCTATTTCTAGTAAACATCATTCTTGAAAAGAACTGCTCACAACAATATCTGCTACCCCAAAGGGATGTCATTTTCCTAGTTTGTTGCTCTAAATTTGGATGATTACCACATACATTTTCGGTAACAAAATAACAGATATGACTGGTCTGGTGGGCCTGATTACGGCCCATTGACCACCTGTTGCACGCCCCTGCTTTAGATTTATCTAAAGTAGTGATGGTGGTGATAGTTGTGATGATGATGGTGATGGTTGTTGTGATGATTGTGATGGTGGAAATGATGGTAGTGATGGTGATGGTAATGGTGGTAGTGATGGTGATGGTAATGGTGGTAGTGATGATGGTGATGGTAATGGTGGTGGTAATGATGATGATGATGATGATAATGGTGATGGTTGTTATTATGTCTGTATTGCAGGAATCTGTGAAGACAGATGCTGACACTGAGAAGATGTCAGCCATTAAACTGGGGAAACATCTGGAATATCTACACCATCAACTGGCAGATCTACATCTGGAGAAGTTACTGGGACCTGAAGCATCTGTTGACCTCTCTGACCCACAGGGGGCGCTGAGAAAGTGAGTAATGCTGGTGGTGGTGTAGTGGTGGTGGTTGTAGTGGTAATGGTGGTGATGGTGTAGTGGTTGTGGTAATAGTGGTGGTGGTGTAGTGGTTGTAATGGTGGTGGTGGTGGTGTAGTGGTTGTGGTGGTAATGGTGGTGGTGGTGGTGTAGTGGTTGTAATGGTGGTGGTGGTGGTGGTGTAGTGGTTGTGGTAATAGTGGTAATGGTGGTGGTGTAGTGGTAATGGTGGTGGTGGTGGTGGTGTAGTGGTAATGGTGGTGGTGGTGTAGTGGTTGTAATGGTGGTGGTGTAGTGGTTGTGGTAATAGTGGCAATGGTGGTGGTGTAGTGGTTGTAATGGTAATGGTGGTGGTGGTGTAGTGGTAATGGTGGTGGTGGTGGTTAGTTATAAAACCTTCCATCATAATATCATGTAAGAACCTTTGTTAAGTTATGTTCCAAACACCAACTTAACAAGAAAGTTAGTTATAAAACCTTTGTTAAGTTATGTTCCAAACAACAAGTTAGAAATATGGTAACAAAAAGGTTAAAAGTGTTCATATTTATCTAAAAGTCTTCCGACATAATTTTATGTAAGAAACTTTGTTAAGTTACGTTCCAGTAAACCATTATAGGATGTTAACTAATTAATAACTAACGAGTTATAATAATTAAGCCCTCATCTATTGTGTGTCTCTATTTTAGACGTTTACTCACTCAACTCGAGACCTACACCCCGGGGACTAAACCCAGCAGTACGACCACTCCTAGTAAAAGTCCCAAAACCTTGGATAAATCTGTGGAGAGCAAAGGTTCGGACCATGTTACCTATGAACTGTATTATAGGCCTGAACAGGCTCAGTTTAGTAAGAATGCTAAGGTAGGTGCCTCTCTGTCTGTCTACTTACCTATCTATCTATCTATCTATCTGTGGTTGACCACCGAGTCCATTGTCATGATCAAACCGCCACCCTCCTTCAAAAACGAAGGAGAGGCGGTTTTCCTTTGTGTGATAGCTATGGCGAAAGAGGTTGTATGGTGGACAAGGTTGAAAGGGCTGAGGTCAGACACCTTTCTCTCCGGCCAACAACTGATTCTTTTTTTCAAATACCACTTTGGAAGAAGGATCAGGATGGAGAGAGAGGTGCTGCACCCCAGCAAGTTTTATGAAAGGTGGGTGAAAGTGGCGAGAATGGCCCGAGTGAATGGGCCTTCTCTCTATATCAGCCTGTAGATTGAGGGAAAGGAGGAGGAGAGGAAAGGAGTACAAGCTCTTCGTACTCCTGAAGATAAGGGTTGCACATTTTTTTCGGGGGTATGTGTTACCCATATAAACTGTCTACCTCTATTGGGGAAAATCGACTAACTTTTAAATTCCATCTGTGATAACATTTTACACGTTTTTATTGTATGTAAACTTCCCCCTTTGTATTTGTCCCCTTCTTTTGTGCCCCTGTGGCTAATAAAGAAATATATCTATCTGTGGGGCTATGTCAAACAACTGCTGTCAAGGGTGGGACCGATCCGGTTGACCACCGAGTCTATTGTAATGATCAAGCCGCCTCCCCCCTTCAAAGATGAAGCAGAGGCGGTGTTTCTGTGCATAATAGCCATGGCGAAAGAGGTTGTATGGTAGACGCGTCTGAAAGGACTGAGGTCAGGCACCTTTCTCTCTGGCCAACAACTGGTCCGTTTCTTCCGATATCATTTCGGAAGAAGGATCAGGATGGAGAGAGAGGTGCTGCACCCCAGCCGTTTCTATGAAAGTGGCGAGAATGGCCCGTGTGAATGGGCCTTCACTCTACATCAGACTATAGGTGAGGAAGATGAAAGACCAAGGGAGCACCCCTTCTCTGTGCTCCTGAGGAGAAGGGTTGCACACT
The DNA here is from genome assembly GCA_964016885.1 of Eledone cirrhosa. Taxonomy (NCBI): domain Eukaryota; kingdom Metazoa; phylum Mollusca; class Cephalopoda; order Octopoda; family Eledonidae; genus Eledone; species Eledone cirrhosa. The sequence goes on along the minus strand of OZ024765.1, from coordinate 8,364,310 downwards.
TTTTTCGGGGGTGTGTGCGACCCCCCTAGGCGCCTCCTCTCTATTGAGGATTTTGTTAAAAATTTTATTTTTTGTTATATCTTATTTTATTTTTATATTTTGTTATTGCCTCCTCCTTATTGAGGACGCCTTTTTGTGTAAACTGCCCCCTTTGTACTTGTCCCACTTTTGATGCCCTAGTGGCAAATAAAAGAAACATATCTATTTGTCTGTCTATCTATCTATAGCGTCCGTCATCTACTACCGCTTGGCTGTCGTGCCTTGTCCCCGTGAACACCTCGCCAAGATGGAACGCATGCTCTTCCAGTTTCTGTGGAAGAAGCAGGCTCCGCTGGTGAGGAGATCCGTTTGCTGTCAGCACCCTTCTAACGGAGGGCTGGGAATGCCGTGGCTGATGATAGGCAAACATGCGCTGAGGCTGCGGCATCTCCAGGTATTCCTCACCTACTCCCAACCGGTGTGGGCACCGTTTGTGAGACAGGCTTTCCCACAGCTCATCTCGCTGACGGAGCTGCAGTCCTGGGTGAAGAAAAGACTGAAAACGATGGGCGCCTGGCACATTGAATGCGCTCAGGCGCTCACAGTCCTCTGGCAAGCGGGCGCAGCAATCAGTGGAGACTCCACTTCAACATTCTATAGAGGGATTGTACGTTACAAGGGCAACGACGTGCTCGGAGAGACTCTGGGCGTCGAAGACGATGAGCTCATCAGTCTGTTTGGTAGGACTTTCCGCCTGGGACCTATGGACAACCGAGGAGCTCTACCGGTTCGTGACAAGATCTACAGGCATGGACGCCCCAGCAGGGATCCCTCCAAGAGGACGTGTCCAAGATGCGCGCAGGACATTGAAACAGTCCTGCACGCAATTGTACACTGCCCGGGCGTAACCGACCTGTGGAACTATGCAGAACAACTGCTGTCGCGTATGGGACAAATCCAGTTGACTGCCGAGTCCATAGTAAGGATCAAACCGCCAGCCTCTTTCAAAAACGAAAGAGAGGCGGTTTTCCTCTGTACGGTGGCTATGGTGGACGAGGTTGAGAGGACTGAGGACAGATGCCTTTCTCTCCGGACAACAATTGATTCCCTTCTTTAAGTATCACTTTAGAAGGAGAATCAGGGTAGAGAGAGAGGCACTGCACCCCAGTAAATTTACTGAAAGGTGGGTGAATGAAGCGAAAATGGCCCGAGTGATTGGGCCTTCTCTGTATATAAACCTGTAGGTTGAGGAAGAGATCAAAAGGAAGAAAGGACCACTTGCACAACACGCTCCTGAAGTTGAGGGTTGTTCTATCTACGGGGTATTAAACAACTCATTTGTGGCGCCTCCCCCCTATTGGGGATTTCGATTGTTGTAATTGTTTGTTTTTATATTTTTTACACGACTATGTAAAATCCCTGGCAAGTCTTTGTATTGTCCCCTTTTCTTGTGCGCCCTTGTGGCTAATAAAGAAATATATCTGTCTGTATGTCACTCTATGTATCTCTCTCTTTCTGTCTGTCCGTCTCTCTCTCTGTCACTCTATCTATCTGTCTGTCTGTCTCCATCTACCCATCTGCCTGTCTGTCTCTCTATCTGTCTGTCTGTCTGTCTCTATCTACCCATCTGTCTGTCTGTCTCTCTCTGTCACTCTTTCTGCCTGTCTGACTGTCTATCCGTCTCTCTCTACCCATCTGCCTGTCTATCTATCTATCTATCTATCTTTCCAATTCCTTTGGAAGAAGCGGGCTCCTTTGGTGAGAAGATCCATCTGCTGCCAACACCCTTCCATCGGAGGGCTGGGGATGCCGTGGCTGACGGTGTGCAAACAGCGCTCAGGCTGCGGCATCTCTACGTATTCCTCACCGGACAACTGGTGTGGGCCCCGTTCGTGAGGCGAGCCTTCCCACGATTTGTCTTGCTGACCGAGCTGCAGTCCTGGGTAAAGCAAAGACCGAGGAAAATGGGCGACTGGCACATCGAATGTGCTCAGGCGCTCACAGCCCTCTGGCAGGCGGACCCGGTGATCAGTGGGGACTCCACTTCGTCATTCTATAGAGGGTTGGTCCACAGCAAGTGCGACGACGCGCTCGGAGAAACTCTAGGCGTAGAGGAAGATGAACTGGCCAGTCTGTTCGGTAGGACCTTCCGCCCGGGACCGATGGACAACTTCCAAAAGTCCCTGGCCTGGCAGTGCTACCGAGGAGCTCTATCAGTTTGAGACAAGCTCTACAGACATGGGCGCCTGGGCAGGGACCCTTCGAAAAAGATGTGTCCAAGATGCGTGCGAGACGAAGAAACCGTTGCGTACACTGCCCGGGCGTTACCGACCTGTGGGGCTATGTAGAACAACTTTTGTCACGGGTGGGACCAATCTGGTTGACCACCGAGTCCATCGTCATGATCAAATGGCCACATAACTAAATCTGTCAAACTGATGCTAACATTGAAAATGGACCTTAACCCTTTAACATTTACATTACTCTATATATACTATTATATTTTCACATTAAAGGCTTTACCTCACATAACATTTACATTACTCTATATAAACTATTGTATTGTCACAGTAAAGGCTTTACCTCACATAATACCTCACATAACATTTACATTACTCTATATAAACTATTGTATTGTCACAGTAAAGGCTTTACCTCACATAATATCTCACATAACATTTACATTACTCTATATATACTATTGTATTTTCACAGTAAAGGCTTTACCTCACATAATATCTCACATAATATTTACGTTACTCTATATATACTATTGTATTGTCACAGTAAAGGCTTTACCTCACATAACATTTACATTACTCTATATAAACTATTGTATTGTCACAGTAAAGGCTTTACCTCACATAATATCTCACATAACATTTACATTAATCTATATATACTATTGTATTTTCACAGTAAAGGCTTTACCTCACATAATATCTCACAACATTTACATTACTCTATATAAACTATTGTATTTTCACAGTAAAGGCTTTACCTCAAATAATTATCTCACATAACATTTACATTACTCTATATATACTATTGTATTTTCCCGGTAAAGGCTTTACTTTACATAATATCTCACATAACATTTACATTACTCTATATATACTATTGTATTTTCCCAGTAAAGGCTTTACTTTACATAATATCTCACATAACATTTACATTACTCTATATATATACTATTGTATTTTCCCAGTAAAGGCTTTACTTTACATAATGTCTCACATAACATTTACATTACTCTATATATACTATTGTATTTTCACAGTAAAGGCTTTACTTTACATAATATCTCACATAACATTTACATTACTCTATATATATACTATTGTATTTTCCCAGTAAAGGCTTTACTTTACATAATATCTCACATAACATTTACATTACTCTATATATATACTATTGTATTTTCCCAGTAAAGGCTTTACTTTACATAATATCTCACATAACATTTACATTACTCTATATATACTATTGTATTTTCCCAGTAAAGGCTTTACTTTACATAATATCTCACATAACATTTACATTACTCTATATATACTATTGTATTTTCCCAGTAAAGGCTTTACTTTACATAATATCTCACATAACATTTACATTACTCTATATATACTATTGTATTTTCACAGTAAAAGCTTTACTTTACATAATATCTCACATAACATTTACATTACTCTATATATACTATTGTATTCTCACAGTAAAGGCTTTACCTCACATAATATCTCACATAACATTTACATTACTCTATATATACTATTGTATTTTCCCAGTAAAGGCTTTACTTTACATAATATCTCACATAACATTTACATTACTCTATATATACTATTGTATTTTCACAGTAAAAGCTTTACTTTACATAATATCTCACATAACATTTACATTACTCTATATATACTATTGTATTCTCACAGTAAAGGCTTTACCTCACATAATATCTCACATAACATTTACATTACTCTATATATACTATTGTATTTTCCCAGTAAAGGCTTTACTTTACATAATATCTCACATAACATTTACATTACTCTATATATACTATTGTATTTTCACAGTAAAAGCTTTACTTTACATAATATCTCACATAACATTTACATTACTCTATATATACTATTGTATTCTCACAGTAAAGGCTTTACCTCACATAATATCTCACATAACATTTACATTACTCTATATATACTATTGTATTTTCACAGTAAAGGCTTTACTTTACATAATATCTCACATAACATTTACATTACTCTATATATACTATTGTATTTTCACAGTAAAAGCTTTACTTTACATAATATCTCACATAACATTTACATTACTCTATATATACTATTGTATTCTCACAGTAAAGGCTTTACCTCACATAATATCTCACATAACATTTACATTACTCTATATATACTATTGTATTTTCACAGTAAAAGCTTTACTTTACATAATATCTCACATAACATTTACATTACTCTATATATACTATTGTATTTTCCCAGTAAAGGCTTTACTTTACATAATATCTCACATAACATTTACATTACTCTATATATACTATTGTATTTTCCCAGTAAAGGCTTTACCTCACATAATATCTCACATAACATTTACATTACTCTATATATACTATTGTATTTTCCCAGTAAAGGCTTTACTTTACATAGTTATCTCTCATAATATCGAATCTATGAGATTTTGATGTTATTTATTTTGTGTACAATACCTTAACATCAGTATGAGCAGCCAGATACTGCCAGTTTGAACAGAAAGAGGTGAGAGAGTTCTGGCTGGATATGGCCAGTTTAAATGCTAAAGGGTTAAGTTGTTCGAGTTTAGGTTGGTTTCAGTAACAGAGAGTGCAATTGAAAGGATTTAGCGAGAGAAAGACAGCCCCTTTTTATATAGTTGATACAACAATTAGCCGTCATTTTTGACAGCACGGGGCCATCTAGTTAACCCTTTAGCATTTAAACCAGCCATATCCTGCTAGAATTCTCTCACCTCTTTTTGTTCAAACTGGCTGTAACTAGCTACTCATAATTATGTTAAGGTATTGTTCTCAAAATATTATCATCTAAATCTTGTAACTTCAATATTTTGTTAGATAATTATGTGAGTAAAGCCTTTTACTGTGTAAATACTAAAGGGTTAAAATATATTAACCTTAACTAGCATATTAAAATATTAATATATATTAACGTTACTTCACATTTCGATATTAAAATGTCTGGTGTATTATTGCAATCTGTAAACTTTAAGAATTTAAAATAAAATATTTCTTTATTTAATTATTTTTCTGTATTTTCTGTAATTTTCTATCAGTTGGCCAGCATAGAAGAAAGATTGGAACGCTTGGAAGCAGTAATTGGACAGACCCCTCAGAAAATGGTAGGTTTTGGTCAAATTGATAACTTCACTAGTGCCTGTATTTACCATATTTGCCGGTGCCGAAGACACTTCATCCTTGTGGACGCACCCTAATTTTGACAACCAAACATTTGAAAAAAAATAATAAACAACCTTTGGTCTCCAAGACACTTGGTAGATTTTTGAGACTTATTTTGGGCAAAAAGTAGAGTCTTCCACGCCAGGAAATACGGTAACCCCTTTCGTGGCCACATTTCTAATGAAATACACCCTATTTCAATTAGTTAATGAAGTTTTGAGTAATTTACTAAAATCATTAATTATTTCATTACGAAGACAGTAACTTAAGGTTCTTGTATAAAATTATGTTGGGAGATTTTAATTTAAATAAGAACCCTGTATTTTAATTAATTGTTTCTACTTTTGGCACAAGGCCAGCAATTACCTAGTACATTACTGGTACTTTATTTTATCGGCCCCATAAGGATGAAAGGCAAAGTTAACCTCGGCGGGATTTGAATTCAGAGTGTAAAGGGACATAACTATGCTAGAAAGCATGGCGTCCAACCCTCTACTGATACTGCCAATTCACCGCCCTGTATTTTAATTAATGAAGTGGAGGCACATGGGTTAGTGGTTAGAGCATTGGCCTTGCAATCGAAAGGTTGTGAGTTCAATTCTCAGACCGGGTGATGTGTGTTGTTTCCTTGAGCAAGACACTTTATTTCACATTGCTCCAGTTTACTCAGCTGTAGAAATGAGATGATAGGGACTGGGGTCCCTATCATTCCACTGCAAAGTGGTCGTGGAGGTGCCACGGCAAAAAAGCACCCATCACTCACTGTAAATGAGGTTGGTGTTAGGAAGGGCATCCAGCTGTAGAGATCAAGCCAGAATCAGTTCCCGTTCCACCCTTGCAAACGGAAAAGCGGACGTAAAATGGTGATGATGAAGAATTTTGGGGGATTTACTAAAATCATTAATTATTTCATTACAAATGTTCTTAAAATTATGTTGGAAGATTTTAATTTAAATAGAAAGCATTATTAGGGTAGTGGATTGGCAGTATCGGTAGAACATTGGACACCATGATGTGTAACATAGAGTTACGGCCCTTTATGATCTGAGTTCAAATTCCGCCGAGGTTAACTTAGCCTTTCATCCTTACGGGTTCGATAAAATAAAGTACCAGTAATGTACTGGGTAATTGCTGGCCTTGTGCCAAAAGTAGAAACAATTGTTACTGCTTAGGTTTACTTTGTCCTTCATCCTTACGGGGGTCGATAAAATAAAGTACCAGTCATGCACTGGGGTCGATTTAATCGACTTTCCCCTCCCCCAAAATTGCTGGCCTTGTGCCTAATTAAGAAACCATTATTATTATTTTCTTGCAGTCTGCTTTAACAGCTGAAGTTAGCAACAAAAGTCTTTTGGTAAGTTTTTCTGTCTCATTTCTTGATTATTTCTCTGCCATCATCATCACTATCATCACCACCACCATCATCATCATCACTATCATCACCACCACCATCATCATCATCACTATCATCACCACCACCATCATCATCATCACTATCATCACCACCATCACCACCACCATCATCATCACTATCATCATCACCACCACCACCATCATCACTATCATCACCACCACCATCATCATCATCACTATCATCATCACCACCACCACCACCATCATCATCACTATCATCACCACCACCATCATCATCATCACTATCATCACCACCACCACCACCACCATCACTATCATCATCACTATCATCACCACCACCACCATCATCATCACTATCATCACCACCACCACCATCATCATCATCACTATCATCACCACCACCATCATCATCACTATCATCACCACCACCACCATCATCATCACTATCATCACCACCACCACCACCATCATCATCACTATCATCACCACCACCATCATCATCACTATCATCACCACCACCACCATCATCACCACCACCACCACCATCATCATCACTATCATCACCACCACCACCATCATCATCACTATCATCATCACTATCATCACCACCACCATCATCATCATCACTATCATCATCACCACCACCACCATCATCATCATCACTATCACCACCACCACCACCATCATCATCACTATCATCACCACCATCACCACCACCACCATCATCACTATCATCACCACCACCACCATCATCATCACTATCATCACCACCACCATCATCATCATCACTATCATCACCACCACCATCATCATCATCACTATCATCACCACCACCACCATCATCATCACTATCATCACCACCACCACCATCATCATCACCACCACCACCATCATCATCACTATCATCACCACCACCACCATCATCATCACTATCATCACCACCACCACCACCATCATCATCACCATCATCACCACCACCACCATCATCACCACCACTACACCACCACCACTCCACCACTACTACTACCACCACCACCACCACTATACCACCACTACTATTACTACTACCACAACCACTACTATACCACCACCGCTCCACCACTACCACTACCACCATATATCTCCCCCCTGTCTCTATTCCAGGCTGCTGTGTCTAACATCAACTCCAAGTTGTCCCTACTTGACCCCTCTCAGATTGACCAAGTTGAGGCCCGTCTCCAGAATGTCCTCCAGAAAGTCAACCAAATTACGGAGAAGAAAATTGTTGCTGATGATTCTGAGAAACAGGCAAAGGTTTGATACTTTCACACTTTGTTGTTGTTGTTGTTAGTGTTGGTGTTGTTGTTGTTGGTTGTTGGTGTTGTTGTTGGTGTTGGTGTTGTTGGTGTTGATGATGGTGTTGTTGTTGTTGGTGTTGTTGATGTTGGTTGGTGTTGTTGGTGATGTTGTTGTTGTTGTAGGTGGTGTTGTTGGTGTTGTTGTAGGTGTTGGTGGTGGTAGTGGTGTTGGTGTTTGTAGTGGTGTGAATGTATACTCATGGAAAACAGCTTAAACGATTATATATATATATATATATGAAGGAGGCACATGGCTTAGTGGTTAGAGCATTGGCCTTGTAATCGAAAGGTTGTGAGTTCAATTCTCAGACCGGTTGATGTGTTGTTTCCTTGAGCAAGACACTTTATTTCACATTGCTCCAGTTTACTCAGCTGTAGAAATGAGATGATAGGGACTGGGGTCCATATCATTCCACTGCAAAGTGGTCGTGTAAACTTCTTCCAACCCGTCCTTATTCTAGATACTATGGCCTTGGAACACCCCCCTCCCATGCTAATCTGATCTCCTAGGTACCGGAAGCTATCCACCACTTCTATAGCACTCGCCTGCATTTGAAAAATGTGTCTATCAATGCAACTTCTACTGTCTAATTTCCCTGTACATCTACTGCATACATATTTCTCCCTACCTGTTAGTTTGCCTGCTATCCCACTACATCTCTTGTGTACCCAGGATCTGCATTGTGTGCATTTTATAGAATTTATGCCAGTTCCTTTTCTGCATATCGAACATGGCCATTTCCCTGACGGAATCAGGGTTTTGTCCTCTTTTCTACTCATCAACACTTTTGTCTTAGCTAGATTCACTCTCAGTCCTCTTGCTTCCAACTGCTGTTTCCATAGCCAGAATTTATTCTCTAGCTCCTCTCCTGATTCTGCTATAAGAACCAGATCGTCAGCATAGAGAAGTTCCCATGGACAGCCAGTCTTAAACTCCTCTGTTATGGCTTGGAGGACTATAATGAACAAGAGCGGGCTGAGGACCGAACCTTGATGTACTCCTACTTGTATCTGGAATTCCTCACTAAACTCCATTCCTACCCTGACTTCACTGACAGTACCTCTGTACAAAGTTTGCACTGTCCTCACAAACCATTCCTCAACACCTAGTTTCCTTAGGGACCACCAGATGACAGATCGGGGTACCCTATCAAAGGCCTTCTCTAGGTCAACAAAGGCTAAGTATAGTGGCTTATTTTTCTCTCAGAACCTCTCTTGTAATTGTCTCACCAAGAAGAGGGCATCTGTTGTACTCTTCCCAGGCACAAAACCAAACTGCATCTCATCTAGTTTGACCCTTTCTCTAATTAGTTGTGCTAATATCCTTTCTGTCACTTTCATAACCTGATCCATCAGTTTTATACCCCTATAATTGCTCCTCTCCAGATCATCCCCTTTACCTTTGTAGCAATTTATGAGAATACTGCTGCACCAGTCTTTGGGTATGACACCACCATATATAGCCTGATTGATGATGTGTGCAACCAGTTTAGTGCCTACGTCCCCTGATGCCTTCAGCATCTCAGCAACTATCCCCGATGGTCCAGCAGCCTTACCATTTTTCATTTCCTTAATCGCCTCTTGGACCCTATATTCGTCAATCTCAATAACTGGTCCCTCTGTCGGATCTACTAAGGCTAATTTCTCTCTCCCATTCGTTCTCCACATTCATCAGTCTCTCGTAATGACATTTCCAGGCCTCCATATGAATGTTTATATATATGTATGTTTATATATATGTATGTCTATATATATATATATGTCTATATATTTGTGTGTGTATATATATATATATGTCTATATATAAATATGTATGTCTATATATGTGTGTATATATATATATATATATATAAATATATATATATATATTTGTATGTCTAGAAATTGATTAACATATAAATAAAGATATGAAACAATCACAGGGGATAATTTTTACAAGTGTGTAAGCACACACAGCTAGGTAGGTAACTAAATAAAGTTAACTAGAACTTCAAAAATAGATACCTTATAATATGATTAATCTTCCCTGTATATATTCCATTAAAGAAATATATTTCACCAATTAATTGAATGGTAAACCACGGAGGCCGATACTTGGATTTTCAACAAGGAAGAAGACCAGCCATCTGTGTTAACGCATTAAGTTCAAATCAGCGACTGGCCAGTAACACATGTTGTATCTACTAAAAATACACACATTATACCATATACCAGCTTTGTCTCAGTGGCGTGAATAAGGTTATCGACAACTAGAAACAGCAGTCAAGTCCTTTCAATGGGTGATATGGCGCATGCCTTGTGGCATGACACCCATAATTTTGTTTTAGATTAAATTCATTTTGATTTATCTTAATTTTGTATATATATATATATATATATATATATATATATATATTTGTGTATATATATATATATATAAAGAATCAAAAAGAACAGAAAGATGCAGTAAAAGAGATTTATTCGGTTCTAACGTACGTTTCAATAGACATCAATTTGCCTAGATCTCGCTGCATCTATAATATTATATAGTTAGTAGAGCATTCGACATCCAATGCACAATCGATTCCATATCATCAGAGATTATGTTTACCGTACCAGAATGTTCAGGTTTTTATAGGAATTCATGTGAAGTTGAAGTAGAGAAGAAGGAGGATGTGACAAAGACAAGAGAGATAGGGGGGTTTTTCATGGTTGTTGAGGTAAAACAGAGGGGAGGATAAAATACGATAATGAAGTCTAGATATGGACTAGTCCAACTGTGTGTGTGCTAGGGAGATGGTAGACGTTTATATATATATATATATATGTTTGTGTGTATATATATATATATATATATATATATATATATGTATATGTATGTCTATATATTTCAGGTAACAGAGTTGTATGAGATAGTTAAGAAATGGGAAAATATGGCAGATGTCTTGCCTCAGGTTGTTGACCGTCTGACCACGTTGAAGGACATACATGAACAAGGTGAGTACTACTACCTATACTACTACTACTGACACTACTACTACCTATACTACTACTACTGACACTACTACTACTGACACTACTGCTACTGACACTACTGCTACTGACACTACTGCTACCTATACTACTACTACTAACACTACTGCTACTACTACTGACACTACTACTACTGACACAACTGCTACCTATACTACTACTACTACTGACACTACTGCTACTACTACTGACACTACTACTACTACTATAGTTACTGACTACCACAACTTCTACTATCACCACCACTACTACAATACCACCACTACACATCATTACCACCTCTACTAGCACCAATACTGTCTCTATATAATCCACAGCTCTCCAGTAAGCCAAGCCCTAATCTACCTTTACCACCACTACACTACACACACCACCACTACTACACCACCACCACCACCACTACCTCTACTACCACCACTACCACACTACTACCACCACCACCACCACCACCACTACACCTCTACTACCACCACCACCACTACACCTCTACTACCACCACTACACTACTACCTCTACTACACCACTACCACTACACTACTACCTCTACTACCTCTACTACACCACTACCACTACACTACTACCTCTACTACCACCACTACTCTACTACACCACTACACCACCACCACTACACTACCACCACCACTACACTACTACCAACACTACACCTCTACTACCACCACCACCACTACACCTGTACTACCACCACTACACTACTACCTCTACCACCACCACCACTACACCTCTACTACCACCACTACACTACTACCTCTACTACACCACTACACCACCACCACTACACTACTACCTCTGCTACCACCACTACACTACACCTCTACTACCACCACTACACCTCTACTACCACCACTACACTACTACCTCTACTACACCACTACACCACCACCACTACACTCCTACCATCACCACCACTACAACCACCACCACCACTACACCTCTACTACCACCACCACCACTACACCTCTACTACCACCACTACACTACTACCTCTACCACCACCACCACTACACCTCTACTACCACCACCACCACCACTACACCTCTACTACCACCACTACACCACCACCTCTACTACCACCACCACCACTACACTACTACCACCACTACACCACCACCACTACTGCCTCTTCTCTATATTCCACAGCTCTCCAGTTCAGTCAAGCCCTCGTTTACCTTGACACAGCTCAGCAAGAAATAAGGAAAACTCTCACAGAACATGGTGATATGATGAAACAGGTGAGTCATGTAATACTACCCCCACCTCCACCTCTCTCTCTCTCTCTCTCTCTCTCTCTCTCTCTCTCTCTCTCTCTCTCTCTATTTATTAAAATAACAGATTAAAGTTTAAGCAAAGAATCGCTGCTTTCACCCTTAAAGGGATCTGATGGGTGAAGAAGTGCCAGGAAATACTAGTTGAAGAAAGACGTGGTAGAGGTAGACCACAAAAAACATGGGCGGAGGTGGTGAGAGCAGACCTCAGATCGATGAAGCTCACAGTGGAGATGACGAAGGACCATGATAAGTGGAGAGATGCTGTACTGAATAGGACCCATCCCACCCTTGCAAGCAGGCAAAAGCGGACATAAAATGATGATGATGATATACAGGGTGTCCTAAAAAATTTGACATCATTTTAAAAGCAAATATCTCAAAAACTACTAAATCTAACTCAATGATGTCAAATTTTTTGGGACGCCTTGTATATATATAAATGAGGTTGTGTAGGTGTCATGACAAAAAAACACAGTCCACGCTGTAATGTGGTCGAATAGGTTACATGGTAAAAAGCTCCCAGTCCACACTGTAAATGTGGTTGGTGTTAGGAAGGGCATCCAGCCGTAGAAAACCCGCCAGACAGTACTATATGAGCGAGACGACCAATCTTGCCTCAAGTGGGACAATTCCCATCGAAACCCATGCTAGCGTGGAAGATAGATGTTAAATGATGATGATGATGATATATATATATATATATAAATAAATTATCGAGAATCGGAATCTCGGCCCACAAAATAACGAAACACAATCTTTGAAATGCATGGCAAAGGGCTCAATAGTTTGGATAAACCAGAGCTATAACTATCGTTTAAATACCAACACATAGAGACAATGCTTAAAATCATTCGCACAGCCGAAAAAACGACCAGGAAAATTCGGGTCATACAAATAATAAATTAAATGAATGAAAAATCTTACCCGGACCCGCTAGAAGGGTGTTAAATTCTAGCTTTTTTGGTTTCTGCGGTTCCTTAATCAATTACCGTCAGCCTACATAAAAAATATCTGACTTCTGGCAAAAAGATGAACGAGGAAACCACTTTCTTAACAGGCATTTCGTTCAAAAATACAGAGGCACCCGTTACTAAACCCACGTGGGGTCCAGCAAGGGAGGGAACCCCTATATTAGGCGAATGAATTCAGTAGTGTATATATTTGTAAAAATACAAAATATCACATATCGAATTAGAGTTCTCAACAGACAGGTTAAAATTAACAAGAGCTATTCATCATATATATATCATCATCATCATACGTCTGCTTTTCCCTGCTTGCAAGGGTGGGACGGGTCTTATTCAGCACAGCATCTCTCCACTCGTCACGGTCCCTCGTCATCTCCACCGTGAGCTTCAATGATCTGAGGTCTGTTCTCACCACCTCCGCCCATGTTTTTCGTGGTCTACCTCTACCACGTCTTCCTTCAACTGGCAATTCCTGGCACTTCTTCACCCATCGGTCATCCTCCATGCGCATCACATGTCCATACCACCTCAGTCTCCTCTCCCGTACACTACATTCTATCCCTCTCACACAGTTTCTCTCTCAACACATCACATGTCCATACCACCTCAGTCTCCTCTCCCGTACACTACATTTTATCCCTCTCACACAGTTTCTCTCTCAACACATCACATGTCCATACCACCTCAGTCCCCTCTCCCGTACACTACATTCTATCTCTCTCAACACATCACATGTCCATACCACCTCAGTCTCCTCTCCCGTACACTACATTCTATCCCTCTCACACAGTTTCTCTCTCAACACATCACATGTCCATACCACCTCAGTCTCCTCTCCCGTACACTACATTCTATCCCTCTCACACAGCTTCTCTCTCAACACATCACATGTCCATACCACCTCAGTCTCCTCTCCCGTACACTACATTCTATCCCTCTCACACAGTTTCTCTCTCAACACATCACATGTCCATACCACCTCAGTCCCCTCTCCCGTACACTACATTCTATCTCTCTCAACACATCACATGTCCATACCACCTCAGTCTCCTCTCCCGTACACTACATTCTATCCCTCTCAAACACAGTTTCTCTCTCAACACATTTATGCTGGGTCGTTCACGCACGTTTACACTGCACATCTATGTATATATATGAAAATAGAGAAATTAATGTAAGCAAAAAGCCGACAATAATTCAGACATATAAGTGACTATACCATCAAGATGAAAAATGTTTAATGTAAGATATGGGAAAAGTAATACAATCTTAATTTAAAACAAATCAAGATATATATATAACGAAGGAAATGTGGTAAGGAACCAGGTGGACCATAACGCACCAAAGTACTCAATACTGTTGGTAATAGGAACGAGTAGGACCCCGACGACTGAGCTCCCGCCGTTTCGACGGCTAATTCTGGACTCAGAATTAGCCGTTGAAACGGCTTGAGCTCAGCCGTCGGGGTCCTACTCGTTCATATATATATATATATATATATATATATATATATCGCTGCCATGTCCTGCGTCTCCAACAGACCAGTGTCTGTCCTTAGGGCATCAACATACGTTAACCTTGGTCTTCCTCTTCTAGTGTGTCCATGTAGGGGCTACCAAAGGAGCACTAAGTGCAATGTCAACTCTGGATGTCCGTGAGCATATCCAGCTAACCTCAGTCTCCTCTGTGGCAGCGATGATGGGGGACAGAGACCGCTAGAGAGAACTCGTCCATGGATCTCGGGAATTTTACCCGCCTTAGATAGATATATATATATATATATATATATATATATATATATATATATATATATATATATATATAACAGTGTGGGCTGGGTGCTTGTTGTTGTGATACCAACACAATATTACAGTATAATTATATATATGTCTATATATATATATATATATATATGTAGGAGGTGAGTTTTATTGTAGTACAATAAAGCAATGCAGATATCGGATAAGAAGCACTCTACAGTTTGTAGGACTGGAGTATACATAATATATAAGATCAAAAGATGGTTAAAGGAGTTCCATGTATTTTATTATGCGCATTTCAAAAAACAAACATCATCATGCAATAATATTTGTGTTTTCATCAGATAAAACAGGAGAACATGATATGAAGGCTAAAAAACACTTGTGGATAGTGCAGTTTTAAATCAACTGCACTATCCACAAGTGTTTTTTAGCCTTCATATCATGTTCTCCTGTTTTATCTGATGAAAACACAAATTTTATTGCATGATGATGTTTGTTTTTTGAAATGCGCATAATAAAATACATGGAACTCCTTTAACCATCTTTTGATCTTATATATATATATATATATATATATATATATCTATAACAGTGTGGGCTGGGTGCTTGTTGTGATACCAACACAATATTACAGTATAATTATATATATGTCTATATATATATGTCTATATATATATATATATATTATATATCTCTTTCTCTCTTTATTTCCAGCTGGAAGGGTCCTTCACTCAGAACACTGAGGTCATCAAATCCAACTGTAAAAGTCTGGAGGACAGGATGAAAACTCTGAAGAAATAATATTATTATTATTAATATTAAGGGCGGTGGATTGGCAGTATCGGTAGAGGGTCGGACGCCATGCTTTCCAGCATAGAGTTACGTCCCTTTACGATCTGAGTTCAAATCCCGCCGAGGTTGACTTTGCCTTTCATCCTTACGGGGGTCGATAAAATAAAGTACCAGTAATGCACTGGGTAATTGCTGGCCTTGTGCCTAAAGTAGAAACAATTATTTATTCAAAGTAAATAAAACAAAGTCGATAAAATAAAGTACCAGTAATGTACTGGGTAATTGCTGGCCTTGTGCCTAAAGTAGAAACAATTATTATTATTAATAATAACAGTGACAGAGACAGAGAGAGAGACACAGACAGGGCTGGGGTGGGGTGAAACAACTATTAATTAATCTAGGTGAGGGGACGGGGGTAGGGTGGGGAGGGGGTAGCCACAGCGGCCATTGTCATCATCATCGTCGTCGTCGGTGACAGCAGGAGCAGTCTCTGTGTGATGGCGGGGGGGGGGGGGGGGGGTTGTTTGATACATTGTTCACCTCCTCCTCCTCCTCCTCCCAGCTTTATTTTGTCTTTTCTTCTGCCTTTTCATTCTTCTAGGTGGTGGGTGGGGGGTGATAAACTTGGTAAAGTACCAGTAACGTACTGCGGGCTTAATAAAGTACTGGAGGAGGTTAGCTTTGTCTTTCATCCTTACAGGGTCGATAAAATAAAGTACCAGTAATGCGCTGGGGTCGATCTAACCGACTTTTCCCTCCCCTCCCCCAAATTGCTGGCCTTGTGCCTAAAGTAGAAACCATCATTATTGTTATTGTTAATATAAATCAACCCCGGTGTGTCACTAGAATAAAGTACCAGTAATACACTGAGGTCGATTTAGTCGACTTCCCCTCCCCCAAATTGCTGGCCTTGTGCCTAAAATCAGAGGCCATTGTTGTTGTTTTTGTTTTCACATTCTGAGGCCAGTTCATGTTGAGGTCAAGGATCAAGATTGCCTTTTGTCTTTCCGGGGGGGGGGGGGGGGGGGGTCAGTGAAATAATGGTGATGATGATGATGATTATAGCATTACCTGAAGTTGACCACAATGGCAATAGTATAAAGTATATTGATAAAATGACCCTATCACAACACAGGTAATATACTAGTACATATATATATATATATATATATATATATATACGATATTAAACAAATGGAAACTATATTTATAAAACCATATTTATTTCATTATATATATTTCAGGGATACCATATTAAAAATATGGCATGCCTTCCTCAGACAAAATACAATATATAAACCGTTTTATAAATAAATTTGACATACCTAGAACAGTGCAACTTCCATTTAAAAAGTTGATTTAAATGGAAGTTGCACTGTTCTAGGTATGTCAAATTTATTTATAAAACGGTTTATATATTGTATTTTGTCTGAGGAAGGCATGCCATATTTTTAATATGGTATCCCTGAAATAAATATGGTTTTATAAATATAGTTTCCATTTGTTTAATATCGTAAACCTACTCCAAAACCTGTTGAGTGCTTTTATATCAGTTATAAAATATTTACTCGTTGTAACCCTACAATTTTAAATAAAACTTTTGCATATATATATATATATATATATATATATATATATGTAAAAGCTAAATAGAAATAACAACACAATCGGTACAGTATATGGAAGGTATATATTATAAAAGAATATCATTAAGAAAGATGCTATGATTACATAAAGCGTTTATTCATTATAATTATTTTCATGGCTACCCTTATGCAATCCAAGATGCAGTGTTCGCATTTGTTGCATATATAGGTGTGTATGGGGGGGAGGGGATAGCTCCGATATAAAACCTGCTGCTCAGTAGTTACCGATGATGTTGATCTTTTCTTCTTTTCGGGTGATAGCTACTGTCTCTCAGTGGGATTGGCTCAGTGCACAGTCTTTCCTCACTTTAAAAAAATATCTTCACGCACAGGCATTGCACGATAGAATTAATTAATAATTATTAATAATGGTATATCGTGCAATGGCCATACTCGATAACGAGGGGGCAGCCATCATCATCATGTGTGTGTGTGTGTACGAGCGAGACACGGCCTTCCAACCATTCCCGCATCAAATGGAACAAAACCATCTAACCCATGCTAGTGTGGAAGATGGACGTTAAACAATGATGATGATGATGATGAGATATATATATATGTCGTATGGTTGCTAGGATGTTTCCATAGGTGGTATGCCGGTTGAGTACTCTATGCTCCTACGGAGCAGAGTATGATAATATGGAAAACAAAGAATCAGTGATGCTTCAGAACACAATTTATTACGTATTACAATTGTTTCTCCGGCAAACAGCGCGAGGTGGGATCTGTTTGTGGATCGAACCTGACTCTGGATTCGCAAGTTCCTCAGATACGTCTAGTGATTTCGAAGCAAATTCTCTTTCTCTAGAAATCACTAGACATGTCTGAGGAACCTGCGACTCCAGAGTCAGGTTCGATCCACAAACAGATCGTACCTTGAGCTGTTTGCCGAAGAAACAATTGTAATACATAATAATTGAGTTCTGAAGCATCACTGATTCTTTGTTTTCCATATTATATATATATATATATATATATATACATTATTCAAAATATTAATAAATGAAGACATTCACATAATCAAAATATATGTTTTATTATATATATTTCGAAGGTACTGTGCTGTTTTTTCAGTACGTCCTCGTCAGATAAAATACATGAATTGATGTATGACATATCTCAACTGCCAATATTGGAATTGAACCGTCAAGACCGTTGAGGTATGTCATACATCAATTCATGTATTTTATCTGACGAGGACGTACTGAAAAAACAGCACAGTACCTCCGAAATATATATAAAATAAAACATTTTGATTATGTGAATGTCTTCATTTATTAATATTTCAAATAATATTAATAACTCCAGAAAACTTCCTTGTAGAGTGCTTTTAATCTATTGTAAAACTATATTCATTGAGTAATCAATGAACCATATTAATCTTTGGTTATTTATATATACACACATACACATATATATAAAATGATACTGGTTTTACAAATTGCTCAGCTATGTGGTGCTTCTTCTCTGCTTCCTGCTAAATAAATGTCGACTGATCTTTTCTAGTCATTCCTTCTTCTAAAAGACGATTATTTCTCATGTTTAGGGGTTTTTTTTTTTTCTTTTCTTTAACAAAGGGTGGGAAAATACAGTGGATTAGCAGAATCGGTGGAGTTTCAGACAAAAATGCTTTGCAGTAATTAGTTACGACTCTCGATGCTTGGAAATCAGATCTTGTTAAGGTGAACTCTGTCTTGAGTACCAGTCATTTACTGGGTCCAATTTTAATAGATATTCCTCTTTATTTAAAAAATGCTATGCTCCAAATTCAGATTTTATTAAAGCGGGAACTCTGCCATTCCTCCTTCCAGGGTCGATAAAAATACCAGTCACAATCTGGTGTCAATTTAATTGATATTGTCCTTTCCCTAAGTATAATAACACTGACCTTGTGCTTAACCCTTTAGCATTCACATTACTCAATATTTACTATTGTATCTTCACATAAAAAGCTCTATCTCACATAAAAAGCTCTATCTCACATAATTTTCTCAGATAACATCAAATCTACGAGATTTTGATGTTATTTATTTTGAGAACAATACCTTAACATCAGTATGAGCGGCCGGTTACGACTGGTTGAAAAGAAAGGTGAGAGAATTCTGGCTGAATGCGACCGGTTTAAGTGCTAAAAGGTTAAATTAAATATATAGCTATCTAACCCTGGGGTAAGGCCAGGTTTGGTATAACTATACTGGGCCTTGGGATTAAATTAGAAATATATTTATCTAGCCCTGGGGTAAGGCTGGCTTTGTGGCTCGGTGTTGGTTGTCTGCGTATTTATTCGTTATATGATAAAATGTTCCAATGTATTCACAAATAAAATTTGGGAAACAACTTACATCTTGTTGTTGTTACTGTTTTTGTCTATATGGTGAGTGTGTGTATGTAATTATGTATATATGTCCCAAAATATGTATACACACAATATACATATATATCTATATATCTATATAATTTATATATAGTGTGTATATATATATATATATATACAGGGTGCGGACGATATTTGTTTGCAAGATTACTGTCTAGGAAAAAATAACTAGTTTTATTTTTTAAGATTTATTTATCAAACTTGGGTCAGTTTGTCTTCATGACTTGTTCTTTCAATCTCACTCGATAAACTCGCCATTGGCTTTGATGATGGCCTTGGAACTGGCTACAGGCCTTCATCACTGTCCCCTGACTTAGGCCCCTAAAGGCACTTGTGATCCTGGCCTTCAGATCGTCTTTCGTATTGCAGCTAGATCTGTTGGTGTCTCGTTCCACTGCGACCCACACAAATAAGTCGAGCGGGGTGAAGTGTGGTCGACGAAGTTCTCTGACAGCCAGGCTTGGGTCTTTCGGCTGGTATAGCAGGGCGCTGAGTCTTGCTGCCTACCTGCAGCTACCTGGTCGATCCAGGGCTTTACTACCTCGCTCAGAACATGGATGTAGCCATCCATGTTTTTAATTAACCTTTTTCATTAACTTTTTTCACTGAATTTGACAAGATGGATCATAATACATCGAAACTGGTAATTTTTTCATACACTTTATATACTTCATAACAAAATTTTCAAAAAAGAATTGTCCCTCTCTTTTTAATAATGTCACTTTGATGAATCAAAAAAGAAAAACAGACCGTTAAACATATCTCCCGTGCTATTTCCAACTTCATCTTTTCTCTATATTATAGAGTATATACAAATATGCAGGATGTCCCCCAAAAATGCATACATACTTCAACAGCATTCTAATAAGTGTATATACTTATATATGGTATGTTGTATATATATATATATATATATATATATATATATACACACATACATGGTGTCCCCAAAAATATATATACACGCAGGGCAATCAAAATAGACGGTAGCTACGGAGTAGGCAGACCCAGAAACACCTGGGACAACTTGATAAATTCCGACCTCTCCAAGTCAATGTCACTGGACCGAGATCTATGGCGCTGCGCAGTAATACAGAAGACCCGCCTTGCCTAAGTACAAAGCGAAACCTACAGTCAGTAGACACCTCTTAACCAAAAATACACCCACATCTACATCACCCCTTTCTCTGTAAAGTTATGTTGGTGCCACAACATCCAGTCCGAAATAAATGAGGTCGTGTAGGTGTCACAACAAAAAACATAGTCCACGCTGTAATGTGGCCGTGTAGGTAACACGGTAAAAACCTCCCAGTCCACACTGTAAACGTGGTTGGTGTTAGGAAGGGCATCCAGCCGTAGAAAACCCGCCAGACAGTCCTATACGAGCAAGACAACCAAGTCGGACAATTCTCGTCTAAACCCATGCGAGCGTGGAAGATGGACGTTAAACGATGATGATGGTGATGATGATGATGATGATAGTACACAAATTAGTTAATATAAAAATAAAATAATAATAATGAAATCATTGTGTACAGTGCTCAGGTGCACTACAACTCATGATGATCACACTCGATCGCATTCGAATAAACGTGTGTGTGTTTATATATACTATAAAAGTATAAAAATATATACATGGTGTCCTCAAAAAGGTATACACACATCAACAGCATTCTAAGAAACACGCGCATGTATGTATATATATATATATAAATATATATAAATGAAAAGTATAGGAATTATTGTAGCGAGAAGCTAACATATATATATATAAAGTACCAGTAATAGCCAAAGATTTAACACTGCGATGGACTGATGTCCATTATCCTCAGTAGCTTAACGCTACGAAAACCCTCATAGACACTTTAGACTACAGAATATAAACTATGAATAATATAATTTACTTAACGAAATGTTCTGAGTCAGATAGGGGCGAGGATAATCGTCAGAAATCAGTCGATCCACGAAATCATCACCCTAGGACAATATAAACTCATATTCGTCTGAAACTTTTTTTCCATCCATTTTCACGATTAAGTAAGGACAGAGTTATCGTTCTTGAGATTTCCCTTTGGTGAAATTTAAGGAACTGATGTCGCTGGAGAGTCAACAGTTTTACCTGCACCGTTGCATCATGGGAGATTTAGTGGATAACTTTTATTGATTTCTTCGAGTTTGTTGATTGACAATAGTAAATAAATGATTGATATATTTATACAGGCTGTTCCCCCAAAATGTATACACTTTTAGAAGTGTATATCTATTTTTGGGACAGTCTGTGTGTATATATATATATATACATTTTCGGGGGACAGCCTGTATAAATATATCAATCTATAGATAGGAGATTAAATGGAATAAATTGTATCAACAAACTCGAAGAAATCAATAAAAACAGCCGATATTAAAAAATAAAACAATAAAAGTTATCCACTAAATCTCCCATGATGCAACGGTGCAGGTAAAACTGTTGACTGTCCAGCGACATCAGTTCCTTAAATTTCACCAAAGCGAAATCTCAAGAACGATAACTATGTCCTTACTTAATCGTGAAAATGGATGGAAAAAAAGTTTCAGACGAATATGAGTTTATATTAACCGAGATGTCTTGAGGGTGATGATTTCGTGGATCGACTGATTTCTGACGATTATCCTCGCCCCTATCTGATTCAGAACATTTCGTTAAGTAAATTATATTATTCATATTTTATATTCTGTACTCACCATGTATATATTTTTATACTTTTACACGTTTATTCGAATGTTATCGAGTGCCTGAGCACTGTACACAATAATTTCATTATTATTATTTTATTTTTATTTATATTAACTAATTTTTGTACTATCATCATCATCGCCATCATCATCATCATCATCATATATTATATTATTCATAGTTTATATTCTGTAGTCTAAAGTTTCTGTCTGGGTTTTCGTAGCGTTAAGCTACTGAGGATACAGGACATCAGTCCATCGCAGTGTTAAATCCTTGGCTATTACTGGTACTTTCGGCTGAAGTGTATATATATATATATATATTGGTAAACGGAATAGAAAATGCTGACAAATTGTTCACAGTTGAAAAATGGTTTAATTAGGAATAAAAGAGTATTAGTGATTGTATGGGTTAGTATTCAGTTGTGGTTTTAAGTTTTTAAGTTTTTACCGGTTGCGCATTTCTAAATATATATATATATATATATATATATATAGAGTATATCAGCATTTCTAAATATATATATATAGAGTATATCATCATAATTTTACGTCCGCTTTTCCCTGCTTGCAAGGGAGGGACGGGTCCTATTCAGCACAGCATCTCTCCACTGGTCACGGTCCTTCGTCATCTCCACTGTGAGCTTCAGCGATCTGAGGGCTGTTCTCACCACCTCCACCCATGTTTTTCGTGGTCTACCTCTACCAAGTCTTCCTACAACTGGCATTTTCTGTCACTTCTTCACCCATCGGTCATCCTCCATATGCATCACATGTCCATACCACCATATATATATATTTATTAAAATAACAGATTAAAGTTTAAGCAAAGAATCGCTGCTTTCACCCATTATTATTAATGTGTGTGTGTGTGTGTATATATATATATACATATATATAGGCATACGTCAAGACGGGCGGTCTCAAAAGTGAAAGTAAATTTATTTTCATTTTCGAACGTCGTGTTTACATTTTGTGTGTGTGTTCAAACGAAACATGCTGGCGACGAAGCTTCTTTGCACGGCTCCATGTGTTCTCTATGAGCTGTGTGTGCACATCAGGGTCCGCAGTATCTACAAAGTTCCGTTCGTGCACCACAACATCATGAACGTAAATCCCACCTTCAATTTCCGAACAGGAAGCCTAACCATCGGAGATGATGCGGCTGCCTGGCAAAATCCCTGCTGAATGATGGGGACGAGAGTGTTAGAGCTTCGATTTGGGACTGAATAAATTTACTTTCACTTTTGAGACCGCCCGTCTTGACGTATGCCATATATATATATATATATATATAGCTCTGATTTATCCAAATTATTGAGCCCTCTGCCACTCATATCGGATTTGTTTATCGTTAATTCGTGAGCTGATTTTCCGATACTCGATTATTCTATTATAGATATATATATATATATATGTAGATAAATCTACCAAGAGTTTACGGTAGTGTCCAATCCGTATGAAGAACTCAATGTAATCCGGATATCATGGAAAGAAGAGATGCAATGAAAAATCACTTTCGGTGAAAGATAAACGGAATACAGAGTCAAGATAAAATATTAAAAAAATAATGAATAAAACAATGAAACAGTTCCTTATATTAAACAAAAAAAGTTCATTATTTAACGATCGTTTCTATGATATATATGTGTTAGAATTGGCATGCATATATATATATATATATATATAGATAGATAGATAGAGATATATATGTATCTGTATATAGGGGGAAAAAGTTTCAGGCGAAATCGGGGAAAGTTTTTAACCATTACACACATATATATATGTATTTGTTTATATATATATATTATGAAATACTGTGTTTCTTGCTCATAATTTCTATACTTTTCATTTATATATATATATACAGAATAGAATGAAACAAAATTTCATTTCTTACTCTGAGTATGGCAGTTACTTAAATGTAAGTATGTATGTATGTATACAGACCTACAGTAGTATGTATATATCTATACATAGATACATGCACACACACACACATATATATATATATATATATATATGCACGTATCGTTTCATTCTATTCCATTTACCGTTTTCGGTGCGCCCGGCCGACTAAACTCACTCGATATGCAAATTAGGCTGCTCAGCCGTTAATATGCATAAGGAAAGTATATACTTTCAGACGTTCAACCATCTGGCAGGAAGGTGTACGATGCTGACGATAGCTAATAAGCTTGAAACTAGTACATCGTTCCTGTGTCAGTGTTGAACAAAAAGGTGACATGGTTGCCTAAACACTGTACAGCGTAATTCGGGCTGTTTGTTTGTTTACAAACAAACCGAGCATTATAATGAATGTTCGGTAAACCGATACGTGCGCATGTATGTATATATATACAAACTACTGTACGTCTGTATAAATATATCTCTGTACGTATACATATATATATATAAATTCAAAATATTAATAAAAATAGACATTCAATGTAATCAAAATATATTTTATTATATATATTTTGGAGGTACTGTGCTGTTTTTTCAGTACGTCCTCATCAGATAAAATATATAAATTGATGTATGACATACCCCAACTGTGCTGATAGTTCAATTCCAGTCTTGAAGATTGTACTGCCAAGACTGGAATTGAACCATCAGCTCAGTTGAGGTATGTCATACATCAATTTATATATTTTATCTGATGAGGACGTACTGAAAAAACAGCACAGTACCTCCGAAATATACATAATAAAATATATTTTGATTACGTTGAATGTCTATATTTATTAATAACTCTAGAAGCACTCAAGAAGGAAGTTTTCTGATCTATTGTAAAACTATATTCATTGATTAATCAATGAACCTTGTTTAACTTTTGGTTATATATATAGTTATGTAATAAACAAGATAATTATTTCATTTACCAGTGGTTTCTTGAAGACATATTTATATGTCTTCAGAATGAATAACATAGAATCTATGTTATTCTGTTATTCACTCGAAGACAGATATTTATATGTCTTCAAGAAACCTTTGGTAAATGAAATAATTATCTTATGTTGCATAACTAAAAAGCTCTGTAGCCTACATAGAGCACTCTCTTTTCCTACGGAAATACCTCATTTACATCATCATCATCTTCGTTTAACGTCTATCTTCCACGTTAGCATGGGTTAGACGGGAGTAGTCCCACTTGAGGCAAAGTTGGTCGGGAGACTGTCTCTCGCTCATATAAGACTATCTGGCAGGTTTTCTACGGCTGGATGCCCTTCCTAACACCAACCACACTTACAGTGTGGAACTGGGAACTTTCTACCGTGTTACCTTCACGGCCACATTACAGCGTGGACTGTGTTTATTTTTGTCGTAACACCTACACGATCTCGATCTCATTTATTTGGACTGGATGTTGTGGTACCAACTTTATAGAGAGAGAGTGGTGTTGGTGGGAGTTGGAGGATAGGGTAGGGGTAGTGTATTGGGGTGTATATTTGGTTAGGAGGTGCCTACTGACCGTAGGTTTCGCTTTGTACATAGGCAAGGCGGGTCTTCTGTATTACTGCGTAGTGCCAAAGATCTCGGTCCAGTGACATTGTCTGAGAGAGGTGTGTGTAAGGTCGGAATTTATCAAATCGTCCCAGGTTTTTCTGGGTCTGCCTACTCCGTAACTACCATCTATTTTGATTGCCCTGCACTTCTTTATACAGCTGTCGTCTTTCATGAGCATCACGTGACCATACCAACGTAGTCTTCTCTCAAGTAAACAGCATCTGATCCCTCTTATTCCTAATTTCTCACAGTTCATTTATGCTTTGCCGTTCACATATTACTATTACACATCCAACGGAGCATGCATGCGAGACACTTTTATGGATCAATGCTGATCCGAGGTTTAAACAGCCATAAAAAAAAAAAAAAAAAAAAAAAATCAAAAAAAAAATCAATGACATAGTGATACATATAAAACAATAAAATTAGCTGAAAATTAAACAGGATGTTCCTTGTCGAACTACGGATCATATATCTCTCTCCTGGATCAAGGCTGACTCAAGCTGATCTGGAGTTTAAAAACACAATAACAACAACAACAGTGATACATATATGACAAAATTAACTGAAAATTAAACAGGTTGATCCTAGTTGAGCCACAGATCATATCTCTCTTTCATGGATCAATGATGATGCAAGTTGATCTGGGGTTTAAAAACAATAACAACAACAGTGATACATATATGACAATAAAATTAACTGAAAATTAAACAGGATGATCCTAGTTGAGACATCATATATCTCTCATGGATCAAGGATGACCCAAGTTGATCTGGGGTTTAAAAACACAATAACAACAACAGTGATACATATATGACAATAAAACTCTGAAAATTAAACAGGATGATCCTAGTTGAGTCTCAGACCATCTCTCTCTCTCTCTCATGGATCAAGGATGACCCAAGTTGATCTGGGGTTTAAAAACACAACATAGTAATACATATACGATAATGAAATTCTCTAAAAATTAAACAGGATGGTCCTAGTTGAGACAGAGATCATATGATATCTCTCCTAGGTCAAGGATGACCCAAATTGATTTGGGGTTTAAAAAAACAACAACAACAAAATCAACAATGTGGGTTATAGACCCGGAAATGTTTTAATTATGAAATTTTGGTAAATTTTTTTTGGTTTTAAACTATATAAAGTTGGTGGGGTTTATTATTTATATATATATATATATATATATATATATATATATTTATATATTGGAAGAGGAGGGGGTAAGAGAAGAACTTGGGACAGGACTGGTGGGGTCTCAGTCACTAAAATAATTTCTGTTGTGGAAAGGAGGGAGGGGGTGGGTGGGGAGGCGACGAGATTTAAAAATTAATAAATTAATTAATAAAATTAAAAAAAACAAATAATTTTTCTTTTTAATTTAGAAAAAAGTTTTTTCTTTTAATTATTTTTTCGTCTTAAATTATTGCTTTAATAAAAAAGCTGTCCATTTTTAGTTTAAAAAAAACCCAACAAAAACAACAAAATGGTACAAGAATGGGCTGAAAAGTTCTTAGGCTGACTATGAAGGAGCGATGCTAGAGCTGTGAAATCTTGCATGCTATTAATTTCAAATTTTTCTTATTAATAACCACATTGTTTCTTTCCAGGGATTATGTTTGAAAAATAAACCTCATTTGGTCATTCCATGAGAGTATCTTGGTCAGCCAATGAACTTTTCAGCCAACCCTCATACCAGGCCTGACCTAGGGTTAAACAATGATTCAGCTATATGGTAAGGCCATATACAAGGTTCAGACAAAAAGAGCATAGGCTGACTATGAAGGAGTGATGCTAGAGCTGTGAAATCTTGCATGTCATTAATTACAATTTTTTTCTTAATAACCGCAGTTTCTTTCCAGGGATTATGTTGGAAAAATAAACCTCATTTGGTCATTCCATGAGAGTATCTTGGTCAGCCTATAAACTTTCATCAGAGCCTTGTATTATTACAATTCATTGTAATAATAATGCTTTCTACTTTAGGCTCAAGGCCAGCAATTTTGGGGAGGGGTAAGTTGATTAAATCAACCCCAGTGTATTACTGGTAAAAGTTTGATTTAGACACAAGGCCAGCAATTTTTGAGGAAGGGGAAAGTCGATTAAATTGACCCCAGTGCATTACTGGTACTTTATTTTATCGACCCTGTAAGAATGAAAGGCAAAGCTAACCTGAGCAAGATTTGAACCCAGAACATAAAGGGGGGGTAACTCCATGCCGCAAAGCATGGTGTCTGACGCTCTACTGATTACTGCCAAAATAATTCTTTCTACTTTTGGCACAAGGCCAGCAATTACCCCAGTGTATTACCGGTACTTTATTTTATCGACCCCGTAAGGATGAAAGGCAAAGTTAACCTCGGCGGGATTTGAACTCAGACCGTAAAGGGACGTAACTATGCTGCAAAGCATGGCATCCGACACTCTACCCAATACTGCCAGTAATAATAATAATTGGTTCACTTTAGGCACAAGGCCAGCAATTTTAGGGGAGGGGGAAGTTGATTAAATCGAGCCCAGTGTATTACTGGTACTTTATATTATTGACCCTTGAAAGGATGAAAGGCAAAGCTAACCTCGGCAGGATTTGAACTCAGAGCGTAAAGGGACGTAACTAAATACTGCAAAGCATTTTGTCTGACACTCTACCGATCCTAATTGTTTCTAGTTCAGGCACAAGGCCAGTAATTTGAAAGGAAGGAGAGGGGGGGGGGTCAATTAAATCAACCCCAGTACATTACTGGTATTTTATATTATTGACCCGTTAAGAATGAAAGGCAAAGCTAACCTCGGTGGGATTTGAACTCATGACGTAAAGGGCCGTAACTCTATACTGCTCTACTGATTACTGGCAATCCAATAAATATAATTGTCTCTGATATAGGCAAAGGCCAGGAAATTGGGGTGGGTTGGTGAAGAGAAGTCCATTAAATCAACCCCAGTGCATTACTGGTACTTTATTTTATTGACACCAGAAAGATGACAGGCAAAGCTCTGATCTCAGCACGATTGAGACCCAGAACTATAAAGAGCCCTTAACAAATACCACATAACATATCCAACGCTCTACCGATTCTGCCAACCCACCACTCCAATGGCTTGCTCTGGAGAATAGCTTTTCACTGACCCTCCATGACTAATGAGATCAATGCTGTTGTTTTTGAACAGCAGGTAGTACATGGGCAGGGGTGAAAGTCCAGGGGTGTAGGGGAGAAGGATTGGGACCAGCCCATTAAATTAATCCCCAATATTTCACAGCAGATATCTAGGTAAGGAGAGCTCAAGTATGGACAGCCTGTCACAAACTAAAGAATATCTGGCTCAATTCTTCATAGCAGATATCAAAGTGAGGAGAGCTCAAATATGGACAGCTTGTCACAAACTAAAGAAAATCTGGCTCAATTCTTCATAGTAGCAGGTATCAATGTAAGGAGGGCTCAAATATAGACAGTCTGTCACAAACTAAAGAAAGTCTGGCCCACTACTTCATAGAAGCAGGTATCAGGGCGAGAAAGGCTCAAGTATAGACAGTGTCACAAATTACAGAAAATCTGGCCCAATATTTCAAAGTAACAGATATCAAGGTAGAAGGTCACAAGCAAGGACAGCTTGTCATAAACTAGAGAAAATCTGTCTCAATACTTCATAGTAACAGATATCAAAGTGAGGAGGTCACAAATAAGAACAACTTGTCATTAACTACAGAAAATCTGACACTCCAAATTTCCTGGAAGGATCAAAATCTGGCCCAATACTTCATAGTAGCAGGTATCAGGGTAAAGAGGATGCAAG
>OZ024765.1:8321804-8329304 GCA_964016885.1 Eledone cirrhosa | reverse complement strand
AACAGAAACAAAACAAAACAAAACAAAACAATTTTTTAAGGGGAAAACTTAAAAAACTATTTTTTTAAAAATAAATATACAAACAAAGGGCACAGAACTCCAGGGTCATCGGTGGTTGAGATAGATTCAGGCAGTTTCAACCCCTACCAACAATACTGCTGATCAACCTGGGGTCACAAGGCCTGACATAAGCCAAACGCTGTCCAAAGGGGTATATATATATATATATATATATATTATATATATATATATATATATATATATAATTATATAGATATATTTTTTCAATAAATCTTTGATTCCCAAATGAGATCAACCAAGTTTATTATTATTAATTATATATTTATATATATATATATGTGTGTATATATATATATATGTGTGTATATATATATGTCCATTCTGTCATTAGTACAGCAGAGGTCCGACGAGCTTTTGATTCCAGAGTCGGACCAGATCGACACGGATCGAACCTTGAGCTGATCAATAGCGTGTCACCAATCAATCAACGTATTGAAGGCTTAACAAATCATCCTTGTATTATCATATATATATATATATATATATATATATATATATATATATATATATATATATATATATATATATATATATTAAAAAAATAATGAATAAAACAAAGAAACAGTTCCTTATATTAAACAAAAAAAGTTAATTATTTAACGATCGTTTCTAGGACATATATGTGTTAGAATTGGCATGCATATTCAAAAGATCTATGTACAAAATTATACAAACTATCAAGGAGAATATACATACCATCACATTCTTTTGAATATGCATGCCAATTCTAACACATATATGTCCTAGAAACGATCGTTAAATAATGAACTTTTTTTGTTTAATATAAGGAACTGTTTCTTTGTTTTATTCATTATTTTTTTAATATTTTATCTTGACTCTGTATTCCGTTTATCTTTCACCGAAAGTGATTTTTGAATGCATCTCTTCTTTCCATGATATCCGGATTACATTGAGTTCTTCATACGGATTGGACACTACCGTAAACTTTTGGTAGATTTATCTACACTATATATATATATATATTTAAATATATATATATGTGTATATATATATATTTTTTTTTTAAAAATTGTATTTTACAAACCCAGAGAGTTACTATTGCTATACAGAGGTGACGTGTGGAGGTGTGGACAACATTGTTGATGTGTCATCAACAGAGGGTCTTGTTGGAGAAGAAGAAGGTATCCAGTGTATGAAAGCACCTTTGTGTGGGTCGGAGCAGCTGGTGCCGACACTGTGGAATGGCTGGATGCAGCAAACAGTACGTGGGTTCAGGCTTCCGTCAAACACCCCGTCACTGGCCGTTGTTTCGACGACAGGACCTGTTGCTGCGTCCTTCACCGATGAGGTAGTGGTGGTGGTGACAGGATTGACCCGTCGATCTGGCTTGACGAGGTGGATGTCACTGCTGGTGTTGTGACAGTGGTTAGTACTGTTGTGACAGCTGTTGGTGTTGTTAGTCCTGTTGTGACAGGCATTAGTGTTGTTGCAGCTGTTAGTGTGACACAGACTGTTGTGACAGCTGTGAGTGTTACAGTTGGTGTGACAGTGGTTAGTGTTGTTGTTACTGTTGTGACAAGGATTATTGTGACAGGGGTTGCTGTGACTGCTGCTGTGACAGGGGTTGTTGTGACAGGGGTTGTTGTGACTGCTGTTGTGACAAGGGTTGGTGCTACTGTTGTTGGTGTTACAACCGACGTGACAGGAGTTCGTGTAACTGCCACAAACGTTCCCTGGACCGACGCAAGGGTTGTGTCTACCACCGCCAGCCAAATTCGAACCGGTGTCCGAGCAGCCGCCACTGGAAGTCACTAAGTCGGTGTCGTTACAAATGAGAAATGCGTCTGCAGTGGTCGCAGCTGCTGCACTACCACCGACAGAACCAACGATAGCTGCACCGGCAGAAAGTGCAGTGCTACCAGCTGTGGCGCTACTATGAGAGGGGGTCAGTCCCACAAGGGCCGGATTAGCGGGAGGGGCAGGGATGACAAGGGGCACCACCGTGGCAGAGTTCAGCTTAGATTTCAGTTCCCGCATGAAGCTCACCGTACAGTTGGAGAGGGAGAGGGAGAGGCCAGGAATGAGGGCAGCCCCTCCTGGGGCCGAGGGCAGGAGGGCGGTGACCACCCCGATGCTGTTGCCGTTAGCAACAGTAGTAGCAGCAGCACCGCCGCCCCCCTCGCAGCCGTCGGAGGAGAAACACTGGTGACCCACGCCACACCCACCGCCGCTGGCCGCCGTCCCTGGAGGCGCGGGGACGACCGGCAGGGCAACAGCAGACAGGGCGGGGACCCCGGGATCTGCGCTACTAGGGCCCGCCGGCAGAGAAGGCCGACAAGAAACAGCCGCGGACCCAGGAGGAGGAGTAGCGGCCGTCAACGTGGACAGAGGGTTGGGCTGTGATGTGGTGGCATTCATCAACGGCCGGGAGAGGAACTGGGTGCCCGCAGACGCTAGGGAGATCGACAAGGGGGTAGCAGAGGCTGCTGGGATAGTTATATTCTGCTGTTGATGATGATGCTGCTGTTGTTGTTGATGATGATGATGGTGGTGATGATGGTGATGTTGTTCCTCTGGACCAGAAATAATCACAGTATTGGCTGTAGTGAGGACAGTCGGTGGTGTTGTAGTTGGTGTTGTAGTGTCTGTAATGGAGCTAGGGTCAGGAAGGGGACGAGAGAGCGGGGGAGTCAGAAAATGTGGAGAAGAAGAAGAAGAAGAAGAAGTAATAGTTGAAGGAACTTGTTGCTGCTGCTGCTGCTGCTGTTGTTGAAGTAGATGAAGGGGAGGAGAAGGAGATGAAGTACTGCTGATGTTGCTGCTGCTGTTGTTGTTGTTGTTCATTAAAGGCACCGTTGAGCTGGTTATTATATAAGGCTGCACTGTGAGAGGATGTTGACTAGAGTCTTCT
Source organism: Eledone cirrhosa (assembly GCA_964016885.1). Lineage (NCBI taxonomy): Eukaryota > Metazoa > Mollusca > Cephalopoda > Octopoda > Eledonidae > Eledone > Eledone cirrhosa. Next base: position 8,326,351 of record OZ024765.1, on the reverse strand, counting down.
GAGGGATCAGTGCCAGGTGACAGCTGTACAAACCCAACACTCAGACCTTCCGACAGGAGACGACACAGATAAAGAAAGAAAAGAAAAAACAATAATTAATAAACAAATAAAAAAAAAAAATGAATTTAAAAAAAACAAACAAAAAAAAAAAAAAGCATGTAACCTAGGTTCACGAGCAATTTGTTATACTGTATTTCTCTCTCATCTCAGGTGATTGAACGCTCTTCAGGAACAAATTAAGTTTGTGAACCAAGGTTCCCCTGTGTGTGTATATATATATATATATATATATCCCGTCTAACCCATGCTAGCATGGAAGAACGGACATAAAACAGTGATGATGATGATGATGATGATGATAATATATTATATAATATTAACAATATTAATAAATGGAAAATATCATTTATAATACCATATTTATTTTATTAAACGTATTTCAAGGAGACAAAGTTTTTGTGTGCTTTCATCAGATAAAATATAATATTTGGTGTTACGATATTGACATACCTTAGCGTAGACTAAATAGTATAAGCTTGTTAGCGAGCTTATATTATTCAGTCTATGCTAAGGTATGTCAATATCGTAACACCAAATATATTTTATCTGATGAAAGCACACAAAAACTTTGTCTCCTTGAAATACGTTTAATAAAATAAATATGGTATAAATGATATTTTCCATTTATTAATATTGTTAATATTTATATATATATATATATATATTTCGTTTCTGAATTTGTTTAGCAAGATTCTTTATCTGAAATCGTGTGTTGAAACCGATATTGTTATACTTTGGGAGGGTCATGTTGCCAATAAGAAACACACGCACCAGTTGCTTTCACTTCAATTTATTATATATTTATAAATTTATAAATTTCTGGTTGGTTGGTTGGTTGGTTCCACAACCAGATAGTTGTTTATATATAGTCATATGACTTATAAATTTATAAATATATAATAAATTGAAGTGAAAGCAACTGGTGCGTGTGTTTCTTATTGGCAACATGACCCTCCCAAAGTATAACTATATATATATATATATATATATATATATATATATATACATATATATATACATATATATAAAACTATAAACGACTCAAAATAATTCCATGGTTAATAGCTGTGAGTTACAACCAACATAGACACACACACATACGAACTACAACACAAAAACACTTGAATGAAAGTCACCTATCCAACTCTATCACGTGCTTTGCATTACACCTCACATAAAAAATACCTACATTATCACCACACGAGTCTCTAACAAATTGCACGCCATCTTAAACATTTATAACAACTATAACATGCTTATTATATAAATTGTAGTTATTACTGTATTGGTAATACTAACTAAACTGTATTGTATTACTGTATTGACTAACTAAACTGTATTGTATTACTGTACTAGTAATACTAATAGTAATACTAACTAAATTGTATTAAACAAAAATAAAATGAAATAATTAAAAAGCCTTCAAGATTAACAAAAATACTGTGGAATGTTTGAAATCTGGAATTACGAGGGACAGAAACACAGAACAAAAGAAAAAGGAAACTTTGAGACGAACCTGGAAAATCCTGTGTTGAGTTAGCGATGGAAGATTCCTGTGACGGAGAATCCTGATTTGTCTCCAATACTGGCTGTTGTATACACAAGGAATTTAGAATTTGTTCCGCAGTTAGTCGTGGAGGGTCATCTGTGGAACCAGATGCTGCTGCTGCTGATGATGTCTGTTGAATTGATTAATTAATTTTTTTTTTATTACAATATTTGACGACTTATAAGACAAATCAATTTTATTTGCGTGTGGGTGAATATATGTAGTATTAACAAGTATAGACATATATATCAATAATATTAATAAATGGAAACTATCTTTATAAAACCGTATTTATTTTATTATATATATTTCAAGGGTACCAAAATTTTGGTACGCTCTCATCAGATAAAATATAAAAGTTGTTTTACAGATAGTGACATATCCCAAAACAAGAACTTATCGTTTTAAGTTCTGTTTGATTCAAACAGAACTTAAAACAATAATTTCTTGTTTTTTGATATGTCACTATCTGTAAAACAACTTAACAATAGATTGAATATTACATAATTTATGTGCTAAATTTCGTGGCTGCTGATTAAATATATTTTATAGCTTATTCAAAGATTTACTTCTTTAAAATTATCAAATGTCAACACTTCCTGTTAGCGGCCGTTATATTATAACACTTATAATCGTATATATTTCCGTCACTAATTTTCTCCTAATGCAGTTTATATATAATATTGTCTTTTTTAATGTTATCATGGATTACGTTACTGATTACAGAAGATAGTGTAACACAATCTTCGTTTCAGAAGGGTGGTTTTTCTCCTAGTAATAATAATTTTGAAAATAATTGTGTACAGTGTTCAGGTGCACTACAACTCATCAAAGGTGCATGTATAGTACATAGAATAATGTACAAATGTCAGGAAAATGAACAGGGTACGAGTCATGATATACGTGTGTGTGTGTGTGTGTGTGTGTGTGTGTGGAGGGGGGATATCAGGTGTAGTAATGATAATTGTTTCTACTTTTGGCACAAGGCCAGCAATTACCTCAGTACATTACTGGTACTTTATTTTATCGACCCCCGTAAGGATGAAAGGCAAAGTTAACCTCGGCGGGATTTGAACTCGGATCGTAAAGGGAAGTAACTATGCTGGAAAGCATGTCCGACCCTCTCCCAATACTGCCAATTCAATGATAATGAAAGATAACTTACAACTATTGTGCTCTGCGGTAAAATGTAAGCTGAAGGCTGCACCACTGAGTCTATTTCGGTGCGGAACTCATCCAGCGCCCTCTGGCCTGACTGAGGACAACAACAACCATCGCTATGGTTATCACAGATTTCAGAAGATGGACAACATTGTGAATGACCCTGCAGAGAAAGTAGGGGAAAACACATTATATATAGACAGACACACACACACACATATATATATATATATATATATATATATATAGACAGACACACACACACATATATATATATATATATAGACAGACACACACATATATATATATATATATATAGACAGACACACACATATATATATATATATAGACAGACACACATATATATATATATATATAGACAGACACACACACACATATATATATATATATATATATAGACATATATATAGACAGACACACACACACACACACACACACACACACATATATATATGTATATATATAGACAGACACACATATATATATATATATAGACAGACACACACATATATATATATAAAGAATGAATAATAACAGGTAGACATCATAAAAAGGTAATTTATTCTGTGTGCTTACAAATGTTTCCACGATGGTTATACAGCCTAGTTATGCTATGTGCAAATTTATAACTATTTGCAAAACTCAATTATCAAATGCTGTTACCACTGTTTCCTCAGAGCAGAATGGTTAAAATGTAAATACCCTTAAGGAAAACAGAAGGATCAGGAACTGAGTTTCTTCAACTGTTCTTCCATAACTCGTTGAGTAACCCCTCACCGCACGTCAACTCTATCTAGTGTAGTAATTAACAATTACTGCATCCAAGATAATCCTAAGCATTTCTTTCATAACCTAAATATATATATATATAGACACACACACACATATATATATATATATGATAAAGAACACAAGAGCGTCTACAACATCAAACATTTTTTATTGGCTTACAATGTTTCTTCCTTACATAACCGTAAGATTCTTCAGAGCTATAAAAGGGGTTTGATTGGTGTTATGGACTCTACCAACCAATACAATACCTAACTCCTATTAACCTAAGTATATATATATATATATATATCATCATCATCATCATCATCATCATCATTTTACGTCCGCTTTTCCCTGCTTGCAAGGGTGGGACGGGTCTTATTCAGCACAGCATCTCTCCACTCGTCACGGTCCCTCGTCATCTCCACCGTGAGCTTCAATGATCTGAGGTCTGTTCTCACCACCTCCGCCCATGTTTTTCGTGGTCTACCTCTACTACGTCTTCCTTCAACTGGCATTTCCTGGCACTTCTTCACCCATCGGTCAAACCTAAAGATATATATATATATATATATATCTTTAGGTTTGTTGGTTCACCACTGGATAGAACTGGTCATTCCGTATGGTCAATCCTGGTGTAATATTGTGAAGAGTACTCAACGCAGTGCAGTTCACCCATCTTCGTTTGTGTAGTTGGTGGTGCGAATACGGAGTTAATTATAAATAAAATAACAGGAGGCTGGACTGGACTGGTGTAAATCCTTGAAAGGTTTATTATACTATGATCATTTCAATGGATTTACACCAGTCCAGCCTCCTGTTATTTTATTTTATTTATTTTTATATATATATATATATGGAGGCACATGGCTTAGTGGTTAGAGCATTGGGCTTGCAATCGAAAGGTTGTGAGTTCAATTCTCAGACTGGGTGATGTGTTGTTTCCTTGAGCAAGACACTTTATTTCACATTGCTCCAGTTTACT
>OZ024765.1:8301804-8319304 GCA_964016885.1 Eledone cirrhosa | reverse complement strand
CAACCCATTGCCCTACAACAAAGGTCTCAAAGTCCTAAACTACGAGACTATGTTGTCTGACGCTCTACTGATTCTGCCAACCCATTGCCCTACAACGAGGGTCTCAAAGTCCTAAACTACGAGACTATGTTGTCTGACGCTCTACTGATTCTGCCAACCCATTGCCCTACAACAAAGGTCTCAAAGTCCTAAACTACGAGACTATGTTGTCTGACGCTCTACTGATTCTGCCAACCCATTGCCCTACAACAAAGGTCTCAAAGTCCTAAACTACGAGACTATGTTGTCCGACGCTCTACTGATTCTGCCAACCCATTGCCCTACAACAAAGGTCTCAAAGTCCTAAACTACGAGACTATGTTGTCTGAGGCTATTGCCCTACAACAAAGGTCTGAAAGTCCTAAACTACGAGACTTACCAGTGTGTGTGCGTGTATGCGTCTTCAAGTGGTGGCTGGCAGCAAAAGCTTTACCACATCCATTTTCACTGCATCTGTAGATAGAAAAGAAAGATATACACCACATTTTTACTATAATACTTGATTTCTGCTTGATATGTTCTCGATTATAGGAATGTTTTGAAATTTATGAAACAACACAGTGTTTTGTCTTTCAAAATTTAGGTTTTATAATAATAATAATGAAATTATTGTGTACAGTGCTTAGGTGCACTACAACTCATCAAAGGTGCATGTATAGTACATAGAATACTGTACTGAAATGTCAGGAAACTGAGCGTGTATGAGTCATGATATACGCACAGACACGTGTGTGTGTGTATGCAGGAGCAATATCTGGTGTAGTGTTGGTGAATCTCAGGAAGCATGGAGGTTTTAAAGGATGCAGTGTCTCGACAGCTAACAACTGATGCAGGGAGTTTGTTTCATGGAGGTTTTAAAGGATGCAGTGTCTCGACAGCTAACAACTGATGCAGGTAGTTTGTTCCATGGAGGTTTTAAAGGATGCAGTGTCTCGACAGCTAACAACTGATGCAGGTAGTTTGTTCTATGGTGGCTTTAAAGGATGCAGTGTCTCGACAGCTAACAACTGATGCAGGTAGTTTGTTCCATGGAGGTTTTAAAGGATGCAGTGTCTCGACAGCTAACAACTGATGCAGGGAGTTTGTTCTATGGTGGCTTTAAAGGATGCAGTGTCTCGACAGCTAACAACTGATGCAGGTAGTTTGTTCCATGCTTCAGCAACTCTGAACGTGAAAAAATATTTCCGAAAGTCATGGGAACTGTGCTGTTTTCTGACTTTGTAGGCATGTCCACAGGTGTTAGACACATGGAATTAAACCTGTCTAACCCATGCTAGCATGGAAAATGGACGTAAAATGGTGATGATGATTTATCTTGGCTAGTAATAAGTATTTACCCAGAGTTAGTGAATTTTACCAACAACAACACTCCCTACATCATAACCACAACCACTATTACAACTACTACTCACTTGAAAAGCCATTCACTACAACACCACCACCACATCAACAACAGTATTCACTTGTGTGATTGTTTACCACACCACCACCTCCACAACCACTACAACACCACCTCCACCACCACCACTACAACACCACCGCCACACCAACGACAGTACTACAACACCACCACCACAACAGCACCACTACAACACCACCACCACAACAGCACCACTACAACACCAACACCAACAGTACTCACTTGTGAGGCCGTTCAGCATATCACCACCACCTCTACAACAACCACAACACCAACAACAGTACTACACCACCACTACAACACCACAGTACTAAACACCACCACCACCACAGTACCACACCAACACCACCACCAATACTTACTTGTAAGGCCGTTCCCCAGTTTGTGTTCTAACACCACCACCACAGTACCACAACCACCACCAATACTTACTTGTAAGGCCGTTCCCCAGTATGTGTTCTAACACCACCACCACAGTACCACAACCACCACCAATACTTACTTGTAAGGCCGTTCCCCAGTTTGTGTTCTAACACCACCACCACAGTACCACAACCACCACCAATACTTACTTGTAAGGCCGTTCCCCAGTATGTGTTCTAACACCACCACCACAGTACCACAACCACCACCAATACTTACTTGTAAGGCCGTTCCCCAGTTTGTGTTCTAACACCACCACCACAGTACCACAACCACCACCAATACTTACTTGTAAGGCCGTTCCCCAGTATGTGTTCTAACACCACCACCACAGTACCACAACCACCACCAATACTTACTTGTAAGGCCGTTCCCCAGTATGTGCTCTAACACCACCACCACAGTACCACAACCACCACCAATACAACAACCACACCACCAACAACAGTACTACACCACCACTACAACACCACCACCACAGTACCACACCAACACAACAACCACAGTACCACAACCACCACCAATACTTACTTGTAAGGCCGTTCCCCAGTATGTGTTCTAATGTGTTTCCGGAGATCACTGAGAGTGGTGAAGTATTTGGTACAGCCGTTCTCGTCACAGTTAAAGGTGTCACCTGTGTGTAGTCTCTGATGAGCTCGTAACCTAGGAGACAGAACAGGTGACAAACTGTTATAGGTATGTATGTCTACACAACTGTGTGTGTGTGTCTCACCTGTACAGGTGTGTGTGTGTCTCACCTGTACAGGTATGTGTGTGTGTCTCACCTGTACAGGTGTGTGTGTGTGTCTCACCTGTACAGGTATGTGTGTGTGTGTTTCTCACCTGTACATGTGTATCTGTCTCACCTGTACAGGTGTGTGTGTGTGTGTCTCACCTGTACAGGTATGTGTGTGTGTGTCTCACCTATACATGTGTGTGTCTGTCTCACCTGTACAGGTATGTGTGTGTGTGTTTCTCACCTGTACATGTGTGTGTCTGTCTCACCTGTACAGGTGTTTCTCACCTGTATAGGTGTGTGTGTGTTTCTCACCTGTACAGGTGTGTGTGTGTCTCACCTGTACAGGTGTGTGTGCGTCTCACCTGTACAAAGTGTTGAAAGCTTTCTCACAGCCCTTCATATCACATTCATATGGTTTCTCCTTCGTGTGGACCCTGACATGTGTCTTGAGGCTGTACGAGGTGAGGAATGTCTTGCCACAGCCCTCAAGGTTGCAGACGAACTGGTAATCCCCTGCAGGTAACAACAGACAGGTGAGAGAGAGAGAGAGAAGGAAAAGAGAGGCAGAGAGAGAGAGAGAGAAGAAATAGAAAGAATAGAGAGAGGGAGAGGGAGAGAGAAAGACGGAGAGAAGGAGAGAGAGAAGAGAGAAGGAGAGAGAGAAGAGAGGAGAGTGAAGAGAGAAGGAGAGAGAGAAGAGAGGAGAGAGAGGAGGAGAGAGAGAAGAGAGAAGGAGAGAGAGAAGAGAGAAGGAGAGAGAGGAGAGAGAAGAGAGAGAGAAGGAGAGAGAGAAGAGAGAAGGAGAGTGAGGAGAGAAGGAGAGAGAGAAGAGAGAAGGAGAGGGAGAAGAGAGAGAAGAGAGAAGGAGAGAGAGAAGGAGAGTGTGGAGTATTATTTAAACAAAAAAAGCAAAGAATGATAATTGTTTCTACATTTGGCACAAGGCCACCAATTATCCCAGTGTATTAGAATGATAATGCGAGTGCCCCAGCATGGCCACAACAGTTTGGGAGGATTTTAACACCTTCCCTCATCTCTCCCCCTTCCATACACATCCCATGTCCAAACACCCTCACCCTAAATCTAACTCTCCAATCCTCATGCACTTCTCAATCCCAAACCCCAGTCCACACTGTAAAGTGGTCATGTAGGTGTCACAACAAAAAGCCTCCAGTCCACACTGTAAAGTGGTCATGTAGGTGTCACAACAAAAAGCCTCCAGTCCACACTGTAAAGTGGTCATGTAGGTGTCACAACAAAAAGCCTCCAGTCCACACTGTAAAGTGGTCATGTAGGTGTCACAACAAAAAGCCTCCAGTCCACACTGTAAAGTGGTCATGTAGGTGTCACAACAAAAAGCACCCAGTCCACACTGTAAAGTGGTCATGTTGCTGTCATGACAAAAAGCACCCAGTCCACACTGTAAAGTGGTCATGTTGCTGTCATGACAAAAAGCCTCCAGTCCACACTGTAAAGTGGTCATGTAGGTGTCACAACAAAAAGCACCCAGTCCACACTGTAAAGTGGTCATGTAGGTGTCATGACAAAAAGCACCCAGTCCACACTGTAAAGTGGTCATGTTGCTGTCATGACAAAAAGCCTCCAGTCCACACTGTAAAGTGGTCATGTTGCTGTCATGACAAAAAGCCTCCAGTCCACACTGTAAAGTGGTCATGTAGGTGTCATGACAAAAAGCACCCAGTCCACACTGTAAAGTGGTCATGTAGGTGTCATGACAAAAAGCCTCCAGTCCACACTGTAAAGTGGTCATGTAGGTGTCACAACAAAAAGCACCCAGTCCACACTGTAAAGTGGTCATGTAGGTGTCATGACAAAAAGCACCCAGTCCACACTGTAAAGTGGTCATGTTGCTGTCATGACAAAAAGCCTCCAGTCCACACTGTAAAGTGGTCATGTAGGTGTCATGACAAAAAGCACCCAGTCCACACTGTAAAGTGGTCATGTAGGTGTCATGACAAAAAGCCTCCAGTCCACACTGTAAAGTGGTCATGTAGGTGTCATGACAAAAAGCACCCAGTCCACACTGTAAAGTGGTCATGTAGGTGTCATGACAAAAAGCCTCCAGTCCACACTGTAAAGTGGTCATGTAGGTGTCATGACAAAAAGCACCCAGTCCACACTGTAAAGTGGTCATGTTGCTGTCATGACAAAAAGCCTCCAGTCCACACTGTAAAGTGGTCATGTAGGTGTCATGACAAAAAGCACCCAGTCCACACTGTAAAGTGGTCATGTAGGTGTCATGACAAAAAGCCTCCAGTCCACACTGTAAAGTGGTCATGTAGGTGTCATGACAAAAAGCACCCAGTCCACACTGTAAAGTGGTCATGTTGCTGTCATGACAAAAAGCCTCCAGTCCACACTGTAAAGTGGTCATGTAGGTGTCATGACAAAAAGCACCCAGTCCACACTGTAAAGTGGTCATGTAGGTGTCATGACAAAAAGCCTCCAGTCCACACTGTAAAGTGGTCATGTAGGTGTCATGACAAAAAGCACCCAGTCCACACTGTAAAGTGGTCATGTTGCTGTCATGACAAAAAGCCTCCAGTCCACACTGTAAAGTGGTCATGTAGGTGTCATGACAAAAAGCACCCAGTCCACACTGTAAAGTGGTCATGTAGGTGTCATGACAAAAAGCACCCAGCACTCACTGTAAAGTGGTTTGCGTTAGGAAGGGAATCCAGTTGTAGAAACCAGGCCATAATTGGTTCTGTATGAGCAAGACATGGTCACCTGACCTCGACTTGCCTTAAATAGGACAGCCCATCTAACCCTGTGGTCTCCAACCTTTTATACACCATAGACTGGCTTCATGTCGGACAATCATTCCGCAGACCGGTAGTTGCACATATGTGTTGTTTAAGTGCATTTTGATAAAGAGAGATATAATAAAAACAGCAATTTATTTACCCTTTAGCATTTAAAACAGCCATATCTGGCCAGAATTCTCTCACCCTTTTCTGTTCAAGCCAGCTGTAACTGGCTGCTCATACTTATGTTAAGCTATGTTTTCAAAATAAATAATATCAAGATCTTGCAGATTGGATATTATGTGAGATATTATGTGAGGTAAAACCTTTACTGTGACAATACAATAGTATATATAGAGTAATGTAAATGTTATGTGAGATATTATGTGAGGTAAAACCTTTACTGTGACAATACAATAGTATATATAGAGTAATGTAAATGTTATGCGAGATATTATGTGAAGTAAAGCCTTTACTGTGAAAATACAATAGTATATATAGAGTAATGTAAATGTTATGTGAGATATTATGTGAGGTAAAGCCTTTACTGTGAAAATACAATAGTATATATAGAGTAATGTAAATGTTATGTGAGATATTATGTGAGGTAAAGCCTTTACTGTGAAAATACAATAGTATATATAGAGTAATGTAAATGTTATGTGAGATATTATGTGAGGTGAAGACTTTACTGCGAAAATACAATAGTATATATAGAGTAATGTAAATGTTATGTGAGGTAAAGCCTTAACTGTGAAAATACAATAGTATATATAGAGTAATGTAAATGTTATGTGAGGTAAAGCCTTAACTGTGAAAATACAATAGTATATATAGAGTAATGTAAATGTTATGTGAGATATTATGTGAGGTAAAGCCTTTACTGTGAAAATACAATAGTATATATAGAGTAACGTAAATGTTAAAGGGTTAAACAAGTTAATTATCTCTTTGTGGTCTGGTAGCAAATAATCCACGGACCAGTACTGGTCTGCAGCCCGGGTGTTGGGACCTCTGATCCAACCCATGCTAGTATGGAAAATGGACATTAAACATGTTGATGATATATATATACATGTGTGAAAGAATTTCATAAAGAGTCCAGTTAGATTCCAACTGATGACAACACAAAATAACTCAAATTGTTAAAACAAAATAGGTTTTAATAAAACAATGTAAACTTTAAAATGTAGGAGTGTTCAGATTTGTTTGAAGCATTGTGGAATATAAAAAATAGTCAGTTTGGAATTCTCTACAATGCAGAAGAGTAAATCTTCTGGCAATGAAATATAAATTATATTTTAAAAGAGCCATTTGTTGTTGTTATATTATCAATTTTTTTCAGAATAATAGTGTTTTGAGGTCATTTTTACCTGCTACAAGAAGGGATTAGATATGTAAGACGCTATGATAAGCTTCAAACATCTGCCAGGCCCTTGGCTTTCTTGGTCTTTCCCCCTTTCTCTACTTCCTTCCACATTATTACAAGCAGAAAACCACCCTTAGGGCGGTTTTCTGCTAGCCTGTACAGTGTGTATATTGATATTATACGCAGGTATATATACATGTAGATATGATACATCAAATAATATCTGTCAGTCACAACTCCAGGCAGATCAGACCAAGGAAATAATGTCTCCATTGGTCTTTCCATTACTGATACTATCTGTCAGTCACAACTCCTGGCAGAAGAAAGGAGCTGGTCATCAGATCAGACCAAAAAAACAATGTTTCCATTGGTCTTTCCATTACTGATACTATCTGTCAGTCACAACTCCTGGTAGAAGAAAGGAACTGGTCATCAGATCAGACCAAGGAAACAATGTGTCCATTGGTCTTTCCATTACTGATACTATCTGTCAGTCACAACTCCTGGAAGAAGAAAGGAACTGGTCATCAGATCAGACCAAGGAAACAATGTTTCCATTGATCTTTCCATTACTGATACTATCTGTCAGTCACAACTCCTGGAAGAAGAAAGGAACTGGTCATCAGATCAGACCAAGGAAACGATGTGTCCATTGGTCTTTCCATTACTGATACTATCTGTCAGTCACAACTCCTGGTAGAAGAAAGGAACTGGTCATCAGATCAGACCAAGGAAACAATGTGTCCATTGGTCTTTCCATTACTGATACTATCTGTCAGTCACAACTCCTGGAAGAAGAAAGGAACTGGTCATCAGATCAGACCAAGGAAACAATGTTTCCATTGATCTTTCCATTACTTATACTATCTGTCAGTCACAACTCCTGGAAGAAGAAAGGAACTGGTCATCAGATCAGACCAAGGAAACGATGTGTCCATTGGTCTTTCCATTACTGATACTATCTGTCAGTCACAACTCCTGGAAGAAGAAAGGAACTGGTCATCAGATCAGACCAAGGAAACGATGTGTCCATTGGTCTTTCCATTACTGATACTATCTGTCAGTCACAACTCCTGGAAGAAAGGAGCTGGTCATCAGATCAGACCAAGGAAACAATGTGTCCATTGGTCTTTCCATTACTGATACTATCTGTCAGTCACAACTCCTGGAAGAAGAAAGGAACTGGTCATCAAATCAGACCAAGGAAACAATGTTTCCATTGGTCTTTCCATTACTGATACTATCTGTCTGTCACAACTCCTGACAAAAGAAAGGAGCTGGTCATCAGATCAGACCAAGGAAACAATGTTTCCATTGGTCTTTCCATTCCTGATACTATCTGTCTGTCACAACTCCTGACAAAAGAAAGGAGCTGGTCATCAGATCAGACCAAGGAAACAATGTTTCCATTGGTCTTTCCATTACTGATACTATCTGTTAGTCACAACTCCTGGAAGAAGAAAGGAACTGGTCATCAGATCAGACCAAGGAAACAATGTTTCCATTGGTCTTTCCATTACTGATACTATCTGTCAGTCACAACTCCTGGTAGAAGAAAGGAGCTGGTCATCAGATCAGACCAAGGAAACAATGTCTTCATTGGTCTTTCCATTACTAATGCTATCTGTCAGTCCTTCAGTCACAACTCCTGTCAGTAGGAAGGAATTGATGTAAAATAAAACCCACAAAGAAAATAAGGCCACAAATCAACCTCATTTGACGTGTTTCATTGAAGAAGAAAACCAAATAAATAAATAAACTACATTTTATACATATTTAGACAGATTTGACTGTTTTGTGAATACTTTACAAACAACTATAAAATGTATATAGGACACACTCAGACACACATACATATACACACACACACACTGTATATATATATATATATATATATATATATATAATTTCTCAGCTAGTTCTCAACTCTTTTATCATGAGTACCACAGATGTTCCTCGTCTAAAATTTCCTAATTCTCTGACATGAATATTTATATCTTCACCATTGTTATTTTAATTTATGCTAACTTGGACTTGTAAACAAACTGATTAGACATTTAATAATTGTTTCTACACAAGGCCAGCAATTACCCAGTGTATTACTGGTACTTTATTTTATTGACCCCGTAAGGATGAAAGGCAAAGTTAACCTCGGCGGGATTTGAACTCAGAATGGCAAGGGCCGTAACTATGCGTCAAAGCATGGCGTCCGACCCTCTACCGATACTGCCAATGTTTCTATTTATTGCCACGAGGGCGCAAAAGAAGGGGACAAATACAAAGGGGGTGAGGGAGTTTACACAAAAGAACGAGTAAAAAAAAACCAAATAAATATAAAATTAACAATAAAGTCCTCAATAGGGAGGAGGCGTTTTGGGGAGTCGCCCCCCCCCCCAAAAAAAAAAGTGTGCAACCCTTCTCAGGAGCACAGAGAGAGAGTGCGCCCTTGTATAGTTAATATTTCACGGACTGTTTGTGGTACTGTAACTCCCGATAGATTTGTAAGGGTGCCACGCTAGCATCAGTTAGACATTGTCCTGACAATGTGAGATAGGTTAGATTAGATGACCATATCTTGCTCATACAGAACTGATGCTGGCTTGGTTTCTATGGCTGGATGCCCTTCCGAACACATTTACAGTGTGGACTGGGTGTTTTTTGTTGTGACACCTACATGACCACTTTACAGTGTGGACTGGGTGTTTTTTGTTGTGACACCTACATGACCACTTTACAGTGTGGACTGGGTGTTTTTTGTTGTGACACCTACATGACCACATTAGTGTGGACTGGGTGTTTTTTGTTGTGACACCTACATGACCACTTTACAGTGTGGACTGGGTGTTTTTTGTTGTGACACCTACATGACCACTTTACAGAGTGGACTGGGTGCTTTTTGTCATGACACCTACACAACCACTTTACAGAGTGGACTGGGTGTTTTTTGTTGTGACACCTACATGACCACTTTACAGAGTGGACTGGCTGTGTTTTATTGTGACACCTACACGACTACTTTACAGAATGGACTAGGTGTTTTTTGTTGTGACACCTACATGACCACTTTACAGTGAGGACTGGGTGCTTTTTGTTGCGTCACCTACATGACCACTTTACAGAGTGGACTGGGAGTTTTTTGTTGTGACACCTACATGACCACTTTACAGAGTGGACTGGGAGTTTTTTGTTGTGACACCTACATGACCACTTTACAGTGTGGACTGGGTGTTTTTTGTTGTGACACCTACATGACCACTTTACAGAGTGGACTGGGTGCTTTTTGTCATGACACCTACACAACCACTTTACAGAGTGGACTGGGTGTTTTTTGTTGTGACACCTACATGACCACTTTACAGAGTGGACTGGGAGTTTTTTGTTGTGACACCTACATGACCACTTTACAGAGTGGACTGGGAGTTTTTTGTTGTGACACCTACGTGACCACTTTACAGAGTGGACTGGGAGTTTTTTGTTGTGACACCTACATGACCACTTTACAGAGTGGACTGGGAGTTTTTTGTTGTGACACCTACATGACCACTTTACAGAGTGGACTGGGAGTTTTTTGTTGTGACACCTACATGACCACTTTACAGAGTGGACTGGGAGTTTTTTGTTGTGACACCTACGTGACCACTTTACAGTGTGGACTGGGTACTTTTTGTTGCGACACCTACATGACCACTTTAGAGTGTGGACTGGGAGTTTTTTGTTGTGACACCTACATGATCACTTTACAAGCATAGAAGATGGACATTAAATGATGATGATGATGATGATTATATATATATATATATATAGTTTTCCAAGAGAATTATATATGATATATATACACTATATGTACATTATATATACACTATATACACTATATATATGCTATATACACTATGTACAATATATACACTATATATATGCTATATACACTATATATATATACTATGTACAATATACTGTATATACATATATACATTATATATACATTATATATACACTATATATATACTATGTACATTATATACAATATATATACACTATATACATTATATACAATATATATACACTATATACATTATATACAATATATATACACTATATACATTATATATACACTATATACATTATATATACACTCTATACAATATATATACACTATATACAATATATATACACTATATACATTATATATACACTATATACATTATATATACACTATATACAATATATATACACTATATACAATATATAAACAGTATATACATTATATATACACTATATACAATGTATATACACTATATACAATGTATATACACTATATACATTATATATACACTATATACAATATATATACACTATATACATTATATATACACTATATACAATATATATACACTATATACAATATATATACACTATATACAATATATATACACTATATACAATATATATACTGTACACTATGTACATTATATATACACTATATACAATATATATAGACTATATACATTATATATACAATATATATACTGTACACTATGTACATTATATATACACTATATACAATATATATAGACTATATACATTATATATACACTATATACAATATATATACTGTACACTATGTACATTATACAATATATATGATGACATCCAAGGGAAATGCAATGACCGATACAACTTGGCACCAGTGACATTACAACTCATTTCTACATCTGAGTGAAGTGGAGCAATGTGAAATGCAGTGTCTTGCTCAAGGACACAACAAACAGCCCAGCCTGGGAATTGAACAAGATCAAAAGGCGCCTACCCTTATGAGTTTTCTGATGTGTTTTCAAGTTACCCGCAGTACTGTATGTACGCGTACAACCAGTAAAGGTACACCGGAATCTGGAAAGAAAAATAAAGATAAATATATGTGTATATAGATATATATATATCACCATCATTGTTTAAATCACATTATGTGAGGTAAAGCCTTTACTGTGAAAATACAATAGTATATATAGAGAAATGTAAATGTTATGTGAGATATTATGTGAGGTAAAGTCTTTACTGTGAAAATACAATAGTATCTATAGAGTAATGTAAATGTTATGTGATATATTATGTGAGGTAAAGTCTTTACTGTGACAATACAATAGTATATATAGAGTAATGTAAATGTTATGTGAGATATTATGTGAGGTAAAGCCTTTACTGTGACTATACAATAGTATATATAGAGTAATGTAAATGTTATGTGAGATATTATGTGAGGTAAACCTTTACTGTGACAATACAACAGTATATATAGAGTAATGTAAATGTTATGTGAGATATTATGTGAGGTAAAGCCTTTACTGTGACAATACAATAGTATATATAGAGTAATGTAAATGTTATGTGAGATATTATGTGAGGTAAAGCCTTTACTGTGACAATACAATAGTATATATAGAGTAATGTAAATGTTATGTGATATATTATGTGAGGTAAAGCCTTTACTGTGACAATACAATAGTATATATAGAGTAATGTAAATGTTATGTGAGATATTATGTGAGGTAAAGCCTTTACTGTGACAATACAATAGTATATATAGAGTAATGTAAATGTTATGTGAGATATTATGTGAGGTAAAGCCTTTACTGTGACAATACAATAGTATATATAGAGTAATGTAAATGTTATGTGAGATATTATGTGAGGTAAAGCCTTTACTGTGACAATACAACAGTATATATAGAGTAATGTAAATGTTATGTGAGATATTATGTGAGGTAAAGCCTTTACTGTGACAATACAATAGTATATATAGAGTAATGTAAATGTTATGTGAGATATTATGTGAGGTAAAGCCTTTACTGTGACAATACAATAGTATATATAGAGTAATGTAAATGTTATGTGATATATTATGTGAGGTAAAGCCTTTACTGTGACAATACAATAGTATATATAGAGTAATGTAAATGTTATGTGAGATATTATGTGAGGTAAAGCCTTTACTGTGACAATACAATAGTATATATAGAGTAATGTAAATGTTATGTGAGATATTATGTGAGGTAAAGCCTTTACTGTGACAATACAATAGTATATATAGAGTAATGTAAATGGTAAAGGGTTAAAACTAACCGTTTCACTTCTTTCGCTTGTGTTTGTGGATCCTGTCTTTCAATGGTGAGGGTGGCATGGGTGGGATTCAATGGCATGGGGCTATCTCCAGGGTTGATCTGCATCAATATTTGATGTTCTGAGATTGTGTTGCGGATGTACCTGTGGAAAGAGATGAGATATGAATCAGATAAAGTAAATAGAGAGAGACACAGACAGACAGACAGACAGACAGACAGACACTGCATCCTTTAAGGCCTCCATGCTTCCCGAGATCCGCCAACACTACAGCTAACACATACACACATGTACTTCCCTGACATTTGTGTATTATTCTATGTACTATATTGACGAGTTGTAGTGCACCTGAGCACTTTACACAATAATTTCATTATTATTATTATTATTATTTTAATAACTCTTAACAGCCTCTACCACATCTTCTTTGTCCATTTATTCCCCGAGGGGCTCGTGGGAGAAGAGTCCTCAAACACTCCTTCCAGCAGGTCCTGTCAAAAGCAACTGTCTCCAACTGATCCAGCTGGATCCCCAAGCCAGACCAGCGAAGGTCATGGATGTTACCCATCTTACTGAAGATCTACGCCCGAGTCTCTTGCCGGTTGGTTTTGTCTGTAAAATCTGTCCAGTGATTCTTTCCTGAGACATTCTAACCACATGTCCATAGTATCAGAGCTGTGATCTCTCAATTCAGAGAAGTAGCAGCTCTACCTGGAGTGACTCTCCAATCTCTGAGCTACAAATCTGTCCAGTGATTCTTTCCTGAGACATTCTAACCACATGTCCATAGTATCAGAGCTGTGATCTCTTAATTTGGAGAAGTAGCAGCTCTACCTGGAGTGACTCTCTGATCTCTGAGCTACAAATCTGTCCAGTGATTCTTTCCTGAGACATTCTAACCACATGTCCATAGTATCAGAGCTGTGATCTCTTAATTTGGGGAAGTAGCAGCTCTACCTGGAGTGACTCTCTCATCTCTGAGCTACAAATCTGTCCAGTGATTCTTTCCTGAGACATTCTAACCACATGTCCATAGTATCAGAGCTGTGATCTCTTAATTTGGAGAAGTAGCAGCTCTACCTGGAGTGACTCTCTGATCTCCGAGCTACAAATTTCTACAGTGATTCTTTCCTGAGACATTCTAACCACATGTCCATAGTATCAGAGCTGTGATCTCTTAATTTGGAGAAGTAGCAGCTCTACCTGGAGTGACTCTCTGATCTCTGAGCTACAAATCTGTCCAGTGATTCTTTCCTGAGACATTCTAACCACATGTCCATAGTATCAGAGCTGTGATCTCTTAATTTGGGGAAGTAGCAGCTCTACCTGGAGTGACTCTCTCATCTCTGAGCTACAAATCTGTCCAGTGATTCTTTCCTGAGACATTGTAACCACATGTCCATAGTATCAGAGCTGTGATCTCTCAATTCAGAGAAGTACCAGCTCTACCTGGAGTGACTCTCTGATCTCCGAGCTACAAATCTGTCCAGTGATTCTTTCCTGAGACATTCTAACCACATGTCCATAGTATCAGAGCTGTGATCTCTCAATTCAGAGAAGTAGCAGCTCTACCTGGAGTGACTCTCTGATCTCCGAGCTACAAATATCTCCAGTGATTCTTTCCTGAGACATTCTAACCACATGTCCATAGTATCAGAGCTGTGATCTCTCAATTCAGAGAAGTACCAGCTCTAGCTGGAGTGACTCTCTGATCTCCGAGCTACAAATATCTCCAGTGATTCTTTCCTGAGACATTCTAACCACATGTCCATAGTATCAGAGCTGTGATCTCTCAATTCAGAGAAGTAGCAGCTCTACCTGGAGTGACTCTCTGATCTCTGAGCTACAAATCTGTCCAGTGATTCTTTCCTGAGATATTCTAACCACATGTCCATAGTATCACAGCTGTGATCTCTCAATTCAGAGAAGTAGCAGTTCTACCTGGAGTGACTCTCTGATCTCCGAGCTACAAATCTGTCCAGTGATTCTTTCCTGAGATATTCTAACCACATGTCCATAGTATCACAGCTGTGATCTCTCAATTCAGAGAAGTAGCAGTTCTACCTGGAGTGACTCTCTGATCTCCGAGCTACAAATCTGTCCAGTGATTCTTTCCTGAGATATTCTAACCACATGTCCATAGTATCACAGCTGTGATCTCTCAATTCAGAGAAGTAGCAGCTCTAACTGGAGTGACTCTCATCTCCGAGCTATTCACTCTCTCAAGTAATGTTATTCCAAAGACCCTTCAAAGGAACTCTTAATTTTAGTTTATTTCAAATGACACATATGCAAAACACCCCACAGTGAGATCAAACACAGGACCTCCAGTGTTAAATGCCACATGTCCAATGGTAAATGCCACATGTCCAAGACACCCTGCACGACCTTCCGCGGTAAATGCCACATGTGCAAGACACACCACACGACCTTCCGTGTTAAATGTCACATGTGCAAGACACCTCTCAGGACTTTCCATGGTAAATGCCACATGTGCAAGACACCCGACAGTGAAACCAAACTCAGGACCATCAGCGGTAAATGCCACATGTCCAATGGTAAATGTCACATGTACAAGACACCTCACACAACCTTCCGTGGAAAATGCCACATGTGAAAGACACCTCACGGGACATTCCATGGTAAATGCCAGTGAGATCAAACGCAGGACCTTATTAATATGAAAGACACACACAATAATAATAATAATGAAATTATTGTGTACAGTGCTCAGGTGCACGACAACTCGTCAAAGGTGCATGCATAGTACATAGAATAATAGGCAAATGTCGGGGAAGTGAATAGAGTATGAGTCATGGTATACATGTGTGTATGTGTATGGAGGGGGAACATTAGGTGTAATGTAACAACTACCTGCACCAACTCCACAAAGCAACACACACACACATTGGTTTATTTATTCTCGTTTATATTTTGCTTCAAATAAAGTCCCCACTGTTGCTTTTCTCATTTACATCGACTTCTTTAAGCAGTATGAGAAAAAAAAATGGCAAGTTATGAGAAATATGTTGTTGCTGCTGTTTAGCCCATCCCAGATGAAAGACATCTAAAACAACACAACACTGGCTATTTTATAACCATTATCATCATTGTAGTCAGCGTTTAATGTCTGCTTTCTCTGCGAGCAAGGGTTGGACATGCCTACAAAGACCAAGTCAGGACTGAAGCGAGGCTACTGACCTACCACACAGGCTGATGGATTGGTATCTTGCTAATCACCATCGTTTAATGTCCATCTTCCACGTTAGCATGGATTACACGGTCTTGTTCCATTTAATATATATATATGCTATATATATATATATATGGTATATATATATATATATATGCTATATATATATATATATATATATATATGCTATATATATATATATATATATGCTATATATATATATATAATGCTATATATATATAATGCTATATATATATAATGCTATATATATATAATGCTATATATATATAATTGTTTCTACGTTTGGCACAAGGCCAGCAATTGCCCAGTGCATTACTGGTACTTTATTTTATCGACCCCGTAAGGATGAAAGGCAAAGTCAACCTCGGCGGGATTTGAACTCAGATCGTAAAGGGACGTAACTATGCTGGAAAACATGGCGTCCGACCCTCTACCGATACTGCCAATCCACCGCCCAATGCTATATATATATAATGCTATATATATATAATGCTATATATATCATCATCATCATCATCGTTTAACATCCATATTCCATGCTTGCATGGGTTTGGACGGGAGTTTTCCCACTTGAGGCAA
This sequence comes from Eledone cirrhosa, assembly GCA_964016885.1. NCBI lineage: Eukaryota > Metazoa > Mollusca > Cephalopoda > Octopoda > Eledonidae > Eledone > Eledone cirrhosa. Next base: position 8,302,639 of record OZ024765.1, on the reverse strand, counting down.
CAGTGGTTGTCTTGCTCGCATAGGACTGTCTGGCGGGTTTTCTACAGCTGGATGCCCTTCCTAACACCAACCACATTTACAGTGTGGAACTGGGAGGTTTTTACCGTGTTGCCTACACGGCCACATTACAGCGTGGACTGTGTGTTTTTTTGTCGTGACACCTACACGACTTCATTTGTTTCGGCCTGGATGGTGTGTCACCAACATAACTTTACATAGAAGGGGGCGGTATGGATGGGGTGGGGGTAGTGGGACGGGGGTATATTTTGTTAGAGGCGCCTACTGACTGTAGTAGGTTTTACTTTGTATTTAGGTAAGGCGGGTCTTCTCTATTACTGAGTACCGCCAAAGGTCTCGGTCCAGTGACATTGTCTTGGAGAGGTGTAAGTGTGTGAGGTCGGAATTTATCAAGTCGTCCCAGGTTTTTCTGGGTCTGCCTACTCCGTGGCTACCATCTATCTTTATTGCCCTGCACTTTGTTATACAACTATCGTCTTTCATGCGCATCACATGACCATACCAACGTAGCCTTCTCTCGAGTAAACAACATCTGATCCCTCTTACTTCTAATTTTTCCATTAGTTCGTTAATGCTTTGCCGTTCACGTATATTACTATTACACATCCAGCGGAGCATGCAAGCTTCGTTCCTCTCTAGTCTGCGTATATCCTCTGCACACAATGCCCAGGTCTCACTGCCGTGCAACATTGCTGTTCGTATGCAGGCATCATACAGCCTGCCTTTCATTTTTAGGGAGAACCCTTTAGCGGCTAATAGTGGTATAAGCTCTCTGAACTTTTTCCATCCAGTTCTGACTCTAGCTACTGTACTTTCA
>OZ024765.1:8271804-8294304 GCA_964016885.1 Eledone cirrhosa | reverse complement strand
CCCTCTTCCCTATAGACTCTCTATCTCTAATCTTTTCTTTTTCTCTCTTAGTCTTTTTTCCCCTCTCTATAATCTATTACTAACTCTTTTTATCCCTCCCACTACAACCAGTCACTTTGACAAGATCCACAACAATAATGAAACCGGAAGTTAACGCAGTGTGCGACATCACCAGTTACCTCCCTTTGCAGGTCAAGACGGAGTCTGCGCAATCGTTACAGGAAGCGTTCTTTTTAGCTTGAGCTATCCATAATGGTAAGTACCGTGTATTCTCACTCGCATCCTAAATCCACATTAATCTTAATTATTACAACCATCATATATTTTTAAATGGCGTATTATTCTCTACAATTATGTCTGAAGTTTATTTCCATGTCATTTTTTTTTGCCAGTCTCCTCACATTAATGGATTACACACATATATATATATATTACACTTATCTTCCTTCCCGGGTCTATTCATGTCTACCATACATCGATATCATATTTATTTCAGCCTTGTTTATAATATATAAATATATATTGTCTATTAATTCGATAACCAATCAATCGATTTATGTTTTATAAAGGTATAAATATATATCTAGCTCAGTTTTTAGCTGTAATCGATGACAAAACTAAGAACCAACGTGAGTGTTTGAGGAAAGACAAAGTATAAAATGGCGTTTACCTCGTATTGGAGGTTTATATATAATTAAACATGTGCTTTGTGAAGAAAACTCCCCGATTGCATTAATTAAAGAGATCTTGATGGCTTAAAATAATTTCTAAATATATTGATGTTTAATATATGTAAGAAAGTTGAAATATTTTTTATTTAATGCTGGGATAACACGTGTTACTAGCGCCTACCCCATCAGATTGGATTTAGATCCTTAAGATTATATATTATATACACCTAGATGTATATTTCTATATATATGTATGTGTAGATGTATATAATTTAAATATGTGTGTGTAGATGTATACTATATATATATGTTGTAGATGTATATAATTTATATATATATGTGTAGATGTATATTATATAGACGTGTGTGTGTGTAGATGCGTATAATTTATATATAGATCTAGATGTATATTATATATATCTAGAACTACCTAATTTATATACCTTTACAGGGTAGGGTGTCCTAAAAAATGTATACAGACTTTGATCATCTGTACAGGCTATATTAAAGCTAAGTGTTTACATTTCTGGGGGACACCCTATATATATATATATACCTCGGCGTGATTTGAACTCAGAAACTACTTATGTGTATATATTTAATTTAAAAATTGATGGAATATATATACACGCGCATTATTTTTTATATATATATATATATTTCGGTAGGAAAGGAGAGTGCTCTATGTAGGCTACAGAGCTATTTAGTTATATATATATATGGAGAGTGGTGACTTAGACTGAGTGGGGTCGCTTGTAGTATTATGGATTGACATCGTGGAATGTCAGAGGCGGGGGCAATCCTGAACAGCATGCAGCATTACCTGGTCAGGGTACCTAGTCTAATGATGGGAGGGTCCCCAGTCTAATTCTGAGGCTGACTGGTCAGATTTCCTACAGTCGCATGCTGGATTGTTTGGAGAGGAGCTGGGGCTGCCTCTTCCCTTTCCCTCGGGTGGAGATGATGGACTTGGCTCTATTACCTTGATTCCTCGCATGTGCTGTGTATGACCCGTTTCTTTCTAAGGAGGTCAAAAGCCGGGATTGATTCCAAATAATGCCATCGCTTGATATCTCCGCAGTTTGTGATTGAAGGATCGAGGGATCGATTCCTAGAGCTGGGAACTTGTGATGAAAGGATCGTGTATTCGATTCCCAGAATTGGGACTTGTGTTCTGCAGCAAGACACACTTGCACACTCCATGTTGCTTTTCGGAATAGGAATTCCTGATAATTTCATACGAATGGGACAGTTCTCGTCCTGTAGAAGCCATTCTTTTATTAAATAATTTTCTACTTTTGGCACAAGGCCAGCAATTATCTCAGTGTATTACTGGTACTTTATTTTATCAACCCCGTAAGGATGAAAGGCTAAGTTAACCTCGGCAGGATTTGAACTCAGAATGTCAAGGGTCGTAACTCTATGCGTCAGATACTGCCAATCCACAATTCTTTTATTAAATAATGATATGCGTGTGTTTGTGTGTGACAGATCACAGGAATATCTCACTTCTACAGCTGAGTAAACTGGAGCAATGTGAAATAGTGCCTTGCTCAAGGAAACAACACATCACCCGGTCTGAGAATTGAACTCACAACCTTCGATTGCCATGCTCTAACCACTAAGCCATGTGCCTCTCTCTCTATATATATATGTAGCAATATATATATATATTTATTTATTCACGTGTGAGAATTGAAGAGAAATAATATCTTTAATGGAAATAAAAGATGTTTTAATGTAAAACAGCTTTTTTTAGCGATGACGAAAGAAAATGGAATTATTGATTTCCCATCGATCGACAATGCTACTGAAGTTATTGTTTACATCGCAACAATCGAGCTAAGACGAACGATTATCGATCTACGTGATCTGATATCTTTTTTATTTTATTATTTCAAGGCTAAAGTGTTATTCAAAATGTTTGTAGTTAATTTCAGCAGATTGTAACTGTATATTTTTAAATGATATATAACAGGATATATATATATATATATATATATATATATATATATATATATATATATATATATATATGGCACTGGTTTGCTATTGTCTGTCAAAAGTAAAATTTTGCGTCTCAGCAAGCGGTGAACCCTGCCTACAGTTCCTCCCGTCGATTATTTCCGTAAAGTGACTAAAGATTAAAACAAATGTAATATATTTACGGTTAGGGTTACATTTGTTTTAATCTTTTGTCTCTTTACGGATATAAACGACGGGAGGAACTGTAGGCAGGGTTCACCGCTTGCTTGGAATCCAGACAATAGCAAACCAGTGCCATCATTTCAATTTACGTCCACTTTTCCCTGCTTGCAAGGGTGGGACGGGAACTGATTTTGGCTTGATTTCTACAGCTGGATGCCCTTCCTAACACCAACCTCATTTACAGTGAGTGCTGGGTGGTTTTTTGCTGTGGCAACTCCACGACCACTTTACAGTGTAGGCTGGGTGCTTTTTTGCCTTGGCCCCTCCAAAGACCACTTTACAGTGAGTGCTGGGTGCTTTTTTTGCCGTGGCGCCTACACGTCCACTTTACAGTGGAATGATAGGGACCCCGGTCCTCTCATCTCATTTCTACAGCTGAGTAAACTGGAGCAATGTGAAATAAAGTGTCTTGCTCAAGGAAACAACACATCACCCGGTCTGAGAATTGAACTCACAACCTTTCGATTGCAAAGCCTCTATATATATATATATATACACACACACACACACACACACATATATATATATACATATACACTGAGCAAATTATACTTCAAGGAGCTGTTTTATTAAGAAACATAATTGATATATATTGTGTGTGTATATATATAGCAAAGTGGTTTAACTAATTTTTACATCTATATTATATATATGTATATAATAATAATATTAGATTTAAATATATTCATTTACTGGGTGTTTTTTTTTTTATATCTCAATGCAATGATAGGGTTGTGCAGAGCTGTTTTATATTTATAGTTTGTTTCCAAACCAAAGAATTAAGGCTTTTATAAACTGATTGTTTATATATATATATATATATATATATATATATACGCCAGCTTTTCTTTGCTTTGCAAGGGTGGGACGGGTCCTTTTCAACACATCATCTCTCCATTCATCATGGTCCTTTGTCATCTCTGTTAGCTTCAGCGACATGAGGTCGGCTCTCACCACCCCCGCCCATGTTTTTCTTGGTCTTCCTCTAGTAATAAATACAAAGACCAAAATCCGAAGAGGGGTCGATAAGGATTGTATATATATATATATAAACCCATAGAGCAAATATTTATTATTACAGATCAAAGTTTAATCTGTAATAATAAATATATATAGTGACTTCTTAATGTGTTTAACTTGTGGTCAGTTCTGAGCTAGTAGACTTTGATCAAAGAGTAGTATTCTCACATCTTTCCTTTTTCTTTTATAACATGGACTGTTATATGAGGGTCATATGGCTACTGTTTTGAGTGATGCTCTAGGAAGTTTTGCCCCCCTCCCCACACACGCACTCGTCCCCCCAAAAATTGAAAATATCTTATTTTATCACATGTCTAAAGTGGTTTGATTTAGCAAACTGATGGGGATCCAATTGTATTTTTATTTTATCATGTGTATGTTTGTAATGTAATGTAAAATATCTTTTTTTTATTTTATTATTACAGGGTTACAGAGGACGAAGAAAGCATATTAAGCGTTTAGCCGCGCCTAAGCATTGGATGCTGGCAAAGCTCGGTGGTGTTTTTGTAAGTTTTGCTCTCTCTCTCTCCTTTTGAAGAAATCTGCTAAGTTCTGACATGGAACATAAATGCGCTCAGCCAGGTTTTAAAAAAAAAAGAAATTGCTGCAGGGAACTCTTGGTAGTGACTTGTATACATGGGTGACTGGCTCCCAGCCTTCTACAAAATTCCTTTCCTAGAATTTTTCATGCTAGCAGGACATAATCAGGTGGTGGTGGTGATGTGGGAGGGACGGTAGTCTACAATGTGCATTACTTCTTTTGATACCAACCCAGCTAAAATTGGCTCTGGGCCTATGAAACGAAATCCACCCGTTTTAAAGGATTCTTCTTTAAATTAACAATTTTATATAAGAACCATATTTTAAATTACTGTCTTAGTAATGAAATATTTAATATATATATATAATTAATTAATTGACCTACAGTGGTCTTTTTGAAATTAAGTTACTATGTTAATAATGAAATAATTAATTTTAGTAAATACAGGGTTTCAATTTAAATTAAAATCTTCGAACATAATTTTATATAAGAATCATATGTTAAGTTACTCTCTTAGTAATGAAATAATTATTTTGAATAAATCCTTCAAAATTCTACATTAACTAATTGAAATACAAGGTATACCAGACATGACCAAACTGCCCCCTGGCTTTCTGAATGGCACACCTAGTTTCAAATTTACCCTGGCTTATGATGAGCCACATCCTGTACAGGGCCCACTGTCCAAAAAAGATTGCCCAGTTTGCTTTATATAATTAGAAATATGGTCTTGAAAACGGTACATGGTTCCTATATGAATTAAAATCTTACATTAAGTTAGTCTTAGTAATGAAATAACTATTATAAATAAATCCCTCAAAATTCTTCATGAATTAAAATTGAAATACAAGGTATGCCAGACATGGCCAAACTGCTCCCTGGCTTTCTGAATGGCACACCTGGTTTTAAATTAACTCTGACTGTTTTAGTTATGGGACCTGTCTTATGATAAGCCACATCCTATGTGGGGCTCATTATCCAAAATAGGTTGCACAGACCTGCTTTATATAATTAGAAATATGGTCTTGAAAAAGTTAGGATTCCTATTTAAATAAAATTTTTCCAAGTAATGAAATAATAATTTTAGTAAATCACTCAAAATTCTTCATTAATTAATTGAAATACAGGGTTCTTATTTAAATTAAAATCTCCCAACATAATTATATATAAGAAACATGTCGAGTTACTGTCTTAAAAATGAAATAATTAATAAATTGTTCATTAATTAATTGAAATAAGTGTATTCAATAGCAATAGTCTTGAAAGTTAAGAGGTTATCGAGATAACTAGTCTCATCTTTTTACATAGGGACCAGTTTGGAAAGTTTTAAAATAGTTTGTTCTGTGGATGGTGGTTTCAATAATGGTTTGTTTGTTTCAGGCACCCCGACCCAGCACCGGGCCCCACAAAGTGAGAGAGTGTCTTCCGTTGATAATTTTCCTCAGAAATCGTCTGAAGTACGCCCTCACTTCCGATGAAGTGAAGAAGATAGTGAAGCAGAGGTTGATAAAAGTTGATGGACAAGTGAGAACAGACCCCACCTACCCTGCAGGTTTCATGGGTAAGTCTTGCCCAACATTTGTTCTCTTCAGAGTAGCGGTCGAGTGTTTAACTCTTGAAGTCCTGTACCACATGAAGTTGCATTAGCAAGACTCTCTTGAAAAGTAGAGAACGGCTCTATGACTGCGTCAAATTAAAAATTGAAGTCCATTCTCTGTTTTCTTTCAGGGATCTTATGTTTAAGATTTAGCCATATTTCTAATGAAAGGCGCTGCTTGTGATTTTCAAATAATTTTTGTAGGGACTTAGTAATGTGTCTCTGGTCTTCCTCTACTTCAGTTTCCTTCCACTGGGATTTCTGGCCACTTCTTAACTCTTTATCATTTACATTGCTCTGTATTTACTCGCGTGTTATCACAGAAAAGGCTTTATCTCACATATCGAATCTATGAGATTTTGAGAACTGCCTGTATAAGTGGCCAGTTTAAGTGCTAAAGGGTTAAACCAACACATCACATGTCTATACGAGTGCAGCCTCCTCTCTCTTACTATATTTCATTCCTGATAATCAGTTTTTCCTTTCCCCTCATTCATGCTTGCTTTATTTCTCTCCCACAAATATTTTATTAGATTCTGGTAAATATCCCTTCCATCGAAGTACCCTAGTTATATTTCTCTCCAACAAATGTTATATAAGACTCTGGTAAATATCCCTTCCATCGAAGTATCCTAGTTATATTTCTCTCCAACAAATATTTTATTAGACACTGGTAAATATCCCTTCCATCGAAGTACCCTAGCTATATTTCTCTCCAACAAATGTTATATAAGACTCTGGTAAATATCCCTTCCATCGAAGTATCCTAGTTATATTTCTCTCCAACAAATATTTTATTAGACTGGTAAATATCCCTTCCATCGAAGTATCCTGGTTTATTTCTCTCCAACAAATGTTATATAAGACTGGTAAATATCCCTTCCATCGAAGTATCCTAGTTTATTTCTCTCCAACAAATATATAAGACTGGTAAATATCCCTTCCATCGAAATATCCTAGTTTATTTCTCTCCAACAAATGTTATATAAGACTCTGGCAAATATCCCTTCCATCGAAGTATCCTAGTTATATTTCTCTCCAACAAATGTTATATAAGACTCTGGTAAATATCTCTTCCATCAAAGTATCCTAGCTTTATTTCTCTCCAACAAATGTTATATAAGACTCTGGCAAATATCCCTTCCATCGAAGTATCCTAGTTATATTTCTCTCCAACAAATGTTATATAAGACTCTGGTAAATATCTCTTCCATCAAAGTATCCTAGCTTTATTTCTCTCCAACAAATGTTATATAAGACTCTGGTAAATATCCCTTCCATCGAAGTATCCTAGTTATATTTCTCTCCAACAAATATTTTATTAGACTGGTAAATATCCCTTCCATCGAAGTATCCTAGTTTATTTCTCTCCAACAAATGTTATAAGACTCTGGTAAATATCCCTTCCATCGAAGTATCCTAGTTTATTTCTCTCCAACAAATATATAAGACTGGTAAATATCCCTTCCATCGAAATATCCTAGTTTATTTCTCTCCAACAAATGTTATATAAGACTCTGGCAAATATCCCTTCCATCAAAGTATCCTAGCTTTATTTCTCTCCAACAAATGTTATATAAGACTCTGGTAAATATCCCTTCCATCGAAGTATCCTAGCTTTATTTCTCTCCAACAAATGTTATATAAGACTCTGGTAAATATCCCTTCCATCGAAGTATCCTAGCTTTATTTCTCCCCAACAAATGTTATATAAGACTCTGGCAAATATCCCTTCCATCGAAGTATCCTAGTTTATTTCTCTCAAACAAATATATGACTGGTAAATATCCCTTCCATCGAAGTATCCTAGTTTATTTCTCTCCAACAAATGTTTTATAAGACTGGTAAATATCCCTTCCATTGAAGTATCCTAGTTTATTTCTCTCCAACAAATGTTATATAAGACTGGTAAATATCCCTTCCATCAAAGTACCCTAACTTTATTTCTCTCCCACAAGAGTTTGCTAAGACTCTGGCATACATCGAAGCCATCTGTTCCAATTACTGACCAGTTGGTCATGATATGCCAACATTAAATCTTTTACACGGTCACTACTGGTACCCTATGTTCTGTAGTATCACCAAGTAAGAGGACATCACTTCTGATAAAGTGAAGCAGGGATTTATAAAAGTTGATGAACATGTGAGAACAGACCCCACCTACTCTGCAGGTTTCTTGGGTAAGTCTTACCCAACATTTGTTCTCTTCAGAGTAGCGGTCGAGTGTTTAAACTCTTGAAGTCCTATACCACATGAAGTCGCATTAGCAAGACACTCTTGAAAAGTAGAGAACAGCTCTGACTGCATCAGATTAAAAATTGAAGTCCATTCTGTTTTCTTTCTGGGATGGTATGTTTAAGATTTAGCCATCTTACCATATTTCTAATGAAAGGCGCTGCTTGTGATTTTCAAATAATTTTTGTAGGGACTTAGTAATGTGTCTAACTTTCTCTGATTACTGCCCTGGTCTTCCTCTACTGCAGCTTCCTTCCACCGGGAACTCTTGGCGGTTCTTCATCCAAACTATAATAGCGCAGTCACACCTCCCTATCTTGGTCTTCCTCCACTGGGATTTCTTGACAATTTTAAAACCAACACATCACATGTCTATACAAGTGCAGCCTCCTCTCTCTTGCTATATTTCATTCCTGATAATCAGTTTTTCCTTTCCACTCATTCATACTTGCTTCATTTCTCTCCAACAAATGTTATAAGACTCTGGTAAATATCCCTTCCATCAAAGTACCCTAGCTTTATTTCTCTCCAACAAATGTTTTATAAGACTCTGGTAAATATCCCTTCCATCGAAGTATCCTAGCTTTATTTCTCTCCAACAAATGTTTTATAAGACTGGTAAATATCCCTTCCATCGAAGTATCCTAGCTTTATTTCTCTCCAACAAATGTTATATAAGACTGGTAAATATCCCTTCCATCGAAGTATCCTAGCTTTATTTCTCTCCAACAAATGTTATATAAGACTCTGGTAAATATCCCTTCCATCGAAGTATCCTAGCTTTATTTCTCTCCAACAAATGTTATATAAGACTCTGGTAAATATCCCTTCCATCGAAGTATCCTAGCTTTATTTCTCTCCAACAAATGTTATATAAGACTCTGGTAAATATCCCTTCCATCGAAGTATCCTAGCTTTATTTCTCTCCAACAAATGTTATATAAGACTCTGGTAAATATCCCTTCCATCGAAGTATCCTAGCTTTATTTCTCTCCAACAAATGTTATATAAGACTCTGGTAAATATCCCTTCCATCGAAGTATCCTAGGTTTATTTCTCTCCAACAAATGTTATATAAGACTGGTAAATATCCCTTCCATCGAACTATCCTAGCTTTATTTCTCTCCAACAAATGTTATATAAGACTGGTAAATATCCCTTCCATCGAAGTATCCTAGCTTTATTTCTCTCCAACAAATGTTATATAAGACTGGTAAATATCCCTTCCATCGAAGTATCCTAGCTTTATTTCTCTCCAACAAATGTTATATAAGACTCTGGTAAATATCCCTTCCATCAAAGTATCCTAGCTTTATTTCTCTCCAACAAATGTTATATAAGACTGGTAAATATCCCTTCCATCGAAGTATCCTAGCTTTATTTCTCTCCAACAAATGTTATATAAGACTGGTAAATATCCCTTCCATCGAAGTATCCTAGCTTTATTTCTCTCCAACAAATGTTATATAAGACTGGTAAATATCCCTTCCATCGAAGTATCCTAGCTTTATTTCTCTCCAACAAATGTTATATAAGACTGGTAAATATCCCTTCCATCGAAGTATCCTAGCTTTATTTCTCTCCAACAAATATATAAGACTCTGGTAAATATCCCTTCCATCAAAGTATCCTAGCTTTATTTCTCTCCAACAAATATATAAGACTCTGGTAAATATCCCTTCCATCGAAGTACCCTAACTTTATTTCTCTCCCACAAGAGTTTGATAAGACTCTGGCATACATCGAAGCCATCTGTTCCAATTACTGACCAGTTGGTCATTATGTGCCAACATTAAATCTTTTACACGGTCACTACTGGTCCCCTATGTCTTGTAGTATCACCAAGTAAGAGGACATCACTTAGAGACTAGTTCTGGTTTAGGGATGGGGATCTTGATATATATATGTGTGTGTGCAAAGTCGGGTTTAGAATACACAGCAAACCCCCAATTTTACATATCTGTTAGCTTGGTGCAAGTAATAGGAATTGAAAAGTTATACATACAGGTATTAAATTAAAAAATTCTAACCATCCTAAAACTAAAAAGCCCATCTGAGGGCACAGTATTGAGGCTGAGTACTCAATACTGAAGTAGAGTGGCAGCATCTGGCCAGAATTCTCTCACCTTCCTGTTCAAACATGTTATAAACTGGTTGCTCATACTGATAACGTATTGTTCTCAAAATAATTATCAAAATCTTATAGATTTCATATGTGAGGTAAAGCCTTTACCATGAAAATACAATAGTATATATAGAGTAATGTAATTGTTATGTGAGGTAAAGCCTTTACCATGAAAATACATTAGTATATATAGAGTAATGTAAATGTTATGAGGTAAAGCCTTTACTGTGAAAATACAATAGTATATATAGAGTAATGTAATTGTTATGTGAGGCAAAGCTTTTACCATGAAAATACAATAGTATATATAGAGTAATGTAAATATTATGTGAGGTAAAGCCTTTACTGTGAAAATAAAATAGTATATATAGAGAAATGTAAATGTTATGTGAGGTAAAGCCTTTACTGTGAAAATACAATAGTATATATAGAGTAATGTAAATGTTATGTGAGGTAAAGCCTTTACTGTGAAAATACAATAGTATATATAGAGTAATGTAAATGTTATGTGAGGTAAAGCCTTTACTGTGAAAATACAATAGTATATATAGAGTAATGTAATTGTTATGTGAGGCAAAGCTTTTACCATGAAAATACAATAGTATATATAGAGTAATGTAAATATGTGAGGTAAAGCCTTTACTGTGACAATACAATAGTATATATAGAGAAATGTAAATGTTATGAGATATTATGTGAGGTAAAGCCTTTACTGTGAAAATACAATAGTATATATAGAGTAATGTAAATGTTATGTGAGGTAAAGCCTTTACTGTGAAAATACAATAGTATATATAGAGTAATGTAAATGTTATGTGAGGTAAAGCCTTTACTGTGAAAATACAATAGTGTATATAGAGTAATGTAAATGTTAAAGTGTGGGGAGGGGGTACATGGGATCAACACAGGTATATCCATATATAGTCATTAAAAGACAATGATTATGATGACTTCAAGAATGTCTTGTTAATGTGGTGATTATGTGTGGTACATGACATGAAGGGTTCAATATTTACATGTTTCTACACGGCATAATTCGAAGGCAACATGTTGTAATCACCGACATGTTGGTCTACATTTTGCCAATAATAAATCTTTTACTCGGTCACTACTTGTACTCCTCATAGTCTTGTAGTATTACCAAGTATTAGTACATCTTTTAAACATTGCTTTTATATTCCCTCACAGGGTGTCGCAAAAAAAAATGTGTATTTTGTTTGTGTCCCCAAATAATCTGGCAGCCCAGTCAGCAAGGGTTGAAACTAAGTATATTCTAATTGTTGGTTACTGTTACCACAGGAGTTATCTTGTTTGTGTTAAAGTTTTGTATCTATATACCAATTTAGGGGTTTCTAATCATATTGTCTATATGTATATATCAGAGAAGGTGTGGTAAGATACCAGGTGGGCCATAACCCACCAGAGTACTCGATACTAAAGTGGGTAATATGAAAAGAGTACTCGATACTAAAGTGGGTAATATGAAAAGAGTACTCGATACTAAAGTGGGTAATATGAAAAGAGTACTCGATACTAAAGTGGGTAATACGAAAAGAGTACTCGATACTAAAGTGGGTAATACGAAAAGAGTACTCGATACTAAAGTGGGTAATATGAAAAGAGTACTCGATACTAAAGTGGGTAATACGAAAAGAGTATTCGATACTAAAGTGGGTAATACGAAAAGAGTACTCGATACTAAAGTGGGTAATATGAAAAGAGTATTCGATACTAAAGTGGGTAATACGAAAAGAGTACTCGATACTAAAGTGGGTAATACGAAAAGAGTATTCGATACTAAAGTGGGTAATATGAAAAGAGTACTCGATACTAAAGTGGGTAATATGAAAAGAGTACTCGATACTAAAGTGGGTAATATGAAAAGAGTACTCGATACTAAAGTGGGTAATACGAAAAGAGTACTCGATACTAAAGTGGGTAATATGAAAAGAGTACTCGATACTAAAGTGGGTAATACGAAAAGAGTACTCGATACTAAAGTGGGTAATACGAAAAGAGTACTCGATACTAAAGTGGGTAATACGAAAAGAGTACTCGATACTAAAGTGGGTAATACGAAAAGAGTACTCGATACTAAAGTGGGTAATACGAAAAGAGTACTCGATACTAAAGTGGGTAATACGAAAAGAGTACTCGATACTAAAGTGGGTAATACGAAAAGATTCAGGACCCCGACAGATGTCGAAACGGCTGGGGCTCAGCTGTTAGGGTCCTTGATCTTTTCATATTACTCTAAGTAGAATGACTCTGTAATTCTTGCTCCTGTGTTGATGTATGTATGTATGTGTGTATATATATATATATATATATATATATATATATACATATATATATATATATATATATATATATATATATATATATATATATATATATATATATACATATATATATATATATATATATATACATATATATATATATACACATATATATATATATATATATATATATATATATATATATATATATATATATATATATATATATATCATTTAATGTCCAGTTTTCTCAATAGCGTGAGTTTTGACGAGTTGCCCTGTTGTGAGACAAGCCAGGTCTGATGACCATGACTTACACAGAACATGCATTGTGTCCTTGAGCAAGACATTTTATTTTATGTTGCTCCAGTTAACTCAGCTGTAGATATGAGTTGCAATGTAACTGATTTCAAGCTGTGTTCGCCATTGACTTTTCTCTGAACATCATAAATAGTATATACACAGTATATATATGTTGTGACAACACTGGTACTAAGCTGTTAATGTCATTACCTTACCCTTGGACAATATCGGTGGTGTGGAGAGGGTAGGCTGGTATACATGGGTTGGTATACTGCTGCTCTTCCACAAACAACCTTGCCTGGACTTCTGCCTCGGAGGGGGACTTTCCTGGTTAAAAACCATGGCCGTTAATGACAAATTGGGGCCTTAAATGCTTAATTGTGTGTGTATATCTATGTTATATATCATTGTAGATGTCATCACCATTGAGAAGACTGATGAATATTTCCGTTTGATATATGATGCAAAGGGAAGGTTTATTGTGCACCGTATTAAAGGTGATGAAGCAAAGGTAAGTAATATCTTTCTATAAAGGTACACAGCTTTCTCTGGTCTATATCTGTGTGTGTGTATATATATATCTAAGACAATGTCACAGACCAGGCGATGTGTTGTTTCCTTGAGCAAGACACTTTATTTCACATTGCTCCAGTTTACTCAGCTGTAGAAATGAGATGATAGGGACTGGTGTCCCTATCATTCCACTGTAAAGTGGTCGTGGAGGTGCCACGGCAAAAAAGCACCCGGCACTCACTGTAAGTGAGGTTGGTGTGAAGAAGGGCATCCAGCTGTAGAAATCAAGCCAGAATCGGTTCCTGTCCCACCCTTGCAAGCAGGGAAAAGCGGACATGAAATGAAATGTCACTGGACTAAGATCTTTGGCACTACACAGTAATACATAAGACCCGCCTTGCCTATGTACAAAGTGAAACCTACAGTCAGTAGGCACCTCTTAACCAAATACACACCCCAATCCACTACCACTATCCTATCCTCCCACCAACCTCTCTCTATAAAGTTGGTATCACAACATCCAGTCCAAATAAATGAGATCGAGGTCGTGTAGGTGTCACGAGAAAAAAACACAGTCCACGGTAAAAAGTTCCCTGTTCCACACTGTAAGTGTGGTTGGTGTTAGGAAGGGCATCCAACCGTAGAAAACCTGCCAGATAGTCCTATATTAGCGGGACAACTCCCGTCTAACCCATGCTAGCGTGGAAAATGTACATTAAACGATGATGATGATGATATATACTGTATATAGTATATGGCAGTTAAGACGTCAGATAGAATGCTTTACAGTATTCGTCCCACCTCATTGTGCGCTGAGTCCAGATCCCGTTGTGGTCAACTTTGACTTTTATCCTTTTGAGGTCGATAAAATAAAGTACCAGTCAAGTACTGGGGTTGATTTTTCCTCTATAGAAAAAAATCGGCTATGTTCGGACCTGGAGAGGGTTGGGCTCTGCCAGGTTTAAATGTGCCCTAGACACACCATATGACGGTGCCTCTACGGCTCCACTAGGAGTTAGGGAATCTTTATTCTTTTGTATATAGTATATGGCAGAGGTTCTCAACCTGGTCCACAGAAAATGTTCAAAAGCAAATTCTCTTTTGATCCCTGCATTTGACTTAAAGCGCTGTTCTTATTCTTCGCATAAGTACGACTTCAGCTGTTTATTTGCGTAGATTTTTAGGCACTGCGACATGATAATAGCATTTTCTAATTCATTGGAAAAAAACCATCTACTGATGCTTATAAGTAGCAGTTCTATTACAAAAGATTTAAAAGTTTAGGTGGTCCACAGGAAAAAATTACTTATTTTGGTGGTCCACAGTGAAAAAAAGGTTGAGAACCCCTGGTATATGGGATTCAGTGAATTGGTCGATACATATTCAGAAATGTCTAACTACATGTAAATGAAACTTTGTTTTCCTTATAGAAATATATAAAGGGCAAATAATAGAAAACACTAATGTTTTACCTCCCAGTATATTTTAACATGTTTCAGGTCTATGACCCTCTTTACAAATGTGAAATAAAAATGAATGATCAATGTGGTCTTGCCTATATATGTATTGGTCCTACTTTATTAAGAAACCTCCTGTGAGATTGTTGCAGAGGAAAACTATCTGCAATGAACATAAATAACCAAGAGATCTTGGTGTGCATATGTATGAGTCTATAAATATAAACACAAACACTCACATAATCAATCATCATCATTTTACATCCACTTTTCCCTGCTTGCAAGGGTGGGACGGGAACTGATTCTGGCTTGATTTCTACAGCTGGATGCCATTCCTAACACCAACCTCATTTACAGTGAGTGCTGGGTGCTTTTTTGCCGTGGCACCTCCACAACCACTTTGCAGTGGAATGACAGGGACCCCAGTCTACAGCTGAGTAAACTGGAGCAATGTGAAATAAAGTGTCTTGCTCAAGGAAACAACACATCACCTGGTCTGAGAATTGAACTCTCAACCTTTCGATTGCGAGGCCAATGCTCTAACCACTAAGCCATGTGCCTTGCATAAGTATGAATATATTCAAACAAACACGTGTAGTGAATGTATGTGTAGATGTGTGTTTTGTAATTCTATTGTCTGGAGTATTTCCCTTTCAGTGTTACGAACATACAGGGTGGCCCAAAAGTCACTTCTACCTATTTTTATTAATAAAACATTACAAATTAACTCGAAGCTAATTTTTACATTACTCTATATACACTATTGTATTGTCACAGTCAAGGCTTTACCTCACATCTCACATAACTTTTACATTACTCTATATATACTATTGTATTGTCACAGTCAAGGCCTTACCTCACATCTCACATAACTTTTACATTACTCTATATATACTATTGTATTGTCACAGTCAAGGCCTTACCTCACATCTCACATAACTTTTACATTACTCTATATACACTATTGTATTGTCACAGTCAAGGCTTTACCTCACATCTCACATAACTTTTACATTACTCTATATACACTATTGTATTGTCACAGTCAAGGCCTTACCTCACATCTCACATAACTTTTACATTACTCTATATATACTATTGTATTGTCACAGTCAAGGCCTTACCTCACATCTCGCATAACATTTACATTACTCTATATACACTATTGTATTGTCACAGTCAAGGCTTTACCTCACATCTCACATAACTTTTACATTACTCTATATACACTATTGTATTGTCACAGTCAAGGCTTTACCTCACATCTCACATAACTTTTACATTACTCTATATACACTATTGTATTGTCACAGTCAAGGCCTTACCTCACATCTCGCATAACATTTACATTACTCTATATACACTATTGTATTGTCACAGTCAAGGCTTTACCTCACATCTCACATAACATTTACATTACTCTATATACACTATTGTATTGTCACAGTCAAGGCTTTACCTCACATCTCACATAACATTTACATTACTCTATATACACTATTGTATTGTCACAGTCAAGGCTTTACCTCACATCTCACATAACATTTACATTACTCTATATACACTATTGTATTGTCACAGTCAAGGCTTTACCTCACATCTCACATAACATTTACATTACTCTATATATACTATTGTATTGTCACAGTCAAGGCCTTACCTCATATCTCACATAACATTTACATTACTCTATATATACTATTGTATTGTCACAGTCAAGGCCTTACCTCATATCTCACATAACCTTTACATTACTCTATATATACTATTGTATTGTCACAGTCAAGGCCTTACCTCATATCTCACATAACATTTACATTACTCTATATATACTATTGTATTGTCACAGTCAAGGCTTTACCTCATATCTCACATAACCTTTACATTACTCTATATATACTATTGTATTGTCACAGTCAAGGCCTTACCTCATATCTCACATAACCTTTACATTACTCTATATATACTATTGTATTGTCACAGTCAAGGCCTTACCTCATATCTCACATAACCTTTACATTACTCTATATATACTATTGTATTGTCACAGTCAAGGCTTTACCTCATATCTCACATAACCTTTACATTACTCTATATATACTATTGTATTGTCACAGTCAAGGCTTTACCTCACATCTCACATAACTTTTACATTACTCTATATATACTATTGTATATACTAATGTAAATGTTATGTGAGGTAAAGCCTTTACTGCGAAAATACAATAGTATATATAATGTAAATGCTAAAGGGTTAACATAAGTATGAGTGGGCAGATCCAGTTTTTTTTTTTTTTCAATAGGAAGTGACTTTTGACTCACCCTGTATATAAACACATTGGCTGTTATAAAAGTTGACTGTTTATTGTTTTGTTCCCTTATTTCAGTATAAGCTGTGCCGTGTAAAGAAGGTCCAAACTGGTATTAAGGGAATTCCATTTCTAGCTACACATGATGGCCGTACAATCCGTTACCCTGATCCTCTCATCAAAGTCAATGACAGCGTCTTGTTAGATATTGCTACTTGCAAGATCAAAGAATTTATCAAATTCGATTCAGGTGGGTTAAAACTATATTTTAATGCTAAGTGTGGACTGGGTGCTTATTGTTGTGACACCTACATGACCACTTTACAGTGTGGACTGGGTGCTTATTGTTGTGACACCTACATGACCACTTTACAGTGTGGACTGGGTGCTTATTGTTGTGACACCTACACAACCACTTTACAGTGTGGACTGGGTGCTTATTGTTGTGACACCTACACAACCACTTTACAGTGTGGACTGGGTGCTTATTGTTGTGACACCTACATGACCACTTTACAGTGTGGACCGGGTGCTTTTTGTTGTGACACCTACATGACCACTTTACAGTGTGGACTGGGTGCTGTTTGTTGTGACACCTACATGACCACTTTACAGTGTGGACTGGGTGCTTTTTGTTGTGACACCTACATGACCACTTTACAGTGTGGACCGGGTGCTTTTTGTTGTGACACCTACATGACCACTTTACAGTGTGGACTGGGTGCTGTTTGTTGTGACACCTACAAGACCACTTTACAGTGTGGACTGGTCAGTGTGTATATATAACAATAATATTGATTTCTGTGTTTAAAGTGTGTTATATTTTCTTTTCAGGCAATCTCTGTATGATCACGGGTGGTCACAACATCGGTCGTGTTGGTGTAATAACACACAGGGACAGACATCCAGGTTCCTTTGACATTGTACACGTTAGAGATACACTCGGACACGTTTTTGCCACCAGGTATGTTCTTTCTCTCTTGTTACAGCCTTTTACGTTCTGAGTTCAAAATCCCGCCGAGGTTAACTTTGCCTTTCATCCTTACGGGGTCGATAAAATAGAGTACCAGTAATGCACTGGGGTTGATTTAAACGAGTTTCCCCACTCCTAAAATTGTTGCCTTGTGTGTCTAAATCAAAAACCATTATTATGAAGGCGAAAGTGGCAGTTTCGGTAGAGGGTCCAGTGCCCTGCTTTCCAACATAGTTACGTCCCTTTACGGTCTGAGTTCAAATCCCCACCGAGGTTAACTTTTCCTTTCATCCTTACGGGGGTCGATAAAATAAAGTACCAGTAATGTACTGGGTAATTGCTGGCCTTGTGCCAAACGTAGAAACAATTATGAAGGCCAGTAGTGTTAAAAATAACAAGTTTATTTATTTAAACCAGGGGTATATATATATATATATATATATATATATATATTATTTATATTAACCAGGGGTCAGTACAATACCTGTTTTACTGGAACTGGCAAAGTAGCCTATTTATTTTGTTTTTTGTCTGTTACCAGGTTGTCTCCCTTTAATTAGATATTTCTATTTTATGTTTCTCCAGTTTATATGAGGCACCCATCACAATGCTGTGCCATACTGTCCTGGAGTATTTCACTACTTCACTGTGTTACTCCAGTTTATATGAGGCACCCATGTCACAATGCTGTGCCATACTGTCCTGGAGTATTTCACTACTTCACTGTTACTCCAGTTTATATGAGGCACCCATGTCACAATGCTGTGCCATACTGTCCTGGAGTATTTCACTACTTCACTGTGTTACTCCAGTTTATATGAGGCACCCATGTCACAATGCTGTGCCATACTTTCCTGGAGTATTTCACTACATCATGTCTCTCCAGTCCCCGTTGCTGGCAAACATGAGCTGTCCTTATCTTATGTCTCCATGTGTCCTGGGGCAACACACTACTTCACTTCATGTGCCATGATGAGTCCTGGAGGTGCATTTTTCAGTTAGTAAAAATATGCTGTGACACTTTGCAAGCAAGCATAAATTTGACAATTTATTCAAAGCAATTTAGACTATTTTTCACAAATCTTGTTACTACACCCTTTAGCATTTAAACCGGCCGTATCTGGCCAGAATTCTCTCACTTCTTTCAAACCTGCTGCTCATACTGACGTTAAGGTATTGTTCTTAAAATAAATATCAAAATCTTGTAGATTCAATATTATGTGGGATAATTATGTGAGGTAGAGCCTTTACTGCAAAAATACACTAGTAAAATAGAGTAATATAAATGTTAAAGGGTTAACACTTGTGGTGTTGGTGGGCAGTAATTTAGATAGGAGGTTCAAAGGGCAAGTAACTCTGAAAACTTTGAACCCTTCAGTATTTACATTATTCTATATTTACTATTGTATTTTCATTGTAAACACATTTTATTTCACATAACATCGAATCTACGAGAGTTTGATATTATTTATTTTGAGAACTATACCATAACCCTTTAATGTTCAAACGGGTCAGAATTCTCTACCCTTTTCTGTTGAAACTGGTCACTCAAACAGTTGTTAAGGTATTGTTCTCAAAATAAATACCTTCAATATCTCAGATTAGATATTATGTGAGGAAAAGCCTTTACCATGAAAATACAATAGTATATATAGAGTAATGTAAATGCTATGTGAGGTAAAGCCTTTACTGTGAAAATACAATAGTATATATAGAGTAATGTAAATGCTAAAGGGTTAACATAAATATGAGCAGTTGGTTATGGCCAGTTTGAACAAAAAGAGGTGAGAGAATACTGGCTGGATGTGACCAGTTTAAATGCTGAAGGGTTAATTGTTTGTCTTTTATATATATATGGAGGCACATGGCTTAGTGGTTAGAGCAATGGACTTGCAATTGAAAGGTTGTGAGTTCAATTCTCAGACCGGGTGATGTGTTGTTTCCTTGAGCAAGACACTTTATTTCACATTGCTCCAGTTCACTCAGCTGTAGAAATGAGATGATAGGGACTGGGGTCCATATCATTCCACTGCAAAGTGGTCGTGGAGGTGCCACGGCAAAAAAGCACCCAGCACTCACTGTAAATGAGGTTGGTGTTAGGAAGGGCATCCAGCTGTAGAAATCAAGCCAGAATCAGTTCCCGTCCCACCCTAGCTAGCAGGGAAAGGCGGACGTAAAATTAAATGATGAATGATGATGATATATATTCTCTCGGGTCCCAAATAATAAGTAAATTGGTAATTTTTTCCTACCTTGTTTTTTAAAAACCAGAATTAGTCGTTTAGTTTACATATTGAGACCTCAACCCATCCTGTTTATGTTATAACGTGGGATTTCTAGTAATGTACATTTATTGTGTGTATTTGAGTAACTAGATAATTCTTACAGAAACATCCAGCTCGTTCGTTAGGCAAAACAATTATGTTTTTGGAATTGATATCTATTGAAAATTAGTTAAAATAACATCTTATAACGGAAAAGAAATTATATATACACACATAAACCTACATGTGTGCATCTATACATATAAACCTACATGTGTGCATCTATACATATATTTATGTAAGAGTGTATATAGATGTATGCATGTGTGTATATATACATTTTTTCCGTTATAAGATATTTTAACTCGGCCTCACTTTCATTTTTAATAGATATTAATTTTGAAAACTTATCTAAAACACAATTGTTTTGTCTAAAGAACAAACTGGATGTTTCTTGATATCTTTGTTATTGAAATAATTATATTGTGTTGTTTAATGTGTAATTGGCAATAATTTTTTTTTTTTCTTTTCTTTTTTCTTTAGAATTAAAAATGTTTTCATCATTGGCAAAGGCAACAAGCCGTGGGTGTCACTACCGAAGGGTAAGGGTGTGAGACTAACTGTTTCAGAAGAAAGAGATAAGAGAATTGCAGCTAGACAACAACAATAAATGTAATAAACTGGTCATTAAAGACTTGTTCCTCGGAATATCTCAGCTTTTCTTCTGTTTTATTATTGTTTTCTTATTGTGCTTCTTTGGTTAAGTTAAAGTCTTTCTCTGAACTGAGGATCTTCAGGCTAGTCCTTATCCCTAAATGGGACACCGGGGTTAAAACCTGTCTCGGCCCCGGAGAGGCTGGTCCTTATCCCTGGTTTCTGGTGTGTGAAGTGACTGAACTTACAGGACTCCCACTGGACAGGACCCCAGTTCATCACACAGTTAAGGTCTGTCTCGACCCCGGAGAGGCTGGTTTCTGGTGTGGGATGTGACTGAAGGTACAAGACTTCCCTGAGCAGGACCCCAGTTCATCACACAGTTAAGGTCTGTCTTGACCCCGGAGAGGCTGGTTTCTGGTGTGGGAAGTGACTGAACTTACAGGACTCCCACTGGACAGGACCCCAGTTCATCACACATTTAAGGTCTGTCTCGACCCCCGGAGAGGCTGGTTTCTGGTGTGGGAAGTGACTGAAGGTACAAGACTTCCCTGAGCAGGACCCCAGTTCATCACACAGTTAAGGTCTGTCTCGACCCCGGAGAGGCTGGTTTCTGGTGTGGGATGTGACTGAAGGTACAAGACTTCCCTGAGCAGGACCCCAGTTCATCACACAGTTAAGGTCTGTCTCGACCCCGGAGAGGCTGGTTTCTGGTGTGGGATGTGACTGAAGGTACAAGACTTCCCTGAGCAGGACACCAGTCCATTACATGGTTAAAGTCTATCTTGAGCCGAGGGGCTCATAAAACCCGGTGCTTTTTGTTGTATCACCTACACCAGGCATGTCAAACTGAGGGTCCTCCGAGGTCCACATGGGTGATGCGTGTTGTCTGAGGGCCACACAACTAATTTTACGAAGATGTACACAACTCGCAAAGACATGACGGTGTTGGAAAGACAATAAAAACCTAGTCGCCGAATGTGACTAAAAGCTTTGACATTAAACGACCTTCTGGTTGTTGAACCAACAGGTGCATGTATTTCTATTGGCAGCTTGACCCTCCCTAAGTATAACTATGTATATATATATACACATGTAAAAGTAAGTATGCATATGTACACACTTGTGACACTAAAGGCTGTCAGTTGCAGACTGCATCAATATGACAGTTTTCTCCACAAAGTTTGATCACCAACAGCAGAGTTTAACATCTACATTACTCTATATATACTATTGAATTGTCACAGTAAAGGCTTTACCTCACATAATACCTCACATAACATCTACATTACTATATATATACTATTGTATTTTCACAGTAAAGGCTTTACCTCACATAACATCTACA
>OZ024765.1:8226804-8229304 GCA_964016885.1 Eledone cirrhosa | reverse complement strand
TGGTGTTGGTGATGATGTTGTTGGTGATGTTGATGATGTTGTTGATGTTGTTGTTGTTGTTGTTGGTGGTGGTGTTGTTGTTGTTGCTGTAGTTGTTGTGGTGGTGTTGTTATTGTTGGTGATGATGTTGTTGGTGGTGGTGTTGTTGTTGTTGCTGTAGTTGTTGGTGTTGGTATTGGTGTTGGTGATGATGTTGTTGGTGATGTTGTTGATGTTGTTGATGTTGTTGTTGTTGTTGGTGTTGTTGTTGTTGTTGTTGTTGTAGTTGTTGGTGTTGTTGTTGTTGTTGTTGTTGGTGTTGTTGTTGGTGTTGCTGTAGTTGTTGTGGTGTTGTTGTTGTTGTTGTTGTTGTTGTTACAGTTTAAAAACAAAACAAAAAAACCGAAATTGTGGAAATAAACTTTTCATTTTTAATATGGATGCCTACTTTAACATAAATTGTTTCGAATGATGATATATAGAGTCTGTTTTTATGTCTGCCTTTGTATATATATATATATATATATATGTATAAATGGGTGTGTATATATGTATATATATATATATGTATATATATATGTGTATATGTATATATATATATATATGTGTGAATATATATATGTGTGTGTGTATGTATACATATATACATATGTGTGTATATAAACATATACATACAAATATGTGTATATATTTATATATACACACACACACATATATATATACATACATATATATACATATATATACATATATATACATATATATATACATATATACATATACATATACACACACACGCATATATATATTTACACTGTAAGACATTACCCATGTCTAGATGATGTTATTTTCTACGTCCCTTTACCATCTGAGTTCAAATCCCGCCGAGGTTGACTTTGCCTTTCATCCTTACGGGGTCGATAAAATAAAGTACCAGTAATGCACTGGTAATTGCTGGCCTTGTGCCTAAAGTAGAAACAGTTATTTTCTAAATATCTGCTGTGATTTGATATAAATTCCATGTTTTTTATTCCATCAGTGCCAAAATGTTTTCCAATATAATCCAGGACCACGGGTTTCTCCATGTCGAGGACCAAGGGTTTCTCCAATGTTCTGTTTCTTTCCAAATTATTCGCTGTTCACTCTGATCCATTCAGCAAAGTACGAAGCTCTTGCGAACACAGACATCCCATTGTCACATTTGTCACCATACGAGACAACTCCAACTAGGACGAACTTGTTGTCGCTCTTTCGTCGACAGGTGAGGGGTCCACCAGAGTCACCCTTCAATGACCAGCAGGAACAGGGGACAGAAAGAAAGAAAGAGAGAGAGAGATTAGATGTGACAAGTTAAGGTAAAATAACTGTTTCAGATTTAGACATAAGGACAACAATTTTTTAAGGAGATGGGAAAGACAATTAAATCGACCCCAGTGCGGTGGAAAGATGAATAAAAAGGGGTCATATAGCAAGAGGAGGGTGGAGAGAGTGAAAGGGTGGGAGAGAAAGGGGGTGAGAGGGCAGAGGGTGGGGGTGAGAGGGTCTGAGAGTGGATAGGGTTGGAGAGGGTGGAGACAGCAGGGTGGAGACAGCGGGGTGTGTGAGTGGAGAGGGTAAGGGGGAAGATGGTGGGAAGATGGATAAAAAGGGGTCACATACCAACAGGAGGGTGGAGAGGTTGAAAGGGGGCTAGGACGGAATGACGAGAAGAAGAAGAAGAAAAAAGGGGTCCCATACCTTACAAGTGGTTGTTCCATTACGTAGCAGGTTCCCTGCACACACATGTTGTTTTTGTAAACCATTGGCAACCTTGGAACACTCTTCTGTGGGGATTATAGGGACTTCTCCTTTCAACAGTGATATGGTAGGGTCAGATTCCCCTGTAGATGTGTAATGCATGTGTGGAGGCAGAATTGAAAAAAATAAGCAAAAAATGAGTAAAAATACAAATATATATATCATCATCATCATCATCGTTTAACGTCCGTGTTTCACGCTAGCATGGGTTTAGACGGGAATTGTCCCACTTGAGGCAAGATTGGTTGTCTCGCTCGTATAGGACTGTCTGGCAGGTTTTCTACGGCTGGATGCCCTTCCTAACACCAACCACATTTACAGTGTGGACTGGGAGGTTTTTACCGTGTTACCTACACGGCCACATTACACCGTAGACAGACTGTGTATTTTTTGTCGTGACACCTACACGACTTCATTTATTTAGGACTGGATGTTGTGGTACCAACATAACATTATAGAGAAAGGGGTGGTGTTGACGGGGGTGGGGGAATTTGGGTAGTGGGATGGGGGTGTATATTTGATTATATCATGTCCATACTCGATAACGAGGGGGCAGCCATCATATATATATATAACTATGTAATAAACAACACAAGACAATATTCCATTTACCGAAGGTTTCACGAAGACAGGCGACCTCAACAGAGGCGTCCGAAGTCATTCAAATTCTCCTTTCTGATGAACGACTTCGGACATCTCTGTTGAGGTCGCCTGTCTTCGTGAA
>OZ024765.1:8216804-8221804 GCA_964016885.1 Eledone cirrhosa | reverse complement strand
GTCCAATATTGGGGTGTAGAAACCCGCTGAACGGTAAAAGATGCGTTCGTACCCATCTTGTTCCATTGGTAGATGTTTGACAATAGATTCTACCCCCAATCTTGGACCCCTCCATGCTGCCTGCCGAGCTCCTCCGCAAGATCGGAATGTCAGCAGCAGCCCCATCTGAGGAAGGAGCCCCGCGAGGGGAGGGTGGCTGTTGCAGCGGGTGTCACTGGCCATTGTCCGCAGCCCCACTTCATCCACGCCCTAGGCCTATAGCCCACCACCCCCTTCCTCATTCTTCTGTCACCCCAGAGCCCTTACATTTTCCCTCCTTTTCCGTTTTCATAACCACAAAAGACATGAATTTTTTTACAAAAAAATCTATAACAAAATTCCTGTAGTTTTTAATTTTTGGTATTGCCAAAAAAAAAAAATACCAACTTCTCTTTGGTATTGACCGACGGAAAATTGGCTTGAATTGCTACTGTTCACTAAACCACGACTATTTCAATTTTTGACACGAATTTACCAAAAACAGCGATGCTTAATCACATGATCTTCCTCAACCTATCAGATTGTGCGTCAAACATTTAGCAATGTCAGCCATTTTGTTTTGTATTTTCTGCATGAAACTGGGATAAATTACCATTGTTTTGATGTGAATTACAAGTCGGCATAGAAACACATCTCTCCATCTTTCTTAATCACGAAGCTTCTGAAACCGGTAAAGTCATAAATTATTGTAAATATACTTTCTTAAAGACTCCATTTGCATTTTCAATTTCTTTTTCTTATATTTTTAACCGTTTGGGATGCTGAGGTGTTAGGTGATGCCTATGTGGGTACCTGCTGTTTCAGCGCCTAGCCCCGCCATCAGTTGGACTTACTGAGGTGTCTGGATGTTTCAGCACCTTAGCCTCGCCATCAGTTGGACTTACTGAGGTGCCTGGTTGTTTCAGCACCTTAGCCTCGCCATCAGTTGGACTTACTGAGGTGCCTGGTTGTTTCAGCACCTTAGCCTCGCCATCAGTTGGACTTACTGAGGTGTCTGGTTGTTTCAGCGCCTAGCCTCACCACCAGTTGGACTTACTGAGGTGCCTGGTTGTTTCAGCGCCTAGCCTCACCATCAGTTGGACTTACTGAGGTGCCTGGTTGTTTCAGCGCCTAGCCTCACCATCAGTTGGACTTACTGAGGTGTCTGGTTGTTTCAGCACCTTAGCCTCACCATCAGTTGGACTTACTGAGGTGTCTGGTTGTTTCAGCACCTTAGCCTCGCCATCACCCGTGGCAATGCTGCGACAGTACTGGCTCAAAGTGTTTAGTTAACCCTTATGATGTGATGTGTGGTCGATGTCGCACTTGAGGGTGAATTGATGGTCGTTATTGCTTTGACCCCCCACCCTTTCCTTCTTCCTTAAAACGACAATGTTCTCTTTTTTAAACTTTACTTGGACTACCGTTTATTTTCTGTTTCTCCTTTGTACTCCCGAAGAAGGACTAAAACCCGACTCGTCAAACATTTTCCCTTTTTCCATATAAAGCGTGAAACTAATAAGACTTTTTGTAACTCTGTTGTTTCCTTGAACTATATATATACACACGAACATATATATATATATATATATATATATATATATATACTAGTGAAGGCGTGTGGCCGAGTGGTAAGAGAAGTGGAGTCGCAATCGTGAGGTTATGAGTTCGATTCCCAGACCGGGTGATGCGTTATGTCCTTGAGCAAGACACTTTATTTCACGTTGCTCCTTCTACCTGGAGTTGTGACCGATAGATAGTATTAACAATTGGAAAGACCAACGGAAACATTGTTTCCTCGATCCGATTTGACAAAAGTCGATCGACTGTCTATATATATATATATAGCACAAAGTATGACCCCGACGGCAGAGCTCAAGCCGTTTCGACGGCTATTTCTGGACTATTTTTTTAGTCCAGAAATAGCCGTTGAAACGGCTTGAGCTCTGCCGTCGGGGTCATACTTTCTCCTATTACCCACTTACTACCCTAAGTATTGAGTACTCTGGTGCGTTATGGTCCATCTGGTTCCTTACCACACTTCCTTCGTTATATATATATATATATATATATATTTACAGTTGATATAGATATATATATATATATATCGACAGTTGATATATATATATATATATATATATATATATACATGTAAAAGGTAAACAGAAATAACAACACAAACGGTACAGTATATGGAAGGGATATATTAGGTTAACGCTTGATATAGCAGGAAGAGGGTCTTAACGTTTCGGACGCTAGTCCTTCACCAGAAGAAACAATGAGAAATAAGATAGATTGAGGGGACGGGCGGGATGGAATTGGAAAAAATGTCTTTAGATAAAAATAACAGGTCCATTCATGTTGACATCTCTTGCAAAACTGTTGGTGCTGGCGTTTTGTGTATGATTTATTTTTTAGAAAAGTGGATGATGGCGCCCGTCTACCTGATAATTACATAATGAACAACACAATATAATTATTTCATTACCGAAAATTTCAAGAAACTAGATTCTTGCAGAAACATCTAGCTCGTTTGTCAGAGAAAACAATTATATTGTGTTGTTTATTATGTAATTAAATAGCTCTGTACTATACATACAGCACTCTTCTTTACTTTACCTTTCCTACAGAAATACTTAACATACACACACACGTGTATGTGTCTGTGTGTCGATCTCTCTCCCAATCACAATCTCTCTCTTCCTCTCTCTCTCTCCCTCTGATAGTTTTTACATTGGAACAAATAGTGCCATAGAGATTATGGTGGTGGTGGTGATGGTGGTGGTGATGGTGGTGATGGTGGTGGTGGTGGTTGGTGAAATAGACGTATCTATATATCTCTCTACTTACGAACTGTGACGTTAGTTTTCTCGTAGTTAAGATGTCTCACGTAGGAAGCAGCAGCATATCTGTGGAGCATGTAATACTTGTGCTCTGAGCCGAACATCACTGTAATATGTGTCACGTTTCCAGTCCTGTAACACAGAAAGTGAAGTTACATTATAAAATACTTTATAATGTGGAATTTTAAATGTGAACATACTGACATAAGTGACTATAATAATAGTTTCTACTTTTGGCACAAGGCCAGCAATTATACCAGTGTATTACTGGTACTTTATTTTATCGACCCCGTAAGGATGAAAGGCAAAGTTAACCTCGGCGGGATTTGAACTCAGAACGTAAAGGGCCCTGACACCATGCTTTACAGCATAGAGTCACGGCCCTTTACGTTCTGAGTTCAAATCCCGCCAAGGTTAACTTTGCCCAATGGACACCAGTAAGAACCTGTTGTCACTGGACCGAGATCTTTGGTGCTACGCAGTAATACAGAAAAGTTGAGTAAACTGGAGTAACCTGAAATAAAGTGTCTTGCTCAAGGAAACAACACATCACCCGGTCTGAGAATTGAACTCACAACCTTTCGTTTCCAAGCGCAATGCTCTAACCACTAAGCCATGTGCCTTTACTTACACGAAGTGGGGTAGTAGTAAGGACGTGGAGCCCTGGGGTTAATTAAGTAACGATTTACACAAAGTGGGGAGGTATAGAAAACAGAAGGGAGGGAGGGCCTGGGATGTCTTGATTTATCAAAACCAGTCCTTAGTGGCAGGGGAGAGACGCAAACAGAGGTGGGATGGGGTTAGTAAAATCTATATTTACAGGCTGGGGATATTTAAAGGATGGGGACGTTGTGTGTGACTGCGGCTCCGAACCACAGACTACGCAGCACCCCTTGATATGGCCCCTGCACAGTATTGGACTTGGCAGAGTTTAATGAGAAAGGACAGCAATGTGTTCAGCTGTGGTGGAACCACATCTAGCCCAGCTTTGTAGTGATACTATTGTGGACATGACAAGAAGAATTGTACATTGGATAATGTAGTCCTAGATACACTATGTCTGATAGCCACTAATACTAACTACTGTACTTTACATTAGATAATGTAGTCCTAGATACACTATGTCTGATAGCCACTAATACTAACTACTGTACTGTACATTAGATAATGTAGTCCAAGATACACTATGTCTGATAGCCACTAATACTAACTACTGTACTGTACATTAGATAATGTAGTCCTAGATACACTATGTCTGATAACCACTAACACTAACTACTGTACTGTACATTGGATAATGTAGTCCTAGATACACTATGTCTGATAACCACTAACACTAATTACTGTACTGTACATTGGATAAGATAGTCTTAGATACACTATGTCTGATAACCACATCTAGTCAAGATTTGTAGCCGACACTCTTGTGGACACAATAAGAAGAAGTAAAATCAATATTTACTGGCCGGGGTTAGTAAAATCAATACTTACAGGCAGTGAGCTGCAGTGAGGACATGTCTGGTGTCAATCAAGGAACCTCCACAACCAAAGTTTTTACCATCCTTTGTTATGGCAACAAATACAACGTGTGGAAGTTTACAGATGTCAGCGAAAGTTCCATTGACGATGCTATGTCTGAAGCCCTCTGTTGGTAGATGAAATAATTCTGTTAATAACTGTTAGAAGTGTGTAACAGATGTAAAGACACATTTGACTGTTATGCATATGAGTGAGGAAAGACTCCCAAAACAACTATTTTACAGTCAGTGGCACACTGGCAAATGCCCTCAGCACAAACCAAGAAAAAGATATAAATGTTGCATGCGAGATAATTATGTGAGGTAAAGCCTTTACTGTGAAAATACAATAATAGTATATATAGAGTAATGTAAATGTTATGTGAGATATTATGTGAGGTAAAGCCTTTACTGTGAAAATACAATAGTATATATAGAGTAATGTAAATGTTATGTGAGATATTATGTGAGGTAAAGCCTTTACTGTGAAAATATAATAGTATATATAGAGTAATGTAAATGTTATGTGAGATATTATGTGAGGTAAAGCCTTTACTGTGAAAATACAATAGTATATATAGAGTAATGTAAATGTTATGTGAGATATTATGTGAGGTAAAGC
>OZ024765.1:8206804-8209304 GCA_964016885.1 Eledone cirrhosa | reverse complement strand
GTAAAAGCTTTACCTCACATAATATCTCACATAACATTTACATTACTCTATATATACTATTGTATTTTCACAGTAAAGGCTTTACCTCACATAATACCTTACATAACATTTACATTACTCTATATATACTATTGTATTTTCACAGTAAAGGCTTTACCTCACATAATATCTCACATAACATTTACATTACTCTATATATACTATTGTATTGTCACAGTAAAGGCTTTACCTCACATAATATCTCACATAACATTTACATTACTCTATATATACATGGCTATTTTAAACCCTGCAAATAGACATTTAAACCCTGCCTGTCATGAGTGTTTTAAAACCTAGCGGATGCCCTCCCTCGACATGGTTTGAACCCAGGAAGAAGTCGACCCCAGGAAGAAGTCGACCCCAGGAAGAAGTCGACCCCAGGAAGAAGTCGACCCCAGGAAAAAGTCGACCCCAGGCTGAGCTGTAGATTTAACACAAATTCTTTCAATAGAGTGAACTCTGGTGAAGATAGCTTATGGTGAGTTGATGGTGTTGTGATGATGGTGAGAGTGTGATGATGATGGTTCACATACATACACACACGATTACATACACATACACCTTTATACACACATACACATATGCCTTCATACACACACACACACACACACACACATACCTTCATAAACCCACAATGCCAGTTGTATCCAGTTAATCCCTGCACATGACAATGACACTATGGTCAGGTAGCAACGATAAAACACACCACACCACCACCACTACACCACTACACCACCACAACACCACACCACCACTACACCACACCACCACCTCACCACCACTACCACTGCACCACCACCACTACTACACCACAACCACCACCACCATCACTACTACACCACCACTACACCACTACCACCACACCACCACCACTACTACACCACAACCACCACCACCACCACCACACCACCACTACCACTACACCACCACCACTACTACACCACCACTACACCACTACCACCACAACCACTACTACACCACAACCACCACCACCACCACCACACCACCACTACCACTGCACCACCACCACTACTACACCACAACCACCACCACCACCACCACACCACCACTACCACTACACCACCACCACTACTACACCACCACTACACCACTACCACCACAACCACTACTACACCACAACCACCACCACCACCACCACCACTACTACAACACCATTACACCACCACTACCACCACCACACCACCACCACTACACCACCACAACCACCACCACCACTACTACAACACCATTACACCACCACTACCACTACACCACCACCACTACTACACCACCACCACCACCACCACTACACCACCACTACACCACTACTACACCACAACCACCACCACCACCACCACCACCACTACTACACCACCACCACACCACCACCACCACTACACCACCACTACACCACCACCACTACACCACCACCACACCACCACCACCACTACACCACCACCACACCACCACCACTACACCACCACCACTACACCACCACCACTACCACCACCATCACCCCACCACCACCACATCACCACAATATCACCCCCCCATCTCTACACCACCACCACTACACCTCTTCCAATATTAGGTCCCTCCCTTCCATAACTCTACCACACCACCCTCTCCCACACCCCTTCCATCATCAGTCCCCACACCCCCCTCAATTATTCCACTCCCCCACAAGCGCCCTCCTACACCCTTCAATCATCATATACCCCCCCACCACACCACTCCCTCCCACCACACCACCACACGCCTCACGCACCTCTCCGATCATCAGCCCCCCCCTTTCAGTTGATCCACCACGCCACTACACCCCCTCCCCACATACCTTCACTCCCCACGACCCCCCTCCTCCCCACACCCCTTCAATTACAAGCCCCCCCCCTCCATTACACTAAACCTCAGTACGTGATATTTGTTACCCAACACAGCTTTATTTTCTCAATAACTCTGCACAGAGATGGCATTAGTCCTGGGACTTTACACACTCGGTAGAGCGTCCAACACAGTATATATTGTGGCATTAGTCCTGGGACTTTACACACTCGGTAGAGCGTCCAACACAGTATATATTGTGGCATTAGTCCTGGGACTTTACACACTCGGTAGAGCGTCCAACACAGTATATATTGTGGCATTAGTCCTGGGACTTTACACACTCGGTAGAGCGTCCAACACAGTATATATTGTGGCATTAGTCCTGGGACTTTACACACTCGGTAGAGCGTCCAACACAGTATATATTGTGGCATTAGTCCTGGGACTTTACACACTCGGTAGAGCGTCCAACACAGTATATATTGTGGCATTAGTCCTGGGACTTTACACACTCGGTAGAGCGTCCAACACAGTATATATTGTGGCATTAGTCCTGGGACTTTACACACTCGGTAGAGCGTCCAACACAGTATATATTGTGGCATTAGTCCTGGGACTTTACACACTCGGTAGA
>OZ024765.1:8199304-8201804 GCA_964016885.1 Eledone cirrhosa | reverse complement strand
AGTCCACACTAAAGTGATCATGTAGGTGTCACAACAAAAAACACTCAGTCCACACTGTAAAGTGGTCATGTAGGTGTCACAACAAGAAACACCCAGTCCACACTGTAAAGTGGTCATGTAGGTGTCACAACAAACAGCACCCAGTCCACACTGTAAAGTGGTCATGTAGGTGTCACAACAAAAAGCACCCAGTCCACACTGTAAAGTGGTCATGTAGGTGTCACGACAAAAAGCACCCAGTCCACACTAAAGTGAGCATGTAGGTGTCACAACAAAAAACACTCAGTCCACACTGTAAAGTGGTCATGTAGGTGTCACAACAAACAGCACCCAGTCCACACTGTAAAGTGGTCATGTAGGTGTCACGACAAAAAGCACCCAGTCCACTCTGTAAAGTGGTCATGTAGGTGTCACAACAAAAAGTACCCAGTCCACACTGTAAAGTGGTCATGTAGGTGTCACGACAAAAAGCACCCAGTCCACTCTGTAAAGTGGTCATGTAGGTGTCACAACAAAAAGCACCCAGTCCACTCTGTAAAGTGGTCATGTAGGTGTCACAACAAAAAGCACCCATCCTAGAGCCAAGGGCATCAGACGTCTCCACAGCATTAGCAGTTATTAGTAGAAGGTCAGACACCATACTTTGCAGCATAGAGTTATGGCCCTTTGCGTTCTGAGTTCAAATCCTGCCGAGGTTAACTTTGCCTTTCATCCTTACGGGGTTGATAAAATAAAATACCAGTAATACACTGGTATTGATTCTTCCTCTTTATCTCTTTCTTGCTTTCATAAATAAAATCAATCGTAAACTCAAGGGAGATAACTCACTAACTAGATTAAGTTGGTGTCCTCTTCAGTGATATTTCCTGAGAGATATTTCTTTCCCTGAACAGTAAAATAATTATCTCAACTAGGAGCTTGCCATCACCACAGTTAAGACCTGCAGGCTCAAGTTGCTAATGATTTCCGCTAGGTTTTATGTTTTCTTTTTAATAATGATGATATGATAATGAAGGTTGCTGTGTACAGTGCCCAGGTGCACTACAACTCATCAAAGGTGCATGTATAGTACATAGAATGATGTACAAATGTCAGGAAAGTGAACAGTGTATGAGTCATGATATACACTCAGATGCATGTGTGTGTGTATGGAGGGGGAATATCAGGTGTAGTGTTGGTGAATCTCAGGAAGCATGGAGGTTTTAAAGGATGTAGTGTCTCGACAGCTAACAACTGATGCAGGTAGTTTGTTCCATGGAGGTTTTAAAGGATGCAGTGTCTCGACAGCTAACAACTGATGCAGGTAGTTTGTTCCATGGAGGTTTTAAAGGATGCAGTGTCTCGACAGCTAACAACCGATGCAGGTAGTTTGTTCCATGGAGGTTTTAAAGGATGTAGTGTCTCGACAGCTAACAACTGATGCAGGTAGTTTGTTCCATGGAGGTTTTAAAGGATGCAGTGTCTCGACAGCTAACAACTGATGCAGGTATTTTGTTTTATGGATGTTTCAAAGGATGTAGTGTCTCGATAGCTAACAACTGATGCAGGTAGTTTGTTCCATGGAGGTTTTAAAGAATGCAGTGTCTCGACAGTTAACAACTGATGCAGGGAGTTTGTTCCATGCTTCAGCAACTCTGAGTGTGAAAAAATGTTTCTGAAAGTCATGGGAGCTGTGCTGTTTTCTGACATTGTAGGCATGTTAGACACATGGAATACAAAAAGGTGCTCAGGGTTGTTGTTGGAAAGATGGTTAATAATTTTGTGGGTGTCTACCAAGTCAGTTGCCAGATGTCGGAGCTTTAATGTATCCATGTTTTGAAATTTAATATAATTTTTGTGTGTGTGTACATACCTCCCTACGTCATCACCAATCCAAGTTATATGAATCTATCACATTATCCAACATGAGTTATTTCCCTTAGTACATTTTTTTCCTTATGTAAATCATGTATGTATGTGAGACATTTTAGACCTGTAGCATGGGTTAGACAGGTTGTCCTGTTGTGGGCAGTGTCCGGTCAACTGACCTTGTTTTGCTCATACGGGAACTGATTTGGCTTGATTTCTACAGCTGGATGCCCTTCCTAACACCAACCTCATTTACAGTGAGTGCTGGGTGCTTTTTTTGCTGTGGCACCTCCACAACCACTTTGCAGTGTGGGCTGGGTGCTTTTTTGCCGTGGCACCTCCACAACCACTTTACAGTGAGTGCTGGGTGCTTTTTTTGCTGTGGCACCTCCACAACCACTTTGCAGTGTGGGCTGGGTGCTTTTTTGCCGTGGCACCTCCACAACCACTTTACAGTGTGGGCTGGGTACTTTTTTGCCGTGGCACCTCCACAACCACTTTACAGTGAGTGCTGGGTGCTTTTTTTTGCTGTGGCCCCTCCCCGATATCGATACTGGAGTCGGGTCCATAACTCCTATTCGTCACCTTGAGCCAATCCTCTGTGAAACAGGTTGAACACAATAAATATTTTGTAAATATGTAAACGAAACTT
>OZ024765.1:8176804-8194304 GCA_964016885.1 Eledone cirrhosa | reverse complement strand
CACCATCGCTACACCACCACAACCAACAACAACTACAACAACACCACCACCACCACCACCACCACCACAACCACCACCACTAAACACCACCACCACCACCATCAACACCACCATCAATACCACCACCACCACCACAATACCACCACACCACCACCACCATCGCTACACCACCACAACCAACAACAACTACAACAACACCACCACCACCACCACCACCACCACCACAACCACCACCACTAAACACCACCACCACCACCATCACCACCACCATCAATACCACCACCACCACCACAATACCACCACACCACCACCACCATCGCTACACCACCACAACCAACAACAACTACAACAACACCACCACCACCACCAACAACAACACCACCACCACCACCACCACCACAACCACCACCACTAAACACCACCACCACCACCATCACCACCACTACACACCACCACCACCACTACACACCACCACCACTACACACCACCACCACACACCACCACCATCACCACTAAACACCACCACCACTAAACACCACCACCACCATCACCACCACTACAACCACCACCACCACCACTACACACCACCACTACACACAACCACTACACACCACCACCAACAACAACAACATAACTCTACTTACATGTAACTCTTCCCCAGCCAGCAATATGACAATCCCCAACAAAAGTGTCATTAGTGGTGGCCATCTGAATAGGTCTGAGGCAATCAGTGACAGGTACCTCCTTACTTAGTTTAATTACAGCTATATCGTTAACTGAAATATAAAAAATAAAACAGTATTTACTTATTAACTTGGTATTTGTCCCCACCCTCAACTAAGGTCACGGCTGAATTTAGTAGGGGAGGGGGGGGCATCTAGCCCGGGCCCTATTACTAAAATTATTAATTATTTCATTACTAAGACAGTAACTTAATGTAAGGTTCTTAAATAAAATTATTTTAGAAGATTTTAATTTAACACTTCAGCATTTAAACCGGCTGTAAACGGCCAGAACTCTGTCATCTCTTTCAGTTCAAACCAGCCGTAACCTGCAACTCATACTTGAGGTATTGTTCTCAAAATAAATAACATCAAAATCTCATAGCTTTGATATTATGTGAGGTAAAACCTTTACTGTGAAAATAAAATAGTATATATAGAGTAATGTAAATGTTATGTGAGATATTATGTGAGGTAAAGCCTTTACTGTGACAATACAATAGTATATATAGAGTAATGTAAATGTTATGTGAGATATTATGTGAGGTAAAGCCTTTACTGTGACAATACAATAGTATATATAGAGTAATATAAATGTTATGTGAGATATTATGTGAGGTAAAACCTTTACTGTGACAATACAATAGTATATATAGAGTAATGTAAATGTTATGTGAGATATTATGTGAGGTAAAACCTTTACTGTGAAAATAAAATAGTATATATAGAGTAATGTAAATGTTATGTGAGATATTATGTGAGGTAAAGCCTTTACTGTGAAAATACAATAGTATATATAGAGTAATGTAAATGTTATGTGAGATATTATGTGAGGTAAAGCCTTTAATGTGAAAATACAATAGTATATATAGAGTAATGTAAATGTTATGTGAGATATTATGTGAGGTAAAGCCTTTACTGTGAAAATACAATAGTATATATAGAGTAATGTAAATGTTATGTGAGATATTATGTGAGGTAAAGCCTTTACTGTGAAAATACAATAGTATATATAGAGTAATGTAAATGTTATGTGAGATATTATGTGAGGTAAAGCCTTTACTGTGAAAATACAATAGTATATATAGAGTAATGTAAATGTTATGTGAGATATTATGTGAGGTAAAGCCTTTATTGTGAAAATACAATAGTATATATAGAGTAATGTAAATGTTATGTGAGATATTATGTGAGGTAAAGCCTTTACTGTGAAAATACAATAGTATATATAGAGTAATGTAAATGTTATGTGAGATATTATGTGAGGTAAAGCCTTTACTGTGAAAATACAATAGTATATATAGAGTAATGTAAATGTTATGTGAGATATTATGTGAGGTAAAGCCTTTACTGTGAAAATACAATAGTATATATAGAGTAATGTAAATGTTATGCGAGATATTATGTGAGGTAAAGCCTTTACTGTGACAATACAATAGTATATATAGAGTAATGTAAATGTTATGTGAGATATTATGTGAGGTAAAGCCTTTACTGTGAAAATACAATAGTATATATAGAGTAATGTAAATGTTATGTGAGATATTATGTGAGGTAAAGCCTTTACTGTGAAAATACAATAGTATATATAGAGTAATGTAAATGTTATGTGAGATATTATGTGAGGTAAAACCTTTACTGTGAAAATACAATAGTATATATAGAGTAATGTAAATGTTATGTGAGATATTATGTGAGGTAAAGCCTTTACTCTATATATTCTATTGTATTTTCACAGTAAAGGCTTTACCTCACATAATATCTCACATAACATTTACATTACTCTATATATACTATTGTATTTTCACAGTAATGTAAATGTTATGTGAGATATTATGTGAGGTAAAGCCTTTATTGTGACAATACAATAGGAAAAGGAACCCTGTATTTAAATTAATTAATGAAGAATTTTGAGGGATTTACTAAAATAATTATTTCATAACTAATTTAAATTGGAACCTTTAAAATAGGTGATTTTATTTCATAGAACCAGAGCCAGTTTTAGCGTGATGGTCACAAAAGGTTAAGGGATGAAACAAAGTACCTAAAATTCTGTCTGTCTGTATTAAAAATAAAATATATTATTACCAACTGTGAATTCTTTCTCGGTATATTCTTCGTGACTCACTACTAATTCTGCCACAATACGATGCTTCATGAAATATTGGTTTGGGCTCCCAAAGAACGCTTCAACCTTTTCAACGTCGGAGTCCCTGTAAAGAAATATTAACAGAAAAGGTTTACTACGTCAGCGTTCTGGCTTTCTGTTGCCTCCTGAGTCCCCAAGGCCTCAAAGATCAACAGTTCTGGCTTACTGAGCCCTCTGAGTCCCCAAAGCCTCCTAGATCAATAGTTCTGGCTTTCTGTTGCCTCCTGAGTCCCCAAGGCCTCAAAGATCAACAGTTCTGGCTTACTGAGCCCTCTGAGTCCCCAAAGCCTCCTAGATCAATAGTTCCGGCTTTCTGTTGCCTCCTGAGTCCCCAAGGCCTCAAAGATCAACAGTTCTGGCTTACTGAGCCCTCTGAGTCCCCAAAGCCTCCTAGATCAACAGTTCTGGCTTTCTGTTGCCTCCTGAGTCCCCAAGGCCTCAAAGATCAACAGTTCTGGCTTACTGAGCCCTCTGAGTCCCCAAAGCCTCCTAGATCAACAGTTCCGGCTTTCTGTTGCCTCCTGAGTCCCCAAGGCCTCAAAGATCAACAGTTCTGGCTTACTGAGCCCTCTGAGTCCCCAAAGCCTCCTAGATCAACAGTTCTGGCTTTCTGTTGCCTCCTGGGTCCCCAAGGCCTCAAAGATCAACAGTTCTGGCTTACTGAGCCCTCTGAGTCCCCAAAGCCTCCTAGATCAACAGTTCTGGCTTTCTGTTGCCTCCTGAGTCCCCAAGGCCTCAAAGATCAACAGTTCTGGCTTACTGAGCCCTCTGAGTCCCCAAAGCCTCCTAGATCAACAGTTCTGGCTTTCTGTTGCCTCCTGAGTCCCCAAGGCCTCAAAGATCAACAGTTCTGGCTTACTGAGCCCTCTGAGTCCCCAAAGCCTCCTAGATCAACAGTTCTGGCTTTCTGTTGCCTTCTGAGTCCCCAAGGCCTCAAAGATCAACAGTTCTGGCTTACTGATCCCTCTGAGTCCCCAAAGCCTCCTAGATCAACAGTTCTGGCTTACTGAGCCCTCTGAGTCCCCAAAGCCTCCTAGGTCAACTTTGCTTGTCATCCTTTTGATAAAAATAAAAAAAGTACCTGTCAGGATGGATTAAACCGGTAATTTAAATATAAATATATATATATATATATATATATATATTTATATATACACACATATAGTTCATGGAAATGAAAAGTCTTATTAGTTTCACGCTTTATATGGAGAAGGGTAAAGAAAGTTTGACATGTCAGGCTTTAAACAAGACATACCATTGGGTGTATTGGTAACAAGTTGAAATGCAAAATGGAGTGTGTGTGTGTTAGTGTTGATATTATGTGTGAGTGTATGTGTATGTTTAAACCTTTAGTGTTCAAACTGGACAAAACCGGCCAGAATTCTCAACCTCTTTCTGTTGAAACTGGCTGTAACTGGTCGCACAAACTGGTATTGTTCTCAAAATAAATACTTTCAACATCTCATAGATTCGATGTTCTGTGAGATATCATGTGAGGTAAAGCCTTTACCATGAAAATATAATAGTATATATAGAGTAATGTAAATGTTATGTGAGATATTATGTGAGGTAAAGCCTTTACCATGAAAATATAATTGTATATATAGAGTAATGTAAATGTTCTGTGAGATATCATATGAGGTAAAGCCTTTACCATGAAAATATAATAATATATATAAAATAATGTGAATGCTAAAGGGTTAAACGTGTGTGTGTGTGTGTGTGTGTGTGTGTGTGTGTGTGTGTGTGTGTGTGTGTGTGTGTGTTTTTAAAGGTTTATTGTGTAAAGTATCAAAGTTTGTGTGTGTTATACATATATATATATTAGGGTGGCCCTTAGCAATAGGTAATTTACCAAAAATTCTGCTGCTCCCACCCTCTAATCCTATTTCAATCATGTGTAGGCGCCACAGCAAAAAGCACCCAGCCCACACTGTAAAGTGGACGTGTAGGCGCCACGAAAAAGCACCTAGCACTCACTGTAAATGAGGTTGGTGTTAGGAAGGGCATCCAGCTGTAGAAATCAAGTCAGAATCAGTTCCCGTGTGAGCAAGACAAGGTCAGCTGACTGGACACTGCCCACAACAGGACAACCCGTCTAACCCATGCTAATGTGGAAGAACGGACATAAAACGGTGATGATGATGATGATATATATATATATATGATATATATTTCTTGCACTATAGAAGCATTTCTATATTAAATATATATATATATATATGTATATATATATATTATATATATATAATATATAGTTCTAGTCCTTTGGAAGAATTCTTATATTAAATATATATATATATATTATATGTATATATATATTATATATATATGTATATATATATAATATATATATGTATATATGATGATGATGATATATTTAAATATATTTAAATATACTCACACACAGTGGGCAGCTGTAAGGACATGTTTACTATCTAAGAGGGATCCACCACAGGCAAATGTTTTCCCTCCTTTTTTAATGAGGACGAATACTATGTGAGGGTATTCACATTTCTTGGCCCCTGTTCCATTTACAATATGGCGATTGTTATTGCGATGACGACATTCTGAAAATATTATCAAACAGTTTTATATGTATACAAAGTTACACGGATTCACAAAAGAAATAGGTATGAAATTTGGATTAGAAAAATTTGCCAAGGCAACTCTGAAGAGGGAAATTAGTGAGAAACATTAATATCATGTTAGATTAAGTAACTGAGATAAGAGAAGATAGATCAAACGCTTACAAGTACTTAGGAATTAACGAACTAGATAAAATTCAACACACACAGATGAAAGAAAAGATTAGAAAAGAATACTACAGAAGAATTAGGTTAATACTCAAAACTGAACTAAATGTAAAGATTAAGGTGATTGGCATCAACACTTTAGCAGTCC
Organism: Eledone cirrhosa; assembly: GCA_964016885.1. Classification (NCBI taxonomy): domain Eukaryota; kingdom Metazoa; phylum Mollusca; class Cephalopoda; order Octopoda; family Eledonidae; genus Eledone; species Eledone cirrhosa. The sequence goes on along the minus strand of OZ024765.1, from coordinate 8,188,529 downwards.
AAGTAATGAGCTACAGCTTTAATATTCTGAATTGGACACTACCAGAACTAACTGGAATAGATAGAAAAACACAAGAAAAATAATGACTGCATTTAGAATACATCATCTAAACTCAGAGATAGAAAGAATATACCTACCAAGAACAAAAGGAGCAAGGGGCCTTATGCAACTAGAAAACTCTTATAAAATAACTGCTGCAGGACTAGAAAAATATGTAATAAAAAACAAAAGAAAGCTAATACAAAGAGCCACAAAACATGATCAAAACAAAAAACTGTTCTCAGTCTTCAAGGACGCCAACAAATTCGAATCAGAAACTGGACTAACAGATAATTGTGAGGAAAATGAAAACAAAAAACAATAGAAATTGTGAAAGACAAAAAAATTTATCCAGAATGCCATGTTAAAACAATGGCAAGAGAAATCCTTCTATGGCTAATACAAAAAAAAAGCTAAATAGAAAGGAAGTAGACAAAGAAAACACACAAAACTGGCTTTCAAGCACTGGACTAAAAGCTGAGATAGAAGGATTTCTAATTGCAGCGCAGGACCAGAGTCTACCTACCAGAAACTACTGGAAGTACATAATGAAACAAAGCACTAAAAGTAACTGTAGAATATGTGGAGATAGGGAAGAGACAATCAACCACATAGTCTCTGGATGCCCAGCACTAACCAAAAAGGAATATGTCCACAGGCATCATAGAGTTGGGATCTTCATACACTGGAAGTTATGCCAGCATTATAAAATATCATCAGAAAAAAAGATGGTACAAACACACACCAGAAAAGGTGTCAGAGAATGACAAAGTAACCATTCCCTGGGATATGCCAATACATACAGATAGAGAGAGCAAGACCAACTGACCAGATATTATAGTCAAAGACCTCAAAGAAAAGAATTGCCTTCTAATTGATGTATCAATCCCCACAGATGACAATATATCTTCCAAGGAAATAGAGAAAATCTCCAAATATAAAGATCTAGAGATAGAAATAACTCGAATGTGGAAAATAAAAACAGAAACAATACCTACAATAATAGGTGCTCTGGGAATGATAAAAGAAACATAGACAAATACATAAGCAAAACTCCAGGACTTAAAAATATATAACATACAGAAGATAGCACTACTAGGTACTGTATATATATTATATAGAGTACCACAGGACTTACAAATATATACATTATACAAAAGATAGCACTACTAGGTACTGTATATATATTATAAAGAGTACCACAGGATTTACAAATATATACAACATACAAATATAGCACTACCAGGTACTGTATATATATTATAAAGAGTACCACAGGACTTATAAATATATACAACATACAAATATAGCACTACTAGGTACTGTATATATATTATATAGAGTACCACAGGACTTACAAATATATACAACATACAAATATAGCACTACTAGGTACTGTATATATATTATATAGACTACCACAGGACTTACAAATATATACAGCATACAAAAGATAGCACTACTAGGTACTGTATATATATTATAAAGAGTACCACAGGATTTACAAATATATACAACATCCAAATATAGCACTACCAGGTACTGTATATATATTATATAGACTACCACAGGACTTACAAATATATACAGCATACAAAAGATAGCGCCACTAGGTACTGTATATATATATATATATATCATAGAGTACCCCAGGACTTACAAATATATACAGCATACAAAAGATAGCACTACTAGGTACTGTATATACATTATATAGAGTACCACAGGACTTACAAATATATACAACATACAAAAGATAGCACTACTAGGTACTGTATATATATTATATAGAGTACCACAGGACTTACAAATATATACAGCATACAAAAGATAGCACTACCAGGTACTGTATATATATTATATAGAGTACCACAAGACTTACAAATATATACAGCATACAAAAGATAGCACTACTAGGTACTGTATATATATTATATAGAGTACCACAGGACTTACAAATATATACAGCATACAAAAGATAGCACTACCAGGTACTGTATATATATTATATAGAGTACCACAAGACTTACAAATATATACAGTATACAAAAGATAGCACTACTAGGTACTGTATATATATTATATAGAGTACCACAGGACTTACAAATATATACAGCATACAAAAGATAGCACTACCAGGTACTGTATATATATTATATAGAGTACCACAAGACTTACAAATATATACAGCATACAAAAGATAGCACTACTAGGTACTGTATATATATTATATAGAGTACCACAGGACTTACAAATATATACAACATACAGAAGATAGCACTACTAGGTACTGTATATATATTATATAGAGTACCACAAGACTTACAAATATATACAGCATACAAAAGATAGCACTACTAGGTACTGTATATATATTATATAGAGTACCACAGGACTTACAAATATATACAACATACAAAAGATAGCACTACTAGGTACTGTATATATATTATATAGAGTACCACAGGACTTACAAATATATACAGCATACAGAAGATAACACTACTAGGTACTGTATATATATTATATAGAGTATCACAGGACTTACAAATATATACATCATACAGAAGATAACACTACTAGGTACTGTATATATATTATATAGAGTACCACAGGACTTACAAATATATACAGCATACAAAAGACAGCACTACCAGGTACTGTATATATATTATATAGAGTGCCACAGGACTTACAAATATATACAGCATACAGAAGATAGCACTACTAGGTACTGTATATATATTATATAGAGTACCCCAGGACTTACAAATATATACAACATACAGAAGATAGCACTACAAGGTACTGTATATATATTATATAGAGTACCACAGGACTTACAAATATATACAGCATACAAAAGACAGCACTACCAGGTACTGTATATATATTATATAGAGTGCCACAGGACTTACAAATATATACAGTATACAAAAGACAGCACTTCTAGGTACTGTATATATATTATATAGAGTACCACAAGACTTACAAATATATACAGTATACAAAAGACAGCACTTCTAGGTACTGTATATATATTATAAAGAGTACCACAGGACTTACAAATATATACAACATACAGAAGATAACACTACCAGGTACTGTATATATATTATATAGAGTACCACAAGACTTACAAATATATACAGCATACAAATATAGCACTACTAGGTACTGTATATATATTATATAGAGTGCCACAGGACTTACAAATATATACAGCATACAAAAGACAGCACTTCTAGGTACTGTATATATATATTATGAAATACAATAGAAACAACATCAACAAAAACTACACTGCACATGGCCAAGGTGCACAGAGCTGTACTCGGTAAAGCAGTGATGATGCGCAAATAATTGTTTTTACTATTGGCACAAGGCCAGCAATTATTCCAGTGTATTACTGGTACTTAATTTTATCCACCCCGTAAGGATGAAAGGCAAAGTTAACCTCGGCGGGATTTGAACTCAGAAGTCCAAGGGGCGTAACTCTATGCGTCATAGCATGGCGCCCGACCCTCTACCGATACTGCCAATCCACCGCCCTAATAATAATAAAAATAATTGTTTCTACTTTTGGCACAAGGTCAGCAATTATCCAGTGTATTACTGGTACTTTATTTTATCGACCCTGTAAGGATGAAAGGCAAAGTTAACCTCGGTTTCTACTTTTGGCACAAGGCCAGCAATTACCCAGTGTATTACTGGTACTTTATTTTATCGACCCCGTAAGGATGAAAGGCAAAGTTAACCTTGGCGGGATTAGACGCAAGGCCAACAATTTTGGGGAGAAGGAAAGTTGATTATGTTAACCCCAGTACAATACTGGTACTTTATAATAAGGATAATTGTTTCTACTTTTGGCACAAAGCCAGCAATTACCCCAGTGTATTACTGGTACTTTATTTTATTGACCGCGATTTGAACTCAGATAATGATAATAATTTCTAGTATAGGCACAAGGCCAGTAATTTGGGGGGAGGGGAGAGTTAATTATATCGATCCCAGTGTATTACTGGTTCTTTATAATAAGGATAATAATAATAATTGTTTCTACTTTAGGCACAAGGCCAGCAATTACTCAGTACATTACTGGTACTTTATTTTATCGACCCCCTGTAAGGATGAAAGGCAAAGTCAACCTCGGCGGGATAATAATAATAATAATAATAAATATACACACATACCTGTGAATGCAAGAGAGATGAAAATTATGAAAGCAGAAACGAGTAAGTTAGCCATTGATAAACAACTAAGAGCTCAAAATATTTGTGTACAATTGTTTTTATACAAGGATTGGACTGCAAGTTGATCGGGAAAAATAGTTCATTTAAAGCAGATGGCAGCAATTTATAAATGGTCTAAAAATCGAACTAGCGGCTTCCTTTCAATGTTCCAAGACAAGAAAAGACACCTTTTCAAATACTCTATTGCCTTTTGTCGAAGAAAAACGTTATGTAAAGTGGTTTCTTTCATGTTTGAGAAAATATTGAAACTTCCTCCTCAACCTCCACCTCCACCTTCATCCATTAGTCTCTCTCTCTCTCTCTCTCTCCCCCTCTCTCTCTTTCTCTCTTAAATGCTCTCTTTTTCTCTCTATCTCTCTTTCTCTCTCTCTCTTAAATCCTCTCCCCCTCTCTCTGTCACCACCTCTCTCGCTTTCTTAAATGCTCTCTTTCTCTCTCTTAAACCCTCTCTCAGCCCCCTCTCTCTCTCTCTGTCACCCCCTCTCTCTTTCTCTCTCTCTTTAAAACCCTCTGCCTTGCCCCCTTTCTCACTCTTTCTCTTTCTCTCTCCCTCCCACACCCTCTCTGTTTGTCTCTCTCTCTTTCTTTTTGAGTATATATATAAATATGTATATACATATATATATGTATGTATGTATGTATGTATGTAATATATATATACATACATACATGTATGTATGTATACACATATATATATATGCATGTATATATGTATGTATATACATATTTATCTATACATACTCAAAAAGAAATATATATATATATATATATACATATATATATATATATATATGTATATACATATATATATATATATATATATATATGTATATATATATATATATATGTATATATATATATATATATATATATATGTATATGTATGTATGTATGTATGTATGTATGTATGTATATATATATATTTATATATAGAGAGAAATGCATTTACTGATGTTAAAAACCTTTGAAAGCTACGGTATCTTTTGTCCCCCACTCTCTCTCTCTGTCTATATATATATATATATATATATATACACATATACATATATATATACATATATATATATACATATATATATATATATGTATAGACATATATATATGTATAGACATATATATATGTATAGACATATATATATGTATATGTATAGACATATATATATATATATATATACATATATATATATATATATATATATATAGACATGAGAGAAAGGTTACTAGTTAACACTAGTAAGACCATTCTTAAAAATACACACACACACACACTTACATATGTATATATATATATATATATATATATATATATATATATATGCATGTAGACAGATATATGAAAAAATGTTTAAAAAAACAACACTACACCAACAACACCACCACAATACCACCACACCACCACCACCAACAACAACAGGCACTAATCACAATAGAAAATACACCAAAACAAAAATAAATAAACTTTAAAATGTCTGGTTTATGTCTGGGACTCTGCGTGTGAATGTATTGATTGTTTAGATTTAATAAACTTAAACAGAAATATGAAAATATGCTGGAACTATATATACCTATACACCTGTATACATGTACAGTTACACCTGTATACAGGTGTAACTGTACAGTATACCTGTATACAGCTATACTTGTATACAGGTAAAACTGTGTACAGGTATACCGGTATACAGCTATACTTGTATACAGGTAAAACTGTGTACAGGTATACCTGTATACAGCTATACTTGTATACAGGTAAAACTGTGTACAGGTATACCGGTATACAGCTATATTTGTATACAGGTAAAACTGTGTACAGGTATACCGGTATACAGCTATACTTGTATACAGGTAAAACTGTGTACAGGTATACCGGTATACAGCTATACTTGTATACAGGTAAAACTGTGTACAGGTATACCGGTATACAGCTATACTTGTATACAGGTAAAACTGTGTACAGGTATACCGGTATACAGCTATACTTGTATACAGGTAAAACTGTGTACAGGTATACCGGTATACAGCTATACTTGTATACAGGTAAAACTGTGTACAGGTATACCTGTATACAGCTATACTTGTATACAGGTAAAACTGTGTACAGGTATACCGGTATACAGCTATACTTGTATACAGGTAAAACTGTGTACAGGTATACCTGTATACAGCTATACTTGTATACAGGTAAAACTGTGTACAGGTATACCGGTATACAGCTATACTTGTATACAGGTAAAACTGTGTACAGGTATACCTGTATACAGCTATACTTGTATACAGGTAAAACTGTGTACAGGTATACCGGTATACAGCTATACTTGTATACAGGTAAAACTGTGTACAGGTATACCTGTATACAGCTCAAGCCGTTTCGATGGCTATTTCTGGACTGAAATATCCGTCAAAACGGCTTGAGCTCTGCCGAGTCATACTTGTTTCTATATATATATATATATATATATATATATATATACATATATATATATACATATATATATATATATATATATAAGTATGAATATGGTACCAGGTAAAACAGGAAGAACTAGACAGGAAGAAGTGGTCAGAAGGAGATATTTATTGCGTTTAATCTTTAACACGTGTTTCTATACAATAGCATAACCATCTACATGTGCTGACTAAATAGTCCAATGCTCAATCGTACATATTATGTTATAATTATTGAATTTCTTCCTGACTAGGTCTTCCTGTTTTTCCTGGTACCATACTTATTATAAATTCTCTGTGGTCTTCTCCTTGGAAAATGTACCATACCCTTTTTATCGGGATTATTACCTTGCAAGGAACACACCGAGAAAAAATATATTTGGTAAGCAATTTTCCATAATTATTTTGTTTGCACATTTGATCAACACAAACAAAGTTTGTGTGTATATATATATATATAGGAAGATGAAAAAAAACTTACATCAACACTTAATTTTAAATCTTTAATTTTTAGTTTTTAAATTCTTATTAATTCTCTTTAATTATAATACTCAACATTTGATAAAATGAATTTTACTAATACATCAAAACTGGTAATACTTTAGACCAGGGGTTCTCAACCTTTTTTTCGCTGTGGACCACCAAAATAAGTAATTTTTTCCTGTGGACCACCTAAACTTTTAAATCTTTTGTAATAGAACTGCTACTTATAAGCATCAGTAGATGTTTTTTGTTCAATGAATTAGAAAATGCTATTATCATGTCGCAGTGCCTAAAAATCTACGCAAATAAACAGCTGAAGTCGTACTTATGCGAAGAATAAGAACAGCGTTTTAAGTCAAATGCAGGGATCAAAAGAGAATTTGCTATTGAACATTTTCTGTGGACCACCTGAATTTTCCTGTGGACCACTAGTGGTCCACACGGACCAGGTTGAGATCCCCTGCTTTAGGCCAGGCATGGGCAACCTTTTTCGAGAAGCGGGCCACATGAGATATGGCTTATTATCAGGTGGGCCACATGAGATATGGCTTATTATCAGGTGGGCCACATGAGATACAGCTCATCATCAGGTGGGCTGCATGAGATACAGCTCATCAGGTGGGCCACATGAGATACAGCTCATCAGGTGGGCCACATGAGATACAGCTCATCATCAGGTGGGCCACATGAGATACGGCTCATCATCAGGTGGGCCACATGAGATACAGCTCATTATCAGGTGGGCCACATGAGATATAGTTCATTATCTGGTGGGCCACATGAGATACAGCTCATCAGGTGGGCCACATGAGATACAGCTCATTATCAGGTGGGCCACATGAGATACAGCTCATTATCAGGTGGGCCACATGAGATACAGCTCATCATCAGGTGGGCCACATGAGATACAGCTCATTATCAGGTGGGCCACATGAGATATAGTTCATTATCTGGTGGGCCACATGAGATACAGCTCATCATCAGGTGGGCCACATGAGATACAGCTCATCATCAGGTGGGCCACATGAGATACAGCTCATCATCAGGTGGGCCACATGAGATATAGTTCATTATCTGGTGGGCCACATGAGATACAGCTCATCATCAGGTGGGCCACATGAGATACAGCTCATTATCAGGTGGGCCACATGAGATATAGTTCATTATCTGGTGGGCCACATGAGATACAGCTCATCATCAGGTGGGCCACATGAGATACAGCTCATCATCAGGTGGGCCACATGAGATATAGTTCATCATCAGGTGGGCCACATGAGATACAGCTCATCATCAGGTGGGCCACATGAGATATAGTTCATCATCAGGTGGGCCACATGAGATACAGCTCATCATCAGGTGGGCCACATGAGATACAGCTCATTATCAGGTGGGCCACATGAGATATAGTTCATTATCTGGTGGGCCACATGAGATACAGCTCATCATCAGGTGGGCCACATGAGATACAGCTCATCATCAGGTGGGCCACATGAGATATAGTTCATCATCAGGTGGGCCACATGAGATACAGCTCATCATCAGGTGGGCCACATGAGATATAGTTCATCATCAGGTGGGCCACATGAGATACAGCTCATCATCAGGTGGGCCACATGAGATACAGCTCATTATCAGGTGGGCCACATGAGATATAGTTCATTATCTGGTGGGCCACATGAGATACAGCTCATCATCAGGTGGGCCACATGAGATACAGCTCATCATCAGGTGGGCCACATGAGATATAGTTCATCATCAGGTGGGCCACATGAGATACAGCTCATCATCAGGTGGGCCGCATGAGATACAGCTCATCAGGTGGGCCACATGAGATATGGCTCATCATCAGGTGGGCCACATGAGATACAGCTCATCATCAGGTGGGCCGCAAGCTCTAATTTACTCTTGTGCCCACATCAACAAAAAAGGGTGGTAACTCAGGTTGTTTTGATTTGTTTCCTCAGAATTCCTACATGTTGTTTTCCTCGATCGTAAAAATGCTAGAAAGATAGATTACGACTGAAAAGTTGGGGTAAAAATATCAGAAAGATTTCTCTTAGGTGACTTAGGAGAGCCATTGAGAGAACTTTGCGGGCCACAGGTTGCCCATGGCTGGATTATATACTTTATATACTTTATATACTTTATAAAACTCTTTTTTAAAGGAATTGTCCCTCTCATTTTTTCAATAATGTCACTTTGACGAATCAAAGAAAGGAAAAAAAGAGACCCTTAAATATAGTTTCCATGCTATTTCCAATCTCACCTTCTCTCTCTCTCTCATATATATGTATATATGGATATATATGGATATATATATATATATATGTATGTGCGTGCGTTTCTCCATTACGAGCCTCCTATTCCCTGCAATAATCTCATTAATTCGTTGAATTATATAATGTTTGTGACGTGTTCACTCTCATACAGTCTAAGCCACACCTTTATTACAATATGGTAATGAAGGGTTAAAGTCATGTCTAAGCCACACCTTTATTACAATATGGTAATGAAGGGTTAAAGTCATGTCTAAGCCACACCTTACATTACAATATGGTAATGAAGGGTTAATGTCAAGTCTAGGCCACACCTTTATTACAATATGGTAATGAAGGGTTAATGTCAAGTCTAAGCCACACCTTACATTACAATATGGTAATGAAGGGTTAAAGTCAAGTCTAAGCCACACCTTTATTACAATATGGTAATGAAGGGTTAATGTCAAGTCTAAGCCACACCTTTATTACAATATGGTAATGAAGGGTTAGAGTCAAGTATAAGCCACACCTTTATTACAATATGGTAATGAAGGGTTAATGTCAAGTCTAAGCCACACCTTTATTACAATATGGTAATGAAGGGTTAGAGTCAAGTCTAAGCCACACCTTTATTACAATATGGTAATGAAGGGTTAAAGTCAAGTCTAAGCCACACCTTTATTACAATATGGTAATGAAGGGTTAATGTCAAGTCTAAGCCACACCTTTATTACAATATGGTAATGAAGGGGTTAAAGTTCAGTCTAGGCCACACCTTTATTACAATATGGTAATGAAGGGTTAATGTCAAGTCTAAGCCACACCTTTATTACAATATGGTAATGAACGGCCTAAAGTCCAGTCTAGGCCACACCTTACATTACAATATGGTAATGAAGGGTTAAAGTCCAGTCTAGGCCACACCTTTCATTACAATATGGTAATGAAGGGGTTAAAGTCCAGTCTAAGCCACACCCTACATTACAATTTGGTAATGAAGGGTTAAAGTCCAGTCTAGGCCACACCTTACATTACAATATGGTAATGAAGGGTTAAAGTCCAGTCTAGGCCACACCTTTCATTACAATATGGTAATGAAGGGTTAAAGTCCAGTCTAGGCCACACCTTTCATTACAATATGGTAATGAAGGGCTAAAGTCCAGTCTAGGCTACACCTTTCATTACAATATGGTAATTAAGGGGTTAAAGTCCAGTCTAGGCCACACCTTACATTACAATATGGTAATGAAGGGTTAAAGTCCAGTCTAGGCCACACCTTTCATTACAATATGGTAATGAAGGGTTAAAGTCCAATCTCGGCCACACCTTACATTACAATATGGTAATGAACGGGCTAAAGTCCAGTCTAGGCCACACCTTTCATTACAATATGGTAATGAAGGGTTAAAGTCCAATCTAGGCCACACCTTACATTACAATATGGTAATGAACGGGCTAAAGTCCAGTCTAGGCCACACCTTACATTACAATATGGTAATGAAGGGTTAAAGTCCAATCTAGGCCACACCTTACATTACAATATGGTAATGAACGGGCTAAAGTCCAGTCTAGGCCACACCTTACATTACAATATGATAATGAAGGGGTTAAAGTCCAGTCTAGGCCACACCTTTCATTACAATATGGTAATGAAGGGTTAAAGTCCAGTCTAGGCCTAATAAACTCAATATTGGTAATCATGGAATACAATGTCAAGTTCTACATTTGCTTAATTAGAAAATTAATTAGGTATTAATTAAATTGTCTGTATGTTTCTTTGTCAGACTGATGTGTGTATAACTGGTGTGTGTATATATATATTTGGTGTGTGTATATGTGGCATGTGTCTATATATATCTGGTGTGTATATATATATATATATATAATTATATACCTGGCGTGTGTGTATATATAAATATATATATATATATAGCCAGTAGGCATCTCTAACAAAATACACCCCGTCCCACCACCACCACCCCCACCCCATCCACACCGCCCCTTTCAATGTAAAGTTATGTTGGTGCCGCGCCATCCAGGCCGAAACAAATGAGATCGTGTAGGTGTCACGACAAAAAAACACACAGTCCACGCTGTAATGTGGCCGTGTAGGCAACACGGTAAAAACCTCCCAGACCCACACTGTAAATGTGGTTGGTGTTAGGAAGGGCATCCAACTGTAGAAAACCTGCCAGACAGTCCTATGCGAGCAAGTCAATCACTCTTGCCTCAAGTGGGAAAACCCCCGTC
>OZ024765.1:8166804-8171804 GCA_964016885.1 Eledone cirrhosa | reverse complement strand
CTCTTTCATTAACTCACTCTTTTGCTTATTACGATAAAATAAAGTACCAGTAATGCACTGGATAATTGCATATACATAAATATATATATATATTTATATACACACACACACACACACACATATATATATATATATACACATATACATACATACATATATATATATATAACCAAAGGGTAGTCCTCCTATGTTGTCGAGTACGTCTCGTCCTGACTATGAGGTCGCTAACTATGAGGCTATGCTGGGAGGTGCATTCTTTATGGGGGAAGGATTTAGTGTTTACAACAGACACTCTGTCACGTCTTCTGGTAAGGATAATATCTATCTTCAAGCAGGGAAAAAGCGGACGTAAAATGAAATGATGATGAAATGATGATATATAAATATATATCATCATCATCATCATCATCACCGTTTTACGTCCGTTCTTCCACGCTAGCATGGGTTAGACGGGTTGTCCTGTTGTGGGCAGTGTCTGGTCGGCTGACCATGCCTTGCTCATACAGGAACTGATCTGGCTTGATTTCTACAGCTGGATGCCCTTCCTAACACCAACCTCATTTACAGTGAGTGCTGGGTGCTTTTTCGTGGCGCCTACACGTCCACTTTACAGTGTGGGCTGGGTGCTTTTTTGCCGTGGCACCTCCACGACCACCTTGCGGTGGGGGGGGGGGGGGCATATTGTTTATATGCTTCAGCATGTACCCATGGGAGGTCGGGTACCCTGTATTACTGCGTGACGCCAGAAGTCACGGTCGTGTGTCATTGACTTTGAGAGGTGTAGTTGGGTAAGGTCGGCTTTTATCACCTCATCCCAAGTCATCTTGGGTCTCCCCACTCCGCGGTTTCCATCAACTTCTAGTGCTCTGCACCTTTTTATGCAGCTGTCATCCTTCATACGCATCACATGTCCATACCAGCGTAACCGCCTCTCCTGCACGCAGCATTTGATTCCTCTTATGCTCAGTCTCTCTCTCAATTCATTTATATATATATATATATATATATATATATATATATATACACACACATATATATATATACATACATATATATGTGTGTGTGTATGTATATATATGATATATGTATATACATACATACATATATATATGTGAGGCTATGTATACCTATATATATATATGTATGTATACATATATATATATGTATACATATATATATATGTATACATATATATATGTATACATATATATATGTATACATATATATATATGTATACATATATATATGTACACATATATATATATATATATATATATTACATAATTCACAAAGTAGGGTTTGTTAAAATTCAGTCAAGCATGACCTTACAAGATAAAGAAGAAAACTATCTCCTTACCATAACCACCACCATAACCACCACCATAACCACCACCATAACCACCACCATAACCACCACCATAACCACCACCACCACAACCACCACCATAACCACCACCACCACCACAACCACCACCAACACCACCACCACAACCACCACCACCACTACACCACCCTAACCACACCACTGACACCACAACCACACCACCACCATTACCACCATAACAACACCACCACCACACCACCACCATTATCCCCACAACCACACCACCACCACAACCACACCACCACCATTACCACCATAACCACACCACCACCGCAACCACACCACCACCACACCACCACCATTATCACCATAACCACACCACCACCACCATACCACCGCCACAACCACCATTACCACACCCTAACCAGCACCACTATTACTAGACCATAACCACCCCCACTATCACACTATCACTACTACAACACAACACTACCACCACCAACATCACCACCACTACCACTACCACCACCATTACTACTACAACTACACCTCTATCAACACAATAGTACCTCTCCAACCATGAGATCACGTTTGGTTGTCTGAGATGACCTATATATATATATATATATATACATATATATACACATATATATACACATACATATATATATATACATATATACATATATATACAGATACATATATATATATATATATACACATATACATATATATACACATACATATATATATATATATATACATATATACACATACATATATATACATATACATATATATATATACATATATATATATATATACATATATACACATACATATATATATATACATATATATACACATACATATATATATATACATATATATACACATACATATATATATATATACATATATATACACATACATATATATATATACATATATACACATACATATATATATATACATATATATACACATACATATATATATATATACATATATATACACATACATATATATATATACATATATATACACATACATATATATATATACATATATATACACATACATATATATATATATACATATATATACACATACATATATATACACATACATATATATATATACATATATATACACATACATATATATATATATACATATATATACACATACATATATATATATATACATATATATACATAACGGCGATGAATTAGTTTTGCGAGGTTTTTTATATGAAATCGTGTGTCAAAACAAATATTGTTATACTTGGGGAGGGTCATATTTGTGTAATATTGCCAGAATTAATAACAGAACACACTCACTGTTTGGTTGGTTTTCACTTGCATATATATACACATATACATATATATACACATACATATATATATATACATATATATATATACACATATACATATATATACACATACATATATATATGGTGGCTACCAACTCGTTTTCGAGTACGGCCACTACTTTATAAATATGTAGGAGAACCCCTACTGATGCGCTAAACGAGTGTGACTTTTTAGTCCAGCCAGCGACTTGAAAACTCTGGTACAAACACTACACTTGTGACAATTATTGACACATAGTGCTGGGCCCATGGTACCATGTGACGACAAGTGCAGAGAGATCTCCAGACATAAAGCAATGCCTGTGCCGTGAAGCTTTTATAGTGAGCAAAGGCACAGCACAAAGCCAGTCCCACTCTCTTAACCAAGATGATATTTACCAAAAAGAAGAACAAGTCAACATCATTGGATACCATCAGGGTTGTAGGTGTTATATCAGAGTTTTCCTTCTCCTAGAATTCTGCCTTGACAAAGGCTAAGGGGTCATCTCTCCCGGTGATTTTGGATGGCCATTGACTCTTAAAAGCTCCTTGTCCTTTGACAGGTTTTGTTTTTAGTCCTGCAGGATGTCCAAAGTCACCCTCCTCACCAAGAATGCAGATTCATGTACTAAACTCCGTTTAGTACATGAATCTGCCGCTGGGAGTCACGCCCGTCGCAAAGGGACGTAACTCTTATACGTGCTGAGTCACAGCCGTAAGGGGCCACTACAAATATTAAATATTCCTTGTCCTCTGTTTTTTATTTTTTTTATTTTAACCCTTTTTTTATCTTTTTTTATTTTAACCCTTTTTTTATCATTTTTATTTCGTCAATTCATGAACTCAATACATTAGTACGGTGTCCACTCACCAATCTACAAGAGACCATCATATATCGTCTTTCTTTTCATGTTATTGTTATTATTTCTGTCACCACTGTTTTACACACCCACTTACTCACCATTATAGTGGATTGGCAGTATCGGTAGAGGGTCGGACACCATGCTTTGCAGCAAAGAGTTATGGCCCCTTATGTTCTAAGTTCAAATCCCGCCGAGATTAACTTTGCCTTTCATCCTTACGGGGTAAATAAAATAAAGTACCAGTAATGCACTGGGATAATTGCTGGCCTTGTACGAAAAGTAGAAAGAATTATAACTTCTACTACTAATACTATTATCAGTAACTGTATTTTTTATTGTTGTTGTTATTGTTTCCATTTACTTTATTCTCCGATATATCTATAAATACCAATGCCATGTGTTACACACTTCAGTATTCCAATGATTTGAACAGGTGCACACTTTAATTAAGGTTGAGTGACGTAATTTCTAGCTATCAGTGACTTTTAGACTCACCTGATCAATGAAACATTTGTTAATACTGTAAATAAACCCTTTTTGTACAGCCGACAAATGATGTAGGTTTTCCTCAGACAAAATATATGATTTGATATATGACATACCGCTACGGTCCTCATTATTCAATTCCAGTATTGGCAGTCATTACTGGAATTGAATAATCAAGACCGTAGTATGTCATATATCAAATCATATATTTTGTCTGATGAGGACGTACTGAAAAAACAGCACAGTACCTCTGAAATATATATAATAAAGTATATATTTTGATTATGCGAATATTTTTCATTTGTTAACATTTTGAATAATATTGTTTCTACTTTAGGCACAAGGCTAGCAATTATCCCAGTACATTACTGGTACTTTATTTTATCGACCCTGTAAGGATGAAAGGCAAAGTAAACCTCGGCGGGATTTGAACTCGGACCGTAAAGGCACGTAACTATGCTGGAAAGCATGGCATCCGACTCTCTACTGATACTGCCAATCCACCGCCCTATAATAATATTAAAAACTCCAGGAAAACTTTTCTTGTTGAGTGCTTCTAATCTATTGTAAAATTGTATTCGTTATGTAATCAACGAACCATACTAATTTTTGGTTATATATATATATATATTCTATTCTAGGGCGGGTAAAATTCCCGAGATCCATGGACGAGTTCTCTCCAGCGGTCTCTGTCCCTCATTATTGCTGCCATGTCCTGCGTCTCCAACAGACCAGTGTCTGTCCTTAGGGCATCAACATACATTAACCTTGGTCTTCCTCTTCCAGTGTGTCCATGTGGGGGTTCCCACAGGAGCACTGAGTGCAGTGTCAACTCTGGATGTCGGTGAGCATGTCCAGCTAACCTCAGTCTCCTCTGTGTCACTTTTGAGCTGACTTTTGGGATGCTCCCATACAGCTCTGAGTTTTTCATCCTCAGTGTATACTGATTAATGTTCAGAGCCATCCTCAG
>OZ024765.1:8149304-8159304 GCA_964016885.1 Eledone cirrhosa | reverse complement strand
TGGTGGTGGTGTTGGTGGTGGTATGGTGTTGGTATGGTGGTGGTGGTGGTGTTTTTGTGGTGGTGGTGGTAGTGGTGGTGGTGGTGAGGTGGTGGTGGTGGTGGTGGTGCGGTGGTGGTATGCCTATGCTGCTTGATGCTTTTAGTGGTGATGGTACGTGTGTGTGTGTGTATGTGTATCTGTGTGTGTGTGAATGTAAGCAGATGGTACTTTGATTATAAGTAAATATGTGTGTGTATGTGTGAGTGTGCGTTAATGGCTTTCTCGTTAATTGATATGCTGTATATATGTGTCTATGTATGTTTGTGTGAGTATATGTGTGTGTGTGAATGTAACCATATGTCTTTCCTTGAGTGTGTATGTATGTGTGTGTGATTATAAACATATGCTGCTCACTTGTATCTGTGTGTCTGTATATATGTATGTATGTGTGTGTGTTAATGACTGTGTGTGGGTATCAATATATGTGTATATGTTTGTGCTATAAGCATATTTGGTTTTGAGTGATTATATATATTCGTATGAATATCATATATGTATATATATATATATATATATATATAGGAAAAAGTATGACCCCGATGGCAGAGCTCGAGCCGTTTCGACGGCTATTTCTGGACTGAAATAGCTGTCAAAATGGCTTGAGCTCTGCCGTCAGGGTCATACTTTCTCCTATTACCCACTCTACTACCCTAAGTATTGAGTACTCTGGTGCGTTATGGTCCATCTGGTTCCTTACCACACTTCCTTCGTTATCATCATTTTCATCATTTCATTTTACGTCCACATTTTCCCTGCTTGCAAGGGTGGGACGGGAACTGATTCTGGCTTGATTTCTACAGCTGGATGCCCTTCCTAACACCAACCTCATTTACAGTGAGTGCTGGGTGCTTTTTAGCCGTGGCACCTACACGACCACTTTGCAGTGGAATGATATGGACCCCAGTCCCTATCATCTCATTTCTACAGCTGAGTAAACTGGAGCAATGTGAAATAAAGTGTCTTGCTCAAGGAAACAACACATCACCCGGTCTGAGAATTGAACTCACAACCTTTCGATTGCAAGGCCAATGCTCTAACCACTAAGCCATGTGCCTCCATTATATATATATATATATATATATATATATATATATAACAGAGCAAAGGACGCGCGTATAATCCTGTAATTAAAGGAGGATGACGTACAGGGCCATATTGGAACCCACTAAAATGGCAAAACATTCTCCTGGTGAGTGTGTACATGTGTGATTTAGGTGAGGTTGGTTTTTCATTTTAATTTATACTTTTAATTTTAATGTTTTTCCTCTGCCTCTAGTAACTTATATTCTCTTCACGCTGGTAATTTGAAATTCCTGTAAAGAAATACACACTCTTCTGTGTCTTTCGCCTCTATATATTGTATATATGTATATATCATCATCATCATCACCGTTTTACGTCCGTTCTTCCACGCTAGCATGGGTTAGACGGGTTGTCCTGTTGTGTGCAGTGTCTGGTCGGCTGACCATGCCTTGCTCATACAGGAACTGATCTGGCTTGATTTCTACAGCTGGATGCCCTTCCTAACACCAACCTCATTTACAGTGAGTGCTGGGTGCTTTTTCGTGGCGCCTACACGTCCACTTTACAGTGTGGGCTGGGTGCCTTTTTGCCGTGGCACCTCCACGACCACCTTGCGGTGGGGGGTGTGGGGGCATATTGTTTATATGCTTCAGCATGTACCCAGGGGATATATATATATATATATATATATATATATATCTTAAGCCATTATACACCTCACCCCACTACCCTTACTCCATCCTCCCACTTCCACCCACAACATCCAGTCCCCGCTGTAATGTGGCCGTGTAGGTAACACAGTAAAAACCTCCCAGTCCACACTGTAAACGTGGTTGGTGTTAGGAAGGGCATCCAGCCGTAGAAATCCTGCCAGACAGTCCTACATGAGTGAGACACGGTCACCTGACCTACCTTGCCTCAAGTGGGACAACTCCCGTCTAACCCATGCTAGCGTGGAAGATGTTTAACGATGATGATGATGGTAGGGAGCTATGAATGGTGTATAATGACCTGAGTAAGGAATAATAAGCAGAAAATCCCAAATAAATAAAAGCAGGATACAAAGATAAAAATACAAAGATAAGATATAAAAAATACATTAATTAAAATACATTAATGAGGTCATTATGCACCATTCATAGTTCCCTACCCACCAAAGAATCACACTACTTATAACCCGGAATAACTGGGACTTAAAAATAATTATAGTCTATTGGCACTTTCCATTGGGTTTTACCATTTTCGACTGATGTGGTGGATTTCCCGGCTGTGCGCCGGGCCCTAGGGTGGTTCTACCTTCCTTGAGTGCTTGGAAAAATTAATTTTCCCCTCTTTCGGTAAACGAAACGACTTGGAGCGGCTCGATTTGCCCTGGGGCCCGCCGCGCCGCGCCGCCTGTTTTAACCGCCACATTATACTCATACTTATAAACTCTAGGCTTAGGCATAACTGTTAGCTGTATCATGCCTCCCTCTGCTGGCACGTAAGTAAACCCCTCCTGTGTGAATTAATAGTATTCGTTTGGTATAGACGATGGCCTGTAGAAGCTGATTGACTTCCCGCTAGCACACTCGGGGCCTATCACAGCTACGTTCCTAGAGTACTCGGAAAAATTAATTTCATTTATTTCGCTAGACGATACCACACGAAACTGGTTGACACGTGGTTGGGAGGTGCTGGCTGGGGTTTACAATCGAAGGCTTTTATCTTTACTCTATATCCCACCTTGATAACTTATCGAGATTCCCTATAATACACTTAAACTTTTTCATATAAGACTCTCTCGGTAATTTCATTAAATAATTCTCGCAACACAAACCTTTAATTTTCTATTAATTTTCTAAGAATTTAATTTCATCCTATAACTCTTAACATAAGTTAACGTTCCAATTTTCTGTTCACACATTAAACCATACAGACACCCATATATATGCCTTTGTTAAAATATGGGTTCTTTGGAATAACATTTTTCGCGGCATCCTCTAGCCTGACTGTAGTGTGACCCTTACGCTGACTTCTCTTCTTTCTTTCTTTCTTTCTTTCTTTCTTCTTTTTTTATTCTCTGACGGAGAGGTGGTAGTACATTATAAGCCTTCACCCCCTCACCAGATGCTGATTAGTAGACTGAGGTGAAAGCAGCTAGTTGGTCAGTCGTCCTCTCTGTCTCTGATTTCCGACCCATGGATTTTATATATTCCTTTGTTACATTTCGAATACCTGATGATATCACCGGATTCATACGGAACCCGGTCATTGAAATGATCATAGTATAATAAACCTTTCAAGGATTTACACCAGTCCAGCCTCCTGTTATTTTATTTATAATAATTAACTCCGTATGAGCACCACCAACTACACAAACGAAGACGGGTGAACTGCACTACGTTGAGTACTCTCCATAATATTACATCAAGATTGACCATACGGAATGACCAATTCCATCCAGTGGTGAACCAACAAACATAAATATATATATATATACATATATACACACACACACACACACACACACACACACACACACATATATATATATTTAATATATATATGTGTGTGCATGCATATATATATGTATATATATATATTAAAGAGTTAAACAAGATTCAATGAGTACATCAAAGAATGAGTTTTACAGTAGATTGGAAGCACTCTACAGTAAAAATAATTTTCCAGAGTTATTAATATTAAAATACAAATATTAATAAAATAGATGTTCTTTTGATCAATTACATTTTATTATACATATTTCAGAGGTACAACAGTACGTCCTCATCAGACAAAATATAATGATACATGACATACCCTGAGATGTTAAATGATTAAAATTTAATCAAGGTAGGCTGCTGGTGCTGTACAGGATGGTACAGAACGGTACAGGATGGTACAGGACGGTACAAGACGGTACAAGACGGTACAAGACGGTACAGAACGGTACAGAACGGTACATGACGGTACTGGACGGTACATGACGGTACAGGACGGTACAGGACGGCACAGGACGGCACAGGACGGCACAGGACGGCACAGGACGGTACATGACGGTACAGGACGGCACAGGACGGCACAACGGTACAGGACGGTACAGGACGGCACAGGACGGTACAGGACGGTACAGGACGGTACAGGACGGCACAGAACGGTACAGGACGGTACAGGACGGCACAGGACGGCACAGAACGGTACAGGACGGCACAGGACGGCACAGGACGGTACAGAACGGTACAGGACGGCACAGGACGGCACAGAACGGTAAAGGACGGCACAGGACGGCACAGGACGGTACAGGACGGTACAGGACGGCACAGGACGGCACAGGACGGTACAGAACGGTACAGGACGGTACAGGACGGTACAGGACGGTACAGGACGGCACAGAACGGTACAGGACGGTACAGGACGGTACAGGACGGCACAGAACGGTACAGGACGGTACAGGACGGTACATGACGGCACAGAACGGTACAGGACGGTACATGACGGCACAGAACGGTACAGGACGGTACAGGACGGTACGATGTGGGGTTTGGCCCTGTAAACAGGTTATAACAAGATAGAAATCAATTCAAACAACAAAAATTCCCCAAAAAGGGGGAAACCTCCGAGGGTCACTATAGCAACAATATTAATGGTAGCAGTGGTGATGGTGATGGTGATGGTCAAGTTGATGATAATGGTGACGGTGGTGGTGTTGATGGTGATCATCGTGGTCAAGATGATGATGATGGTGATGATGATGGTGGTAGTGGTGATAATGATGATGATGATAATAGTAATAGCGGTGCTGGTGCTGGTGGTGCTGGTGGTGCTGGTGGTGTTGGTGCTGCTGCTGGTGCTGCTGCTGGTGGTAGTGCTGCTGCTGCTGCTGGTGTTGCTGATGCTGGTAGTGCTGCTGCTGCTGCTGGTGGTGGTGGTGGTGCTGGTGGTGTTGGTGCTGCTGCTGGTGCTGCTGCTGCTGGTAGTGCTGCTGCTGCTGCTGGTGTTGCTGATGCTGGTGCCGCTGCTGCTGGTGGTGGTGCTGCTGCTGCTGCTGCTGGTGCTGCTGCTGCTGCTGCTGCTGCTGCCATTAAATCTCCTCCAATGTCACTTCCAGTCTTTTCAAGTAATTGCTTCTGGATTTTCTCAATAATGTAAAATATAGAAAGACAACAACAACAACAAAAACAACAACATGGAAACAACAACAACAACAACAACAACCTGGAAACAACAACAACAACAACAACAATCTGGAGACAACAACAACAACAACAACAACAATCTGGAGACAACAACAACAACAACAACAACAATCTGGAGACAACAACAACAACAACAACAATCTGGAAACAACAACAACAACAACAACAACAATCTGGAAACAACAACAACAACAACAACAACAATCTGGAGACAACAACAACAACAACAACAACAACAATCTGGAAACAACAACAATCTGGAAACAACAACAACAACAACAACAATCTGGAGACAACAACAACAACAACAACAATCTGGAAACAACAACAACAACAACAACAATCTGGAAACAACAACAACAACAACAATCTGGAGACAACAACAACAACAACAACAATCTGGAAACAACAACAACAACAACAACCTGGAAACAACAACAACAACAATCTGGAGACAACAACAACAACAACAACAACAATCTGGAGACAACAACAACAACAACAACAACAATCTGGAGACAACAACAACAACAACAACACTCTGGAAACAACAACAACAACAATCTGGAGACAACAACAACAACAACAACAATCTGGAAACAACAACAACAACAACAACCTGGAAACAACAACAACAACAATCTGGAGACAACAACAACAACAACAACAACACTCTGGAGACAACAACAACAACAACAACAACACTCTGGAAACAACAACAACAACAACAACAATCTGGAGACAACAACAACAACAACAACAACAATCTGGAAACAACAACAACAACAACAATCCGGAAACAACAACAACAACCTGGAGAATGGCGTGAAGTGTATTCTATGTTTAGAATTGAAAAATAATACTTCATAATTGACTTGTATATAGACTGGATATATATATATATATATATAGACTGGATATATATATATATATACTGGATATATATATAATTGTCTTGTATATAGACTGGATATATATATATATAATTGATTTGTATATAGACTGGATATATATATATATAATTGATTTGTATATAGACTGGATATATATATATATATAATTGATTTGTATATAGACTGGATATATATATATATATAATTGATTTGTATATAGACTGGATATATATATATATAATTGATTTGTATATAGACTGGATATATATATATATATATATATATATATATAATTGACTTGTATATAGACTGGATATATATATATATATATATATATATTGGAAAATGTGTGTAATCCTTGGTACAGTTAGGTATATTAAGACGGGGGGGGAAGAAAAAAATGGCTTCACTTGTGCTTTCAACAAATTTATTTTCTTCACAAAATTCAAAAATAATTTTTTTCCGGATTAGAAAAAATTAAAAAAAAAAAAAATTTTTCTAATCCGGAAAAAAATTCTTTTTGGATTTTGTGAAGAAAATAAATTTGTTGAAAGCACAAGTGAAGCCATTTTTTTCTCCCCCCCTGTCTTAATATATATATATATATATATATATATATATATATATCTCCAACAGACCAGTGTCTGTCCTTAGGGCATCAACATACATTAACCTTGGTCTTCCTCTTCCAGTGTGTCCATGTAGGGGCTCCCAAAGGACCACTGAGTGCAATGTCAACTCTGGATGTCGGTGAGCCTGTCCAGCTAACCTCAGTCTCCTCTGTGTCACTTTTGAGCTGACTTTTGGGATGCTCCCATACAGCTCTGAGTTTTTCAGGACATGGCAGCGATAATGAGGGACAGAGACCGCTGGAGAGAACTCGTCCATGGATCTCGGGAATTTTACCCGCCTTAGATAGATATATATATATATATATATATATATATAATTGACTTGTATATAGACTGGATATATATATCCACTATATATAATGATGATATATATCATCATTATCTACATACATGCATATATATATACATATATACATATAAATATATATATATATATACGTCAATACTCATCTTTTTCCATTTATCTGAGGGTTCTAAACCCCACTATCAGGCTAAAATTTCTTTAGTCAAATATACAGTGAGAGCTATTCTATTTTCTAATTTCAAACCTGCTCACTGTTTCAAAACATACTTACTTGTCATATATATATATATATAAGTAGTAACACAACAGTTAGTTCACCATACCAAGAACAGTTGTTTCACCTTATGCGGATCTTCAGCTCGGACTCATGGATTGACTTTATATATATATATATGTGTGTGTGTGTGTGTATGTAAAAGGTAAACAGAAATAACAACACAATCGGTACAGTATATGGAAGGGATATATTAGGTTAACGCTTGATATAGCAGGAAGAGGGTCTTAACGTTTCGGACGCTAGTCCTTCATCAGAAGAAAGAATGAGAAATAAGATAGATTGAGGGGACGGGCGGGTTGGAATTGGAAAAAATGTCTTTAGATAAAAATAACAGGTCCATTCATGTTGACATCTCTTGCAAAACTGTTGGTGCTGGCGTTTTGTGTATGATATATTTTTTAGAAAAGTGGATGATGGAGCGCGTCTACCTGAAATTGAAAAAAAAAACGTTTTGTAACAAGAGCCATACTTGTGCACGTGCATAAACATGTGTCTGTGTGTGTGTGTTTACATACATGCATACATACATACATACATACATATATACATATAAAATAAAGGATCAATCGACTGTCGTCAAATTGGACCGAGGAAACAATGTTTCCGTTGGCCTTTTCAGCTGCTAATACTATTTATCGGTCGCAACTCCAGGTAGAAGGAGCACCGTGAAATAAAGTGTCTTGCTCAAGGACATAACGCATCGCCTGGTCCAGGAATCGAACTCACAACCTCAAGATTGTGAATCCAATTCTCTAACCACTCAGCCACACGCCTTCACATATATGTGTGTATATATATATATATATATCTCCCGAGTGAACCTGCAGTAACGCCAAGTTACACCCCCTGGATATATATATATATATATATATATATGGCGTAGGACAGAACAACGGAGAGGCACAGAAACAAAGGAAGGAATCCCCAGTCACTGAAGAGGTCACAGAGTGTGTGACGAAAGAACTATGACAATATATAAACAACTATCTGGTTGTGGAACCAACCAACCAACCAACCAGAAATTTATAAATTTATAAATTTATTATAAATTTATTATAATAATAAATTGAAGTGAAAGCAACTGGTGCGTGTGTTTCTTATTGGCAACATGACCCTCCCAAAGTATAACAATATATATATATATATATATATAAACGTTTGTATATGTATAATAAAGCCAAAACAATGCAGGTATGGACATAGAATAAAGAATGTGAATGCAAAAGATATTGTTGACAATTAGTCTTTTACCTTAGATTTATTTTCGAGATAATATCTTTTCTTCGGAAGGAAGTAAACCTCCTCCATATATATATATGAATGTATGGAGATGGAGGCACATGGCTTAGTGGTTAGAGCATTGGCCTTGCAAACGAAAGGTTGTGAGTTCAATTCTCAGACCGGGTGATGTGTTGTTTCCTTGAGCAAGACACTTTATTTCACATTGCTCCAGTTTACTCAGCTGTAGAAATGAGATGATAGGGACTGGGATACCTATCATTCCACTGCAAAGTGGTCGTGGAGGTGCCACGCCAAAAAAGCACCCAGCACTCACTGTAAATGAGGTTGGTGTTAGGAAGGGCATCCAGCTGTAGAAATCAAGCCAGAATCAGTTCCCGTCCCACCCTTGCAAGCAGGGAAAATGTGGACGTAAAATGAAATGATGATGATGATGATATATATATATCATCATCATCATCATCATCATCATCATGATTTTACGTCCGCTTTTCCCTGCTTGCAAGGGTTGGACGGGAACTGATATATATATATATATATATATATATATATATATATATACTGCTCCGAAATCATTAGATGTGTCCCTCGAACCTGCGGGTCTCCAGAATCAGACAGATCCACACAATTATCGCGTCTCGAGCTGTCTGCCGGGGAAACAATTGTAACACACAATAAATTGAGTTCAGATGCATCACTGACTTTTCGTTTTATATTCTATATATATACACACACCAGTGACAGCTGAGTGAACTGGAACAATGTGAAATAAACTGTCTTACTGAAGGACAGTGCGTGTATGTGTCTGGGTCTATATGTGTGTGTTTATGTGTGATGTTTATGTAAGTGTGTATCTGTGTGTACTTGTATACCGCTTATAAACCATTCCTCTGTCTCCCACTCGTTCTCTGTCCCTCCCCCTCTCTCCCTCTCCCTCTCTCCGTATTCTCCCTCCCCCTCCCTCCATCTCCCCACCCTCCCTCTTACTCCCTTCACCCCTCTTACCCCTCCCCGCTCTCTCATTCACTCCCTCTCTCTCCTTATCTCTCTTATTCACCCGCCCCCCCTCTCATCCACCACCCCTCTCTCTCTCAGTGGCAGTTACTTGAAGAAAACATTTCCTGCCAAAGCAAGGGAGAGTCTCTGTGTGTATGTGTATGTGTATCTTTTTGTGTGTGTATGTGTCTTTGTATTCATGAGTTTCCATCTCACATGTATATGTGTGTGTACGTGTTTGTGTGTGTCTATACACACACACACACACACACACACACACACACACACACACACACACACACACACACACACACACACATATATATTATATAAAGCGTTCAACAGTACAAGAGCAGAATATATGCAAAATATATATATATATATAATAATGTTTTTACTTTTAGTACAAGGCCAGC
>OZ024765.1:8136804-8139304 GCA_964016885.1 Eledone cirrhosa | reverse complement strand
ATTACTGAACCAAACCGAATTAAACTGAATCAAACGGAACCAAACTAACAAGGAAGTGGCTACAAAAAAAAAAAGCAATAATATAACATAAATAGGATTGTTATTGATGTTGTTGGTAAGGGTAGGGTTGAATTTAAACCACTTCTCTACTCACCCCTTGCCCTACTTCAGTTCACCTCTCTGAAAATTTCTGGCCTTGTGCCTAAATCAGAAACCTATATTGATAATAACACTATAGTTATTATTATTATCAACCAGGTATCAATATATTTACACAAGACTTTCGTCTCTACAAAATTGCTGGCCTTTGGCCTATATTAAAACCCTTGTCATCAAACTGGTATCAATATATTTACACAAGACTTTCGTCTCTACAAAATTGCTGGCCTTTGGCCTATATTAAAACCCTTGTCATCAAACTGGTATCAATATATTTACACAAGACTTTCGTCTCTACAAAATTGCTGGCCTTTGGCCTATATTAAAACCCTTGTCATCAAACTGGTATCAATATATTTACACAAGACTTTCGTCTCTACAAAATTGCTGGCCTTTGGCCTATATTAAAACCCTTGTCATCAAACTGGTATCAATATATTTACACAAGACTTTCGTCTCTACAAAATTGCTGGCCTTTGGCCTATATTAAAACCCTTGTCAACCTGGTATCAATATATTTACACAAGACTTTCGTCTCTTCAAAATTGCTGGCCTTTGGCCTATATTAAAAACCAATAATAATATTATTATTATCGTTATCAAACTCGGATCAATATAATTATATAATTGTCTTTTGCCTCCTTTCACAATTGCTGGCCTAGGGCTTAAATCAGGAATTATTGCAGCCCTTTATATCCAGAGTTCAATTCCCACCGAGGGCGACCTTGCTTTCATCTTTACAGGGGATTGATAAAATAAAGTACCAGTAATACTCTGGGATCGATAAAATAAGATACCAGTACCAGTAACACACTCGGGTTGAAAAATAAAGCAAAAGTACCAGTAATGCACTGGGTCGTTAAAAAAGTACCAGTAATACTCTGGGACTGATAAAATAAAGCAAAAGTACCAGTAATGCACTGGGTCGTTAAAAAAGTACCAGTAATACTCTGGGTCTGATAAAATAAACCAAAAGTACCAGTAATACTCTGGGACTGATAAAATAAACCAAAAGTACCAGTAATACACTGGAGCCGATAACGTAACACACCAATACCAGTTACATACTGGGGTCGTTAAAAAAAGTACCAATAACATTGTGGGGCCGATAAAATAAAGTACCAGTAATACACTGGATTGATTTAATCGACTTTCCCTTCTCACAACAGGCCACCCCCAGTACACACAAAAGAAAAATTAATAAATTCCTGGCCTTGAGCTTCAATCAGAAACCATTATTATTATAACTACTATCACTAATTAATTATTTCGTAAAATTAATTAATTAATGTCCCGTTTCGGCAGCCCTTAATGAACAAACAAAACCCCCCAAAATAGAAAAACATAATCAAAGGAAAAAAAAAACTTTTAAAAAAATCTGTGAAAACTTCAAAAAAAAAACGAAAAAAAAAAGAAAAATATAATCAAAAGATACAAAAAAAATTTTTTTTTTAAATCCAGAAATTCTTGCCCCTTCCCCCCACGGGACTATTTCCCTATGTATGATTCCCGTAGCAGAAATTCTGGTGTTTTGTCTGTATGTGTTATTACTACATGAGATTTTTGAAATTATCTTGGGACGCAAACCTAAAGAAAACCAAGCGATATTTACCTGTAGGAATAGCGGTGGTGGTGGAGGAGGTGGTGGTTTCTGTAATTATCAAAGGTAAGTGGAGCAGAGAATTCCTTGTTGTTGTTGTGGTTGTTGTTTTGCAGGTGAGGGGCTGGTTGTTTGTTTTAGAGGTGGGGTTGTTGTTGTTTTGCAGGTGAGGGGCTGGTTGTTTGCTTTGGAGGTGGGGTTGTTGTTGTTTTGCAGGTGAGGGGCTGGTTGTTTGCTTTGGAGGTGGGGTTGTTGTTGTTTTGCAGGTGAGGGGCTGGTTGTTTGTTTTAGAGGTGGGGTTGTTGTTGTTTTGCAGGTGAGGGGCTGGTTGTTTGCTTTGGAGGTGGGGTTGTTGTTGTTTTGCAGGTGAGGGGCTGGTTGTTTGCTTTGGAGGTGGGGTTGTTGTTGTTTTGCAGGTGAGGGGCTGGTTGTTTGTTTTAGAGGTGGGGTTGTTGTTGTTTTGCAGGTGAGGGGCTGGTTGTTTGCTTTGGAGGTGGGGTTGTTGTTGTTTTGCAGGTGAGGGGCTGGTTGTTTGCTTTGGAGGTGGGGTTGTTGTTGTTTTGCAGGTGAGGGGCTGGTTGTTTGTTTTAGAGGTGGGGTTGTTGTTGTTTTGCAGGTGAGGGGCTGGTTGTTTGCTTTGGAGGTGGGGTTGTTGTTGTTTTGCAGGTGAGGGGCTGGTTGTTTGCTTTGGAGGTGGGGTTGTTGTTGTTTTGCAGGTGAGGGGCTGGTTGTTTGCTTTGG
>OZ024765.1:8126804-8129304 GCA_964016885.1 Eledone cirrhosa | reverse complement strand
AGAGAAGGAAAGTGACATAGAGAAAGTGTGTATGTGTGTGAGAGAGAGAGAATGTGTGTAGTATACATTGAGAGAGAGTGTGTGACAGATATATATATATATATATATATATATATATATGCAGAGGGGGAGAGAGAGAGAGAGAAAGAGATAAACGTTGGTGTATAAAGATATGAACATTTGATAAACATAGGATATCTATATATACACAGAAACGTGTGTGTATATATATGATATAATCTTTTATAAACACATATATATATATATATATATATATTTTATAGAAGGAGCTTCTACAGGACTAGTACTGTTTCATTCAGATGGAGCTTCCTGAAGATTTCATCTGAATGAAACAGTACTAGTCCTGTAGAAGCTCCTTCTATAAAATAAAAAGATTTTACTCTGCCATGTATTGAGTACCTTACTTACTGTGGTTATCCCCGACTCAACCCGGGACCTACGTATATATATATATATATATATATATATATATATATATATATATATATATATATATATGAAAAGTGTAATTTACTACACAAAACGAAGGTTATAGAGAAAATTGAGGTTGGTAATGGCACATGGAATATATAAGAGACAGAATACTTTTTTGTGAAAAAACATAATTTTATAAGGTAAGGAAATAATAAAGGGTATAAAAAATGACCGGTTTCGATGGGTCTGCAAAAGCCATCTTTTCAAATGTTGATTAATATTAAGAAAAATTAATAATAAGAAGAGTTAAAATTTGAGATTTGAAAATTCAAGTATAAAATTAATTGTGGGATTTCATAGTAGTTTTCATCTTGGTAGCCGCAAGTTGACTGCTGTGTGCCTTTCTGGAGATGAAAACTACTATGAAATCCCACAATGAATTTTATACTTGAATTTTCAAATCTCAAATTTTAACTCTTCTTATTATTAATTTTTCTTAATATTAATCAACATTTGAAAAGATGGCTTTTGCAGACCCATCGAAACCGGTCATTTTTTATACCCTTTATTATTTCCTTACCTTATAAAATTATATGTTTTTTCACAAAAAAGTATTCTGTCTCTTATATATTCCATGTGCCATTACCAACCTCAATTTTCTCTCTCTCTCTATATATATATATATCATCATCATCATTTTACGTCCGCTTTTCCCTGCTTGCAAGGGTGGGACGACGGGTTGTCCTGTTGTGGGCAGTGGCCAGTTGGCTGACCTCGTCTTGCTCATACGGGAACTGATTCTGGGTTGATTTCTACAGCTGGATACCCTTCCTAACACCAACCTCATTTACAATGTGGGCTGGGTGCTTTTTTGCCGTGGCACCTCCACGACCACTTTGCAGTGGAATGATAGGGACCCCAGTCCTATCATCTCATTTCTACAGCTGAGTAAACTGGAGCAATGTGAAATAAAGTGTCTTGCTCAAGGAAACAACTCATCACCCGGTCTGAGAATTGAACTCACAACCTTTCGATTGCAAGCCCAATGCTCTAACCACTAAGCCATGTTTCTTCAGACCCTTTCATTGTTGAAACTGCATGGTGTCTAACACATGACTTTATTGAACTACTAAATGTACAAATCTCTATATATATTACGACAATATGACAGGCTTATAATGATGCTAGAAATAGCAGCAAAAATCTGTCTAAGTCTACCCTGCAAATATATATATATATATTATGTTTAATATAGAAATGGCTTCTACAGGTCTAGAACTGTTTCATAAAAAAAAATCATCACGGTTTTAATGAAACAGTTCTCGTCCTGCATTGAAATGTCCGAGACTTACAACAGACAACTGAAAAGGGGACTGTCCCTTGTTTGTGCTTTCCTTTTATATATATATAAATAAATAAATAAATAAACAGACTAAATAAAGATGGCGTAGACATACAATGCAACAGGAGGAAACATAATAGCACCACTGACGATGTTGCAGATGTGCAACGAAAGAACTTTGTTAGACTATATAAGTGTTTGTGTCTATATTATATCTGTATTTTTGACCGTTGGTCAGTCAATGGTAAACATTGAGGACCGAATAAATTAAATTAACTGATATAAAAGATACAGAAGCGAAAACCAACCAAACAGTGAGTGTGTTCTGTTATTATTTCTGGCAATATTACAACAATATGACCCTCCCCAAGTACAACAATATATATATATAATCATCATCATCGCCGTTTAACGTCTATTGTCCATGCTTGAGGCAAGATTGATTGGGTGACCGTGTCTTGCTCGTATAGGACTATCTGACAAGTTTTCTACAGCTGGATGCTCTTCCTAACACCAACCATATTACAGTATGGACTGGATATATATATATATATATATTGGAGGCACATGGCTTAGTGGTTAGAGCATTGGCCTTGCAATCGAAAGGTTGTGAGTTCAATTCTCAGACCGGGCGATGTGTTGTTTCCTTGAGCAAGACACTTTATTTCACATTGCTCCAGTTTACTCAGCTGTAGAAATGAGATAGGGACCCCAGTCCCTATC
>OZ024765.1:8119304-8121804 GCA_964016885.1 Eledone cirrhosa | reverse complement strand
TGTTTAGCGCATCGGTGGGGGTTCTCCTACATGGATATAAAGTAGTGGCCGTACTCGAAAACGAGTTGGCAGCCACCATATATATATATATATATATATATATATACATACATGTGTGTGTGTGAATGTATATATATATATATATATATATACATACATGTGTGTGTGTGAATGTATATATATATATATATATATACATACGTGTGTGTGTGTGTGTATATATACATGTGTGTGTGTGTGTGAATGTATATATATATATATATATATATATATATATATATACATGTGTGTGTGTGTGTGAATGTATATATATATACATACATGTGTGTGTGTGTGTGAATGTATATATATATACATGTGTGTGTGTGTGAATGTATATATATATATATATATATATATATATATATATATATATATACACATGTGTGTGTGTGTGTGAATGTATATATATATATATTTATATTAAAAGGATGGAGGCACATGGCTTAGTGGTTAGAGCATTGGCCTTGCAATTGAAAGGTTCTGAGTTCAATATATACATATATATGTATATATATATGCATATATATACATATTTATATACACATATATATATATATATATACATATATATATATACACACACTTACACCTCTCCAAGACAATGTCACTGGACCGAGACCTTTGGCGGTACTCAGTAATAGAGAAGACCTGCCTTACCTAAATACAAAGTGAAACCTACTACAGTCAGTAGGCACCTCTAACAAAATACACCCCCGTCCCACTACCCCCACCCCATCCACACCACCCCTTTCAATGTAAAGTTATGTTGGTGTCACACCATCCAGGCCGAAACAAATGAGGTCGTGTAGGTGTCACGACAAAAAAAAACACACAGTCCACGCTGTAATGTGGCCGTGTAGGTAACACGGTAAAAACCTCCCAGCCCCACACTGTAAATGTGGTTGGTGTTAGGAAGGGCATCCAGCTGTAGAAAACCCGCCAGACAGTCCTATACGAGCAAGACAACCACTCTTGCCTCAAGTGGGAAAACTCCCGTCCAAACCCATTAAACGATGATGATGATGATGATGACACATATATATATATACACATATATATATACACACATATATATATATGTAACTACCCTAGGTCCCCTGCACTATGAGGAACCCCACCAGAGACAGCTGTAGCAATTTATTTGAGCCCTCAGATGGGCTTTTTAATTTAAGGATGGTTAGAGATTTTAATTTAATAACTGTATGTATAACTTTGATATGTAAAATTGGGGTTTTGCTGTGTATTCTAGTTTTTGAGGGGTCCCGCTAACTTGAAGTGCCCTGGTCACCCCCAGGTTTAAATCTGGCCCTAGAGGTAATGGTGGTGTTGGTAGTGTTGGTGTTGTTGGTGATGGTGTTGTTGGTGGTGGTGTTGGTGTTGGTGTTGTTGTTGGTGTTGTTGTTACTGTTGTTGTTTATTATGTCACCATATCAAATTATGTCACACTCCAGTAAACTGTTTGTTCCAGTCCACTGCCCCCTCACTTCAAACCCTAGCCCACTTCTAGTTTGTCATTTTACCTTCTTAAATACTTCGATTCATCCTTCCTCTCTATGTGATTCTCTCTCTCTCTCTCTCTCTCTATATATATATATATATATATATATATATATACATAGACATATATATACATATGTCCCAACGCTCTGATACAATCAACACCATAAACACAGAGCTGGCATATCTAAGAACTGACTAACTGCCCGATGAAGTCATAGCCGCTCAATGGCTATCATCGAAATATATATAGCAGTAAATAAAGGATTATGAGTTCATGCAATTGACTTATGTTTCGTCACTATATATATATATATATATATATATATATATATATATATATATATATATATATAAGTTCAAGCATGTTCTACAACGTGAGGACCAAAAACGTGAGGTGTTCAGGATTGCTAGACAATGTAGCAAGGAAAACCGTGATATTGTCGGGGAGAAGTGTGTCCGTAATGATAACGGTGTACTTGTCTGCCCCAAATAGATCCAATAGAAGGACCAGCGGTGCAAGTTAAAGGTAGTATAATAAGTAAGGCAATCAAAGATATGAAGACAGGTAAGGCGACTGGGCCTTCAGAGATAGTTGCTGAGATGTTGAAGGCATCTGGTATGGTGGGACATACTGTGGTCACCCGTATAGTAAACCAAGTAAAACAGAATGGGGTCATACCGAAAGACTGGCGTAGCAGCATCATCATTAACTGCTACAAGGGTAAAGGGGATGCTCTAGATAGGGGAAACTATAGAGGCATTAAGTTAGTTGACCAGGTCATGAAGGTCACAGAAAGAGTTATAGCGCAACTAATCAGAGAACGAATTGATCTAGATGAAATGCAGTTTGGGTTTGTGTCAGGTAAAAGTACCACAGACGCTCTTTTCCTTGTATGACAACTACAAGTCCTCTGAGTACCTAGCTAAAAGTAAACCCCTCTACTTAGCTTTTGTAGAC
>OZ024765.1:8106804-8111804 GCA_964016885.1 Eledone cirrhosa | reverse complement strand
TTATTTTATCGACCCTGTAATAATTGTTTCTACTTTCGGCACAAGTCCAGCTATTATGCCAGTGTATTACTGGTACTTTATTTTATCGACCCTGTAATAATTGTTTCCACTTTCGGCACAAGGCCAGCAATTATGCCAGTGTATTACTGGTACTTTATTTTATGGACCCTGTAATAATTGTTTCCACTTTCGGCACAAGGCCAGCAATTATGCCAGTGCATTACTGGTACTTTATTTTATGGACCCTGTAATAATTGTTTCCACTTTCGGCACAAGGCCAGCAATTATGCCAGTGTATTACTGGTACTTTATTTTATGGACCCTGTAATAATTGTTTCTACTTTCGGCACAAGGCCAGCAATTATTCCAGTGCATTACTGGTACTTTATTTTATCGACCCCGTAAGGATGAAAAGCAAAGTTAACCTCGGCAGGATTTGAACTCAGTCCGTAAAGGGACGTAACTGTGCTACAAAGCAAGGCGTCCGACCCTCTACCGATACTGCCAATCCAATTAAAAAAATATAATAATTGTTTCTACTTTTAGTACAAGGCCAGCAATTACCCAGTGCATTACTGGTACTTTATTTTATCGACCTCGTAAGGATGAAAGGCAAAGTTAACCTCGGCGGGATTTGAACTCAGAATGGCAAGGGCCGTAACTCTATACGTCAAAGCATGGCGTCCGACCCTCTACCGATACTGCCAAATAATAAACAACCTTTGGCCGCCAGGACACATGGCAGAATTTTGAGACTTATTTTAGGGAAAAAGTAGCGTCTTCAATGCTGGGAAATACAATAATTGAAACATGTTAGGATAAGTTATCTTGTTTACGGAACTAAAGAGGGTAAATCTCGTTTGCTCTTATTGTTGATGTTTTTGTTTTCTCTCCCTTCCTTCCACTCTGAATGATTGTAAAAATAAACACGTTTATCCACATTCGGTGGACAATACAAAACGATGTCCTCAGTTGTCCGATGAAAGTGGACAGAAATTGCAACATCACAGAATCTCTTAAATAATTGGTTTGGTAATAGAGATAATGAGATAACGACATTGAGATAACGACATTGAGAGGAATGTCTTTACTTTGATCTTTTTTGCTTTCTTTGTTTCTTTTTCTCTTTCTTTTTCTTTTTTTTTTCCTCTTTCTCTTTGTTTCTTTTTTTTTTCTTTTTTCTCTTTTCCTTTCTTTTTTCTTCTCTTTCTTTCTTTTTCTCTTTCTTTTTTCTTCTTTCTTTTTATCTTTTTCTTTCTTTTTCTTTCTCTTTCTTTTAATCTTTTTATCTTTTTCTTTCTTTTTCTTTCTCTTTCTTTTTATCTTTTTCTTTCTTTTTCTCTTTCTTTTTTCTTTCTCTTTCTTTTTATCTTTTTCTTTCTTTTTCTTTCTCTTTCTTTTTATCTTTTTCTTTCTTTTTCTTTCTCTTTCTTTTTATCTTTTTCTTTCTTTTTCTCTTTCTTTTTTCTTTCTCTTTCTTTTTATCTTTTTCTTTCTTTTTCTTTCTCTTTCTTTTTATCTTTTTCTTTCTTTTTCTTTCTCTTTCTTTTTATCTTTTTCTTTCTTTTTCTCTTTCTTTTTTCTTTCTCTTTCTTTTTATCTTTTTCTTTCTTTTTCTTTCTCTTTCTTT
The DNA here is from genome assembly GCA_964016885.1 of Eledone cirrhosa. Lineage (NCBI taxonomy): Eukaryota > Metazoa > Mollusca > Cephalopoda > Octopoda > Eledonidae > Eledone > Eledone cirrhosa. The sequence continues at coordinate 8,110,174 of OZ024765.1, read as the reverse complement.
TTATCTTTTTCTTTCTTTTTCTTTCTCTTTCTTTTTATCTTTTTCTTTCTTTTTCTCTTTCTTTTTTCTTTCTCTTTTTATCTTTTTCTTTCCCCGTATTTATTGTATTGTAAAGCTGTGGTACATATATACATATATATACATATATATACATATATATATATATATATATATATATATATATATGTATGTATATGTGTATGTATATATGGTGGTAGCAGTGATGATGATGGTGGTATTGGTAGTGGTAGTGGTGGTGGTGCTGTCAATCGTAGTAGTGGTGTCAATAGTAGTAGTAACAGTAGTGTTGTTAATGGTGGTGGTAGTAGTAGTAGTAGTAACAGTAGTATTGTCAATGGTGGTGGTAGTGATAGTAGTAGTGGTGTCACTAGTAGTAGTAACAGTAGTGTTGTCAATGGTGGTGGTAGTAGTAGTAGTAGTGGTGTCACTAGTAGTAGTAACAGTAGTGTTGTCAATGGTGGTGGCAGTGGTAGTAGTAGCAGTCGTGTTGTCAATGGTGGTAGTGGTAGTGGTGTCACTAGTAGTAGTAACAGTAGTGTTGTCAATGGTGGTGGTAATGGTAGTAGTAGCAGTAGTGGTGTCAATGGTGGTAGTGGTAACAGTAGTGGTAGTAGTAGTAACAGTAGTGTTGTCAATGGTAGTGGTAGTAGTAGTAACAGTAGTGTTGTCAATGGTGGTGGTAGTGGTAGTAACAGTAGTGTTGTCAATGGTGGTGGTAGTGGTAGTAACAGTAGTGTTGTCAATGGTGGTGGTAGTAGTAGTAACAGTAGTGTTGTCAATGGTAGTGGTAGTGGTAGTAGTAGCAGTAGTGTTGTCAATGGTGGTAGTGGTAGTGGTGTCACTAGTAGTAGTAACAGTAGTGTTGTCAATGGTAGTGGTAGTAGTAGTAGTAACAGTAGTGTTGTCAATGGTAGTGGTAGTGGTAGTAGTAGCAGTAGTGTTGTCAATGGTGGTAGTGGTAGTGGTGTCACTAGTAGTAGTAACAGTAGTGTTGTCAATGGTAGTGGTAGTAGTAGTAGTAACAGTAGTGTTGTCAATGGTGGTGGTAGTGGTAGTAGTAGTGGTGTCACTAGTAGTAGTAACAGTAGTGTTGTCAATGGTGGTGGTAGTGGTAGTAGTAGCAGTAGTGTTGTCAATGGTGGTAGTGGTAGTAGTAGTGGTGTCACTAGTAGTAGTAACAGTAGTGTTGTCAATGGTGGTGGTAGTGGTAGTAGTAGCAGTAGTGTTGTCAATGGTGGTAGTGGTAGTAGTAGTGGTGTCACTAGTAGTAGTAACAGTAGTGTTGTCAATGGTGGTGGTAGTGGTAGTAGTAGCGGTAGTGTTGTCAATGGTGGTAGTGGTAACAGTAGTGGTAGTAGTAGAAGTAAGAGGTAGAGCTACAACACTCAATGATGTGTAACGAAATAATCCATTGAATGACAACACCATTTAGAACATAACTCCATGGTAAACAAGATTTAGTAAAGTAGAGTTTGTTGTTTGGAATAATTTAATTGTTTCTACTTTAGGCACAAGGCCAGCAATTACCCAGTGCATTACTGGTACTTTATTTTATCGACCCCGTAAGGATGAAAGGCAAAGTCAACCTCGGCGGGATTTGAACTCAGATCGTAAAGGGACATAACTATGCTGGAAAGCATGGCGTCCGACCCTCTACCGATACTGCCAATCCACCGCCCTACAATAATTTAATAAACTTCTCTTTTGTCTGTCTCAATAAACCAATGCCTTTACATAACATCACACAATATTAGAAGATATTACATAACACTGCACAATATTAGACGATATTACATAACATCACACAGTATTAGAAGATATTACATAACATCACACAATATTAGAAGATATTACATAGCATCACACACCATTAGAAGATATTACACAACATCACACAGTATTAGAAGATATTAGATAATCTATTATAAGTTGAGCCAACTTAGGCAGCTTCATATGCAAATGAGATTAATCACCTCATTTACACAGACGAGAAAAGCATATATTCTCACCTGTTTTCAAGTCCAGCAGTCACAGATGTGGGAGAGATCGTCCTGATGAGAAACAGTTAAGTCTGAAATGCATCGACGATTGTCCTCCCTTGCTTCTGCTGGACACCACCAGAAGGGGCATTAGCTCCGGTATTTTGCATAGCTCCGGCTTTCTAAATGTTTACCTGTAAAAATATCGTGTTTCTTTAGAAATATAACATTTCTATATATATTAGAGGATATTTCACAATATTAAAGAATATATGTACAAAGCGAAACCTACAGTCAGTAGGAACCTCTTAACCAAATATACACCCCAATCCACTACCCCTACCCTATCCACCCACTTCCACCAACACCACCTCCTCTCTGTAAAGTTGGTACCACAACATCCAGTCCAAATAAATGAGATAAATGACATCGAGATCGAGGTCGTGTAGGTGTCACAAGAAAAAAAACACACAGTCCACGCTGTAATGTGGCCGTGTAGGTAACACGGTAAAAACCTCCCAGTCCACACTGTAAATGTGGTTGGTGTTAGGAAGGGCATCCAGCTGTAGAAAACCTGCCAGATAGTCCTATATGAGCGAGACAGGGTCACCCGACCAACCTTGCCTCAAGTGGGACAACTCCCGTCTAACCCATGCTAGCGTGGAAGATGGACGTTAAACGATGATGATGATGATTTCACAACGTTATACAATATTAGATGATATTGGAGGCCATGTGTTGCACCTTGTTCCGATGAGGACTGTAAATTTGGCTGAGTATTTTACAGTTGGATGCCCTGCTTAACACCAACCACATTTACAGAGTGGAATTGGATGGCACCATTATGAGGAGGGACAGGTCAGTTGGCCGTGCCGAACACCTCTCACAGCAGAGCCACATTCCGTATATATACATATCTATCTATCTCTATATATATATGAAAGACGTAAAATAAGAAAATTTTAAAAATTAAAAATTAACTTACTTACTAAAATTTTAGTAAGTTAATTTTTAATTTTTAAAATTTTCTTATTTTACGTCTTTCATATAATTGTTCTGCATTGAACCACCTAGGTACTTTGACATAACTTATATATTTACTAGTATTAGTGTACATCTGTACGCATATGTTGGTAGATGTATTAATTCTATATCTCTATATATAGATAGATGGAGAGAGAGGTGCTGTACCCCAGCAAGTTTTATGAAAGGTGATGTGAAAGTGGCGAGAATGGCCCGAGTGAATGGGCCTTCTCTCTATATCAGACTGTAGATTGAGGAAAAAGAGGAAGAGAGGAAAGGGGTACAAACTCTTCATACTCCTGGAGATGAGGGTTGCACATTTTTTCGGGGGTATGTGTTACCCATAT
>OZ024765.1:8094304-8104304 GCA_964016885.1 Eledone cirrhosa | reverse complement strand
TTTTTCAATGCTGAAATGCCCATTTGTACCATCCTGTATTGTCCTGTACCATCCTGTACTGCCCTGTACCATCCTGTACTGTCCTGTACCATCCTGTACTGTCCTGTATTGTCCTGTACTGTCCTGTACCATCCTGTACTGTCCTGTACCATCCTGTATTGTCCTTTACCATCCTGTACTGTCCTGTACTGTCCTGTACCATCCTGTACTGTCCTGTATTGTCCTTTACCATCCTGTACTGTCCTGTACCATCCTGTACTGTCCTGTATTGTCCTGTACCATCCTGTACTGTCCTGTACTGTCCTGTACTGTCCTGTATTGTCTTGTCCCGTCCTGTATTGTCCTGTACCATCCTGTATTGTCTTGTACTGTCCTGTACTGTCCTGTACTGTCCTGTGCTGTCCTGTACCATCCTGTATCGTCTTGTCCCATCCTGTATTGTCCTGTACCATCCTGTATTGTCCTGTACTGTCCTGTACCGTCCTGTATTGTCCTGTACTGTCCTTAATGTTATACTTTGTCAACCCTTGTGGTCAATATAGAAAGTCTTCTTCTTCTTCATTGGCAGTGTCAGTAGAGGGTCGGATGCCATGCTTTGACCCATAGAGTTACGGCCCTCTCCATTCTGAGTTCAAATCCCGCCGAGGTTAACTTTGCCTTTCATCCTTACGGGGTCGATAAAATAAAGTACCAGTAATACACTGGGATAATTGCTGGCCTTGTGCCAAAAGAGTAGAAACAATTATTATTATTATTATTATTATTATTATTATTATTATTATTTTACATATAATTTTGTTTTTGTTTTTTTTTACTCACAGAAATGTCCATTTGTACCGTCCTGTACTGTCCTGTCTTTAATGTTATACTTTATGTCAACCCTTGTGGTCAATATAGGAAGCATTATTATTATAGTTGCATAGAGTTACGGCCCTTGCCATTCTGAGTTCAAATCCCGCCGAGGTTGACTTTGCCTTTCATCCTTACGGGGTCGATAAAATAAAGTACCAGTAATGCACTGGGATAATTGCTGGCCTTGTACCTAAAGTAGAAACAATTATTATTATAGTTGTATTTATCTTGCTTTATGTTCATACAAGTTATCACCAAGTCACAACCAGCGACCTCAAGAGACAACAAGGTCCGCCATGTTCAAGAAAGAACATACATACACACACATGCATCTTTACGTGTTTAGACTTGTGATGTACTTATATTGACAAAATCTTCCTTAGTATATGGGCAGTTCCCATTAGTACTATCTTTTGTATTTCTCCTATACGCGGGTTTCCTGGGATTTGCGATAAGTAATCATTAGACCCCTTAGGTATCATTCCTAGAGTGCCTACAACCACTGGTATTGTTTTAGTTCTCAATTTCCACATTTTTCCAATTTCTATCTCCAGGTCCTTATACTTGCTCAATTTTTCAAACGTGTTTATAGATACATTCTTGTCTATTGGAACGGACATATCAATTAGCAGGCATACCCTCTTTTTAAAGTCCTTCAGTATTATATCAGGTCTATTTGCATCTATTTTTCGGTCTGTTTGGATGCTAAAGTTCCACAAGATTGAGATGTGATCTTTTTCAAGTACGGGAGGTGGTTGATGCTCCCACCAATTCTTTTGATGAGGCAGGTCAAAATGCTTACACATTATCCAATGTATGTATTGTGCAGCTCTGTCATGCCTGTTTAGGTATTTGGTTGGAGCTATAGGACTGCACATTGAAATTATATGATCAATGGTCTCTGGTTGATTTTTACATACACGGCATAATGGGCTGCATCCATTTTTTATTATGTTGGCTTGGTAATTTTTTGTTGGCAGACACTGATCTTGTGCTGATATAATCAGTCCTTCAGTCTCCGATTTCAGTCCAGAGGATGCCAACCACTGATGGGTTAAAGTTTTGTCAACATCAGGATTGTTAGCTGGGTATTTTCCATACAGAGGCTTTTCTTGCCATTTCTTAGCCAGTTTCTGTAGCAGTTCTTTCTTTGCAGTTACTTTTACCTGCTTTGCTTTTTCTGTGTTTTCCATTTCAGTAGTAAATGGGACTTCTGAAATTTGTAGTTCATTACTGTATCTTTGTGCATCTTTTGTAATGGAGTATGATCTTTTGATGCTTTCGTGTTTCAAAACGAGTTTGATCGAAGCATTATTATTATTATTATTATTATTACTATTATTATTATTATTTTTTCTTTTCCTTCAGTATTGTTTCTGATATATGCCGAGTGTCTGCTTGACACCTAGGGCAATAAATTCACTGTATACATTGGTAAGCCAGTTAACACACCACATTGAATATAATTTACAGCTTATCATTAACACATCCACATCCACACAAGGGGGGGGGGGTATCATTCTCACAGAGACAGTGCTCTTCTCAATATGTGTGCAGAGAGGGTAAATCAGGAATCATCCTCAAATACTGTTCTGTTCCTTTCTTGATCATTCCCAGTTCTCCCACAATCACTGGTATTGTAACGGCCTTGAGGTGCCACATTTTTTCGATTTCAATCAGCAGATCTTTATATTTTCTTAGCTTGTTAAATTCATTTGCCGCGATATTGTGATCACATGGGATGCTCATATCAATCAGAAAACAAACCTTGTTATGTTAGTCTTTTACAATGATATCTGGTCTATTTACTTTGTTGGAGTCTCAGTCATTGATTTTATTTAACTGGAAAGTTTGTTGAAATGAATATCAAGCTGTTACCTGCAGCCTCAGATATTCAGGACGTATCGGAGGGTTCTTGCTGTTCTCAGCAAGCATGCCTTTTGAAGTGTTCCACAAAACGGGACTGGACTAATCTTCTTTAACCATTCTTGGAAACTCTTTGAGATATTACCTAGTAGGCAACTGGTCCATCGGGTATAGCTGCCGAGATGCTGAAGGCATCTGGGTCTGTAAGTCACACTATAACCACACGTATTGTTAACCAGGTAATACTAGAAGGTGTCATGCCAAAAGATTGGTGCAGTAGCATCATTGTCAACTGCTACAAAGGTAAAGGTGATGCACTAGATAGAGGAAACTATAGAGGTATAAAGTTGATGGACCAGGTCATGAAAGTAACAGAAAGAGTTATAGCACAGTTGATTAGGGACCGGGTGAAAATAGATGAGATGCAATTTGAGTTTTACCAGGAAGAGGCACCACTGATGCCCTCTTCCTTGTGAGGCAGTTTCAGGAAAAGTACCTAGTTAAAAGTAAGCCACTCTACTTGGCATTCGTCGATCTCAAGAAAGCCTTTGACAGAGTTCCACGTGCTGTAATCTGATGGGCTCTTAGAAAACTAGGAGTAGATGAATGGCTTGTGAAAGCTGTACAAGCCATGTATAGGGGAGCAGTCAGCAAAGTTAGGATTAGCAATGAGAATAGCGAGGAATTTAGTCCTGCAGGCAATAACGGAGGAGTTTAAGACCGGATGCCCATGGGAACTCCTGTATGCTGATGACCTCGCACTTATAGCTGAATCTATGGTAGAACTAGAGAATAAATTCCAAACTTGGAAGCAGGGACTAGAAAGAAAGGGTCTCAAAGTCAACATGACAAAGACTAAGGTCCTTGTAAGTAGACGAGAAAACAGAACCCAGATCCCCTCAGGGAAATGGCCTTGCTCAGTATGTAGGAAAGGTGTAGGTAGGAACTCCATTCTCTGTCCCAAATGCAAACAATGGGTACACAAGAGATGTAGCGGGATCTCAGGAAGCTTAATTAAGAATGTAGGCTTCACATGCAGCAGCTGTGCTGGGAACACCAAGCAGCAAACAGCCACAGGAAACAAGTACCACCAATCTCTGGGAGGGCTCTGTAGAGACAGTAAACAGCTTCTACTTCCTAGGTGACCGAATTAGCAGCGGAGGTGGGTGTTCAGAAAGTACAATAACTAGGGTAAGAATGGGATGGAAGAAGTTCAGGGAACTACTACCACTACTAGCTGCAAAAGGCTTCTCCCTCAAAATGAAAGGAAGACTGTATGATGCGTGTATCTGAACAGCAATGTTACATGGTAGTGAGACCTGGGCGCTGAAGGTGGAAGACTTCAAATCCTACTGAGGTTAACTTTGCCTTTCGTCCTTACGGGGTCGATAAAATAAAGTACCAGTAATACACTGGGGTAATTGCTGACCTTGTGCCAAAAGTTGAAACAATTATTATTATTATTATTATTATTATTATTGGATTGGCAGTTTTGGTAATTAGTTTCGGACAACATTCTTTGCGGAATAGAGTTATGGCCCTTTATGATCTAAGTTCAAATCCCGCTGAGGTTAACTTTGCTTTTCATCCTTACGTAGTCGATAATACAGAGTACCAGTAACGCACTAGGGTCGATTTAATCGACTTTCCCTTCCCCCCAAAATTGGTGGCCTTGTGCCTAAATAAAAAAATCATCATCATTATTATTATTATTATTATGTCTGGTGGCAGTTGCGAAAGAGATTATATGGTGGACCAGGTTGAAAGGACTAAAGACAGACACTTTTCTCTTCGGCCAATCCCTCATCAACTTCTTCAAGTTTCACCTGGAAAGGAGGGTGAGGGTGGAGAGAGAAGTGCTGCCCCCCAGTACATTTGCTAAAAGGTGGGTGAATGTGGCGAGAATGGCTCGTGTGAATGGGCCTACTCTGGCCTTGCGCCTATAGCTGGCTAACTTGAGGAGAGGGGTGCTCTCCCTGGGTGCCCTAGAAGCGCAGGGTGGTTCAGGATTGGTGGGGTACCCGAATCACCCCAGGGTCGTCCACCCCCTATCGGGGAATTTATTTTGTTATATTTATGCATAGTTTATTTTATATTTTTATATTTTCATTGTTAAATTAGTCTTGCCATTGTGCACTTTTACTCCACCTTATTGTAAACCCCCCACTGTCCCTGTCTTTGTATTGTCCCCTACATGTCGGCCCTTGTGGCTAATAAATGAAATCATTATTATTATTATTATCGTTATTGTTATTCCTTGAATCTCAGTCATTGATGTTGGTTAACTGGAAAGTCCGTTGGATTGAATATCAAGCCACTACCTGCAGCCTCAGATATTCAGGACGTATCGGAGGGTTCTTGCCGTTCCAAGCAAGCATGCCTTTTGAAGCGTTCCAAAAAGCGTGAAGGGGCCGATTTTCTTTAACCATCCCTGGAAACCTTTGGAGATAGTCCCCAGTGCGCCTATGACAATCGGGATCACTTTGACTTCATGGCAGTTCCAAATCCTTTTCACCTCCCACTTTAGGTCCTGGTATCGGTTAATTTTCTCCCTCTCCTTCTCTTGCACTCTCGTGTCGAACGGGCAGGCCACATCCACAATCAGGCACGATCTTTTTTCTTTGTCCACAACCACCAGGTCAGGTCTACTGTGTTCCAGTTTTTTGTCCGTCTGTATCCTAAAATCCCACAGCACCTTCACCTGATTGTTCTCCATCACCGCCTCTGGCCTATGCTCATACCATTTCTCAGAATGTGGTAGATTGTTTACTTTGCACAGGTGCCAGTGGATCACCCTGCCCATCACATCGTGTCTCCAGCCCTTATAGTGGGTCTGGGCTAGGTGTTTACACTCGGACACAATGTGAGCCACAGTCTCCTCTCTCTCTCCACAGATCCTGCACAGTGGGCCAGCCTCCTCCTTGTAGATATGGTGCTTCAACCACTTCGTTTTGAGGGCCTGCTCCTGCGCAGCCATTAGCATTCCTTCTGTAGCCTTTTTGAGGTCTCCTCTTCTCAACCAGTTCCATGTCTGTGGATCTCTAAATTCAGTTTTCTCAAAGAAGGTACTATGAAGGGATTTTCCCTTAAGGCTGCTCTTCCTCCTTGATGTTATTTCCTCCTTGGGTATCCCCTGGCCTACTGTCCCCTCCTTCAGTACAGCTCTGAGCATTGGCTCCTTACTATAGGTCACGTATTTGTATAGGTTGTTTTTCTCCATCTGAACACAGTCCTCTATGCTGATAAGACCTCTTCCACCCTCAGATCTCCTTAGGTAGAGTCTATCGACATCACTCCTCTTGTGGAACATGTTGTAGATAGTCAATAGCTTCCTAGTCTTCCTATCCATTTCTTTTTGTTCAGCAACATTCCATCTCAGAATTCCCGCACTGTACCTAATAATAGACACAGCTCGGGAATTTACTGCGCTTATGGCATTTCTGCTGTTCAGATGTGACTTCAATACGCTCCTTACTCTCCGAATGTATTCAGTTCTTAACAATTCCTTCATTTTTTTGTTCTTTATGCCATCAGCCTCCAGAACGCCCAAATACTTGTATCCTTCCTCAGAGTCAATTTCCTTTATCATCTCACCTGTTGGTATCTGGATCCCGTTACTTCTGCTCAACCTACCCCTCCTCATCACAATGACTCCACATTTACCAATACCAAACTGCATACATATATCACTGCTGAAAATACGGACAGTGTCAACAAGCACATCCAACTCCTTCTCACTTTTCCCGAAGAGCTTAAGATCGTCCATGAAGAGGAGGTGATTGATGGTAAGCTCTCCCCTTCCCAACTTGTATCCTGCTCTCACTTTTCGCAGCATAATGGTCAAGGGCATCAGGGCAAGGACAAACAACAGAGGGGACAGGCTATCTCCCTGGAAGATACCTCTCTTGATCTTCACGCTTCCCAAGGATACTCCAGTTGATGTCAACTCTGTCTCCCAGGACCCCATACTCCTGCCCAGCAACTGTCTGATGTTATCTGCCACCCTGAAGATCTCCAGGCTTTTGGTGATCCAGGAATGAGGCACCATGTCAAATGCCTTTCTGTAGTCTATCCATCCCATGGCAAGATCAGTGTGTCTCCTCCTGCAATTCCCCATTACCATCTTATCTATTATTATTATTATTATTATTATTATTATTATTATTATTATTATGCCTGATTTATTATCAACGAAATCTCCGCTGGAAAGACCTCGGTAGTTTCACATGAATGAGTGAAATGCTTGGAATCAAAGAAAGTCATTATTTTCTTCAATAGAATCTATATAATATATATGTGTGTATATACAATATATATATGTGTGTATATATATGTATATATATATGTATGTATATACGATATATATGTATGTGTGTATATATATATATATGTATATATATATATGTGTGTGTATGTATGTATGTGTGTGTGTATGTATGTATGTTTGTTCTTATGGTTTTATAATTTTAGTCTAGGTATGTATGTGTATATATATATATATGTATGTATGTGTGTATATATATATGTATATATATATGTGTATGTATGTATGTATGTCTGTGTGTGTGTATGTATGTATGTTTGTTCTTATAGTTTTATAATTTTAGTCTAGGTATGTATGTGTATATATATATATATGTGTATGTATGTATGTATGTATATACGATATATATGTGTGTATATATATATGTATGTATATATATATGTGTGTGTATGTATGTATGTCTGTGTGTGTGTATGTATGTATGTTTGTTCTTATGGTTTTATAATTTTAGTCTAGGTATGTATGTGTATATATATATATATGTATGTATGTATGTATGTATATACGATATATATGTGTGTATATATATATGTATGTATATATATATGTGTGTGTATGTATGTATGTCTGTGTGTGTGTATGTATGTATGTTTGTTCTTATGGTTTTATAATTTTAGTCTAGGTATGTATGTGTATATATATATATGTATGTATGTATGTATATACGATATATATGTGTGTATATATATATATATGTATATATATATGTGTGTGTATGTATGTATGTCTGTGTGTGTGTATGTATGTATGTTTGTTCTTATGGTTTTATAATTTTAGTCTAGGTATGTATGTGTATATATATATATATATGTATGTATGTATGTATGTATATACGATATATATGTATGTGTGTATATATTTATGTATGTATATATGTATATTTATATGCATATATGTATGTATGTAAGTGTGTATGTATGAATGTGTGTTTGTATGAATGTATGTTCTTATGGTTTTATAATTTTTGTCTAAGCATGTATGTGTGCGTATATGTATATATGTGTGTATAAATGTGTGTTTATATATGTATGTATGTGTGTATAAATGTATGTATATATATATGTATGTGTATATGTATAAATGTATGTATCTATGTGTGTATATATATATGTATTTATCTATGTATGTATATATATATATATATATACATATATATCCCGTCCAAACCCATGCAAGCGTGGAACACGGACGTTAAACGTTGATGATGATGATGATACATATATATATATATATATATATATATACATATAGATATATATATATATATATATGTATAGATGTTATAATGTATTAACATCATCACCAGCACCATCAATAACTGCTCGAGGAAGACTCCATTACTGATACTATCTGTCAGTCACAACTCCTGGCAGAAGAAAGGAACTGGTCATCAGATCAGACCAAGGAAATAATGTCTCCATTGGTCTTTCTATTACTGATACTATCTGTCAGTTACAACTCCTGGCAGAAGAAAGGAACTGGTCATCAGATTAGACCAAGGAAACGATGTGTCCATTGGTCTTTCCATTACTGATACTATCTGTCAGTCACAACTCCTGGTAGAAGAAAGGAGCTGGTCATCAGATCAGACCAAGGAAACGATGTTTCCATTGGTCTTTCCATTACTGATACTATCTGTCTGTCACAACTCCTGGTAGAAGTATCAATGAGAAATATAGTATTTTGTTCAGTAATACAATACACTGCTCAAACCAAGAATTGAACATACAACCTTATAGTCTTGAATTCAGCACTGTAATCATTGTGCCACTTCTCTAGACAAAAGCGAAATTTATAAATTTGAGCGACTTCTGTCTGTCCGTCACACAATGTGTGTGTTTGTGTAAATATATGTGTGTGTTTGTGTGAATATATGTGTGTGTTTGTGTGAATGTATGTGTGTGTTTGTATATTTTTGTAAGTGTCTGTGTTTGCACATTTATTTTTATATACTCATACATATAAATGTACACATATACACAGGCACACACATATACACAAACATATACACAAACATACACACATAAACACATACATACATACACACATATATACACATACACACATATACACAAACATACACACATAAACACATACATACATACACATATACACATAAACACATATATACACATAAATACATACATACACACATACATAAACACACATACACGCACACACGTAAACTCACACATACACACAAACTCACATAAAGACATACACGCATAAACACACACACACACATAAACACAAACACACACACATACACACACATACACACATATACATATGCACATACACACATACACATACACACATACACACACATACACACATACTCACACACACACCAGTGTGTTGAAAAAAAACCCCTAGTATTTATAAAAATATAAGCAATACACTCTAATTAGGTCGTGACCAAGCTGGAGCAGTCCACCATATTTAAACGACTATCCTGTCAATTATATTGACCACAGTATTCAATATTTAATTAGTCCGGTTGTTAATTAGTCTGCAATGTTATTGACTTGTCGCTAATTATTCCCTCAAGTTTACGATCCACTCCTTCAATGTCCAGTTTATTAATTGATTAAAGATCGTTAATTATATAATTAACTATCTTTGCATATTTTTATTTAATTGATCATCAAAGTGGTGGTAGTGGTGTTGGGGTTGTTGGTGGTGTAGTGGTGGTGGTATTGGTGGCGGGGTTGGTGGTGGGGTTGTTGGTGGTGGTAGTATTGGTGGTGTTGTTGTTGTTGTTGGTGGTGGTGGTGTAGTGGTGGTGGTTGTGGGGTTGGTGGTGGGGTTGTCGTAATTGATTCAATGAAAGAAAAATGTTTTGAACTCTCATAAATCACACATACACTGATACACACACATACACTGATACACATATACACACTGATACACACATACACACACTGATACACATACTGATACACACATACACACACT
>OZ024765.1:8066804-8074304 GCA_964016885.1 Eledone cirrhosa | reverse complement strand
AAGAATAGATTAGCTAGTGATGTTTTTACTGCTACAGGAGCAGGGGGGCGGGGGCGACAAACCATATAACTGATTTAGTTCTGTTTTTTTCCCCCGATTTATTCACAGTACAGGTGTTTGAATTATAATTTTTAGAATTTCGTTTATACAACCTCATTTACAGTGAGTGCTGGGTGCTTTTTTGCCATGGCACCTCCACGACCACTTTGCAGTGGAATGATAGGGACCCCAGTCCCTATCATCTCATTTCTACAGCTGAGTAAACTGGAGCAATGTGAAATAACGTGTCTTGCTCAAGGAAACAACACACATCACCCGGTCTGAGAATTGAACTCACAACCTTTCGATTGCAAGGCCAATGTTCTAACCACTAAGCCATGTGCCTCCACTAAGTGTGTATATATATATATATATACACACACACACACACACACACACACACACACATATATATATATATATATATATATATATATATATACACACACACACACATATATACATACATATACACACACACATAAATATTGGTTTGCACCACAATCTCTTGCAGTACCCACAGCTGTTAAGGAAATCAATGTTAAAAACAATCTATTGTATAAAACGTTATTTATATTCTTACATTGTTACAGAGTTACTACAATGTTTGTATCCACGAAACCATTATATATACTAGCAGAAAAGCCACCCTTCGCATGGTTGGTTTTCTGCTAACATATGTAGTGTTTTTATTGATATTATACGCAAATGTACATGTATGTAGATATGATATGTCAATCTAATCTAATCTGACCGAGTTTACACTCTCAAATAAGAAGAACCAGAGCCGCCTCTAGGAGCATTGGATTTGGTGTACTTCATATTTGTTTGGGTTGCTGAATACAATTAGGGGTCTCTGAATACAATCATAGGTCACTGCTTCTCCTGAAGGTCAATAGTTCTCTTCTAACTCGAGCGGGAGCACCTCTCCATTGTTAATTTGCATTGATCATCTGCAAAGCCGCATTTTTCTCAGAACCACTGCACCAGCCTTTCGATGTGTGCAGCTGGAACTACTGCCATCTATTGATTTGGCAGGATTTTTTTCAGTGAGTGCTGGGTGCTTTTTTGCCGTGGCACCTCCACGACCACTTTGTAGGGGAATAATAGGGACCCCAGTCCCTATCATCTCATTTTTACAGCTGAGTAAACTGGAGCAATGTGAAATAAAGTGTCTTGCTCAAGGAAACAACACATCAGCCGGTCTGAGAATTGAACTCACAACCTTTCGAGTGCAAGGCCAATGCTCTAACCACTAAGCCATATATATATATATATGTGTGAAAAAATGGGGAGAAGAATACTGCAGGTTGCACATGGATAACATGTTATAAAATGAGTCCCTCATCAGTGATTTGCCAACGATCATAGATATTTCATTGCATTAAAAATCATATACCTCACGTTGGTGCAATAATAACTAAATTAAGTTATTAGGACAATTAAAATGCGTAAAGCGAGTGAGACAAGTAAACAACAAAGAGGAAAGCTAACCGTAGATAGGAAGAGACACAAGCTACATAGTTATTCTATCAGTATAAGCTGGGTGAATATATGAGCGCGTAGAAAATAGACCTATATATATATATATAAAATAAACACATCAAACAATTACAGGGGATAATTTGTAAATTGAGATGGAGGGTGTGTGGATTTTCAGAAAAACCACACACCCTCCATCTCAATTCTACTTTTGAAAAGCATAAGAACTGTGAAACCGGTAAAGGAAACAAATAAATATTCTTAAAAAGACTCCAGTTCCATTTTCGATTTCTTTTCCTTCTATATATATATAAGGAAAGGAAATCGATATATATATACATACACAGATACAAGTATGTATGTAAATATATATATGTATGTAAATATATATATATATATATATATATATATATATATATATACATACACACATGTATATATACACATGTATATATATTCATCACAATTTAACAGCTATTTTCCATGCTCGCTCTCTCTTTCTCTCTCTCTCTATATATATGTACACACAATCACAGACATCTATATATATATATATATATATATATATATATATATATAAACGTTTGAATATGTGTAATAAGGCCAAGACAATGCAGGTATGGACATAGAAAAAAGAATGCAATAGTGAAAGATATTGATGTGAATTCGTCTTTCACCTTGAATTTATTTAAATGTCCTTAATTTTCGAGATAATATCTCTTCTTCGGAGGGAAGTAAAGGTCTCAAACCAGCGTCTTTAAATCTCTAGCCAAGAGATTTAAAGACGCTGGTTTGAGACCTTTACTTCCCTCCGAAGAAGAGATATTATCTCGAAAATTAAGGACATTTAAATAAATTCAAGGTGAAAGACGAATTCACATCAATATCTTTCACTATTGCATTCTTTTTTCTATGTCCATACCTGCATTGTCTTGGCCTTATTACACATATTCAAACGTTTATACCTCATTACACAATGCTTCAAGTGAACTATAACCTCCTCCATATATATATATATATGTATATATAAATATATATATATATATAGTACAATTTAATAAAAAATATGATCAACACTAATGTGTTTTTTTTGCAAATTGACAATAATTTTTTAGCCAGATAGAAATACCTTAATTCAAGTACATATAGTCCGCCTATATATATATATGTAAAACTTAAAACCAAAACTGAATACTAACCAATACAATTACTAATTCTCACTTATTCCTAATTAAACTATTTTTCACTGTGAACAATTTGTCAGCATTTTCTATTCCGTTTACCAATATATATATGTATATATATATATATATATGTATATATATGTATATATAAATATATATATATATATATATGTATATATAAATATATATATATATATATATGTATATATATATATATATGTATATATAAATATATATATATATATGTATATATAAATATATATATATATATGTATATATAAATATATACATATATATTTATATATATATGTATATATAAATATATACATATATATTTATATATATATGTATATATTAATATATACATATATATTTATTTATATATATATATATAAATATATACGTATATATTTATATATATATACAGACAGTCCACGCTGTAATGTGGCCGTGTAGGCAACACGGTAAAAACCTCCCAGCCCCACACTGTAAATGTGGTTGGTGTTAGGAAGGGCATCCAACTGTAGAAAACCCGCCAGACAGTCCTATGCGAGCAAGACAACCACTCTTGCCTCAAGTGGGAAAACCCCCGTCCAAACCCATGCAAGCGTGGAACACGGACGCTAAACCTGATGATGATGATGATGATGATATATATATATACATATATATTTATATATATATGTATATATAAATATATAAACAAACATAAATTATCGAGATTCGCAATTTGTTGGAATTCCGACAAACATAAATGTTTATAACTGATTTAGAGCACTCAACAGATGGCAGAGTAAATATTCCATGATATTCAATAAATGGAAACTATATTTATAAAACCATATTTATATAAATATATATATATATATATGTATATATATGTATATATAAACATAATTATCTCCTGTGATTATTCATGTTTATTTATATGTTAATCAATTTCTAGGTATTATATATATGTATATATATGTATATATAAATATATATATATGTAAATATATATAAATATATATATATATATATATGTATATGATATTAATAAATGGAAACTATATTTATAAAACCATATTTATTTCATGATATATATTTCAAGGATACCAAGTTACATTATGGTATGCCTTCATCAGACAAAATACAATATATAACAGTTTTATAAATAGACATTGACGTACCCCTTTAAAAATTGACCGTTGTTTTTGGAGGCCATCAGGATAGTGATTTGTTTACTTTTAATATATATATATACACACATATATATATATATATATATATGTATATATATATATGTGTGTATATGTATATGTTGAAAATTGCAAACTCGACTGTCACCACATATCATGAACCTGAAGATTGCGAAAGCATGAAAGTACTTGTTCAATTAACACTTAGAATTTAATATTCTATCATACTATTTCATTATAATACCATATTATATATATTTTAAAGGATTGTAAATAAAACGAGTAAATCAGACAAAGTTTGAATTCCTCTTATTAATATAATCTTCTATACACAATCATACACACCCGTGTATATTTACCTATCTATATCTATATATATATATGTATATATATATGCACTCAATCATACACCACACACTCAAAACTCCCTTCAAAAAAAAAAAAAACACCACCCCTATCAACACCACCACCACCACCACCAACAACAAAAACAAAAACAAAAACAAAAACAACAACAACAATGAAAACTTCATTCAGGAAAAAGAAAATAAAAAAAATAAAAAATTTTTTTTTTTAGTAATTTTATTTTTCTAAAATTCTATTTTATCTGGCGGCACCGAAATGTCTTGTGTTGTCTTCCTTCTGTCATTTCTTACCATTTAAGACAGTCTAGAAGATTCTGAAGACATTGAAGAATTTAAATTATTGTTATTATTCCAGCCTGATGGAATTGGTAATGAACTCTGGAAAGATTTCTTTACAATGTCGTTCCTTTTGTCAGAGAATTGGAGGAGAATTTTTCTCTTGACTGAAATGGTTGTTGTTGGGGTTGTGGTTGTTGTTGTGGTTGTTGTTGTTGTAGTTATGGTTGTGGTTGTGGTTGCAGTGGTACTGGTTTTTTTTTTGTATTTGTGTCACTACTAAAAAGACTCATGTGTACCTGTAGGTATATATAAGTGTATATACACACACACACATATATATATATATATATATATATATGCACACACACATACACACACACATATATATATATATATAAATATATATATGTGTGTGTGTGTACTTATATATATATATATATATATATATATATAAGTACATATATATATATATATATATATATATATATATATATATATATATATGCCGTTCAGACCCATGCAAGCGTGGAAGATGGACGTTAAACGATGATGATGATGATGATATATATATATATGCACACACACACACACACATCATCATCATCATCATCATCGTTTAACATTCATTTTCCACGCTAGCATGGGTCTGAACGGCATATATATATATATATATATATATATATATATATATATTTAATGTAGAAATGGCTTCTACAGGACTATAACTGTTTCATTCGGTAAAAACCATCCGGAAGCTATGTATTGAGTACCTTACTTACCATATTACCCCCGGGTTAAACTTATATAAATATAACATATATAACACCCTTGCATGGTGAGGTTTTTCTAGTGATATGCCTGGTGGTCACCGATATGTCCAGCTCGTTGTCTACCAGCGTATCAGGAAAAAATTATACATTTTCTATATATTTTGTCTGAAGAGGACATGTTTTGCTTTATGTTATACATAAAACTTTACATCTTTGAAATATATATAATGAAATAGAGATGATATAAAGTATATATCTTTTCGTTTATTAGGGCGGTTTTTCTGCTAGTATATATAATAATAATAATAATTGTTTCTACTTTTTGGCAGAAGGCCAGCCAGCAATTATCCCAGTGTATTACTGGTACTTTATTTTATCGACCCCGTAAGGGTGAAAGGCAAAGTCAACCTCGGTGGAATTTGAACCCAGTCCGTAAAGGCATGTAACTGTGCTTTGGTTGTTATTTATAAAGTATTTATATATATATATATATATATATATATATATATATATATATACGATATTAAACAAATGGAAACTATATTTATAAAACCATATTTATTTCATTATACATATTTCAGGGATACCATATTAAAAATATGGCATGCCTTCTTCAGATAAAATACAATATATAAGCAGTTTTATAAATAAATTTGACGTACCATAAATATTGATCAACTTCCATTTTAGATGTCAAATTTATTTATAAAACTGCTTATATATTGTATTTTATCTGAAGAAGGCATGCCATATTTTTAATATGGTATCCCTGAAATATGTATAATGAAATAAATATGGTTTTATAAATATAGTTTCCATTTGTTTAATATCGTATATCTACTCCAAAACTTGTTGAGTGCTTTATATCAGTTATAAAATATTTACTCGTTGTAACCCAACAATTTTAAATAAAACTTTTGCATATATATATATATATATTTTATATCGTCATATAAAATATATATATATACATTTTATATGATATATATATATATAATCCTTATCAAGCCTTCTTCAGATTTTAGTCTTCACATTTATTATTACTATATATATATATATATATATAATAATTGTTTCTACTTTTAGGCACAAGGCCAGCAAATACCCAGTATATTACTGGTACTTTATTTTATCGACCCCGTAAGGATGAAAGGCAAAGTTAACCTCGGCGGGATTTGAACTCAAACTGTAAAGGGACGTAACTATGCTAGAAAGCATGGCGTCCGACCCTCTACCGATACTGCCAATTCACCATTCCTCTTCAAGTGGAACTCAAAAAAGTTAATTAGGGATTCACCTTTCAGCCTTATCCACCACACAATCTCTTTCGCCATGGCCACCAGGCAGATGAAAACCGCCTGCCCTTCCTCGTCGAAGGAAGACGGCGAGACCATCTGAACAATGGACTCATTAAATAACTGGATCAGTCCTACACACGACAGCAACTGTTTGACATAGCTCCACAAGTCAGCAATGCTCGGGCACTGAACGAGTGTGTGCACGACGGTTTCGTCGCTCTGCGCGCATCTCGGACAGGCTCGGCTGACGGCACTTCCGTGCCTGTAGAGCTTATCTCAAACCGGCAGGGCTCCTCGGTAGCACTGCCAGGCCAGGGATTTTTGGAAGTTATCCATAGGATAATAATTGTTTCTACTTTAGGCACAAGGCCAGCAATTATCCCAGTGTATTACTGGTACTTTATTTTATCGACCCCGTAAGGATGAAAGGCAAAGTCAACCATGGCGTCCGACCCTCTACCGATACTGCCAATCCACCGCCCATAGGATAATAATAATAATAATGATTTCATTTATTGGCCACAAGGGCCGACATAGAGGGGACAATACAAAAGATAGGGATAGTGGGGCTTTACATATATATCGGGTAAACAATATATAATAATAACAATACAACAAGGAAAATTCCCCAATAGGGAGATAACCACCCAGGGTTCACTTAGGTACCCCACCATTCCTGAACCACCCAAAACTTCGAGAGCACCTGGGGAGGGCACACCCCTCCTTGATAACCACCCAGGGTTCACTTAGGTACCCCACCATTCCTGAACCACCCAAAACTTCGAGAGCACCTGGGGAGGGCACACCCCTCCTTGATAACCACCCAGGGTTCACTTAGGTACCCCACCATTCCTGAACCACCCAAAACTTCGAGAGCACCTGGGGAGGTCACACCTCTCCTT
>OZ024765.1:8054304-8056804 GCA_964016885.1 Eledone cirrhosa | reverse complement strand
CCTTACAGGTTCGATAAAATAAAGTACCAGTAATGTACTGGGATCGATTTAATCGACTTTCCTATTTTTCCCCAATTACTGGCCTTGTGCCTATATAAAAAAACTATTATTGTTATTACTGGAGTTGATAAAATAAAGTACCAGTAATACACTGGGATAATTGCTGGCCTTGTGCCAAAAGTAGAAACAATTATTACAGGGGTTGATAAAATAAAGTACCAGTAATACACTGGGATAATTGCTGGCCTTGTGCCAAAAGTAGAAACAATTATTATTGGGGTTGATAAAATAAAGTACCAGTAATACACTGGGATAATTGCTGGTCTTGTGCCAAAAGTAGAAACAATTATTATGGGGGTTGATAAAATAAAGTACCAGTAATACACTGGGATAATTGCTGGTCTTGTGCCAAAAGTAGAAACAATTATTATGGGGGTTGATAAAATAAAGTACCAGTAATACACTGGGATAATTGCTGGTCTTGTGCTAAAAGTAGAAACAATTATTATGGGGGTTGATAAAATAAAGTACCAGTAATACACTGGGATAATTGCTGGCCTTGTGCCAAAAGTAGAAACAATTATTATGGGGGTTGATAAAATAAAGTACCAGTAATACACTGGGATAATTGCTGGTCTTGTGCCAAAAGTAGAAACAATTATTATGGGGGTTGATAAAATAAAGTACCAGTAATACACTGGGATAATTGCTGGTCTTGTGCTAAAAGTAGAAACAATTATTATGGGGGTTGATAAAATAAAGTACCAGTAATACACTGGGATAATTGCTGGCCTTGTGCCAAAAGTAGAAACAATTATTATTGGGGTTGATAAAATAAAGTACCAGTAATACACTGGGATAATTGCTGGTCTTGTGCTAAAAGTAGAAACAATTATTATGGGGGTTGATAAAATAAAGTACCAGTAATACACTGGGATAATTGCTGGTCTTGTGCCAAAAGTAGAAACAATTATTATGGGGGTTGATAAAATAAAGTACCAGTAATACACTGGGATAATTGCTGGTCTTGTGCTAAAAGTAGAAACAATTATTATGGGGGTTGATAAAATAAAGTACCAGTAATACACTGGGATAATTGCTGGCCTTGTGCCAAAAGTAGAAACAATTATTATTGGGGTTGATAAAATAAAGTACCAGTAATACACTGGGATAATTGCTGGTCTTGTGCTAAAAGTAGAAACAATTATTATGGGGGTTGATAAAATAAAGTACCAGTAATACACTGGGATAATTGCTGGCCTTGTGCCAAAAGTAGAAACAATTATTATGGGGGTTGATAAAATAAAGTACCAGTAATACACTGGGATAATTGCTGGTCTTGTGCCAAAAGTAGAAACAATTATTATGGGGGTTGATAAAATAAAGTACCAGTAATACACTGGGATAATTGCTGGTCTTGTGCCAAAAGTAGAAACAATTATTATGGGGGTTGATAAAATAAAGTACCAGTAATACACTGGGATAATTGCTGGTCTTGTGCTAAAAGTAGAAACAATTATTATGGGGGTTGATAAAATAAAGTACCAGTAATACACTGGGATAATTGCTGGCCTTGTGCCAAAAGTAGAAACAATTATTATTGGGGTTGATAAAATAAAGTACCAGTAATACACTGGGATAATTGCTGGTCTTGTGCTAAAAGTAGAAACAATTATTATGGGGGTTGATAAAATAAAGTACCAGTAATACACTGGGATAATTGCTGGCCTTGTGCCAAAAGTAGAAACAATTATTATGGGGGTTGATAACATAAAGTACCAGTAATACACTGGGATAATTGCTGGTCTTGTGCCAAAAGTAGAAACAATTATTATGGGGGTTGATAAAATAAAGTACCAGTAATACACTGGGATAATTGCTGGTCTTGTGCCAAAAGTAGAAACAATTATTATGGGGGTTGATAAAATAAAGTACCAGTAATACACTGGGATAATTGCTGGTCTTGTGCTAAAAGTAGAAACAATTATTATGGGGGTTGATAAAATAAAGTACCAGTAATACACTGGGATAATTGCTGGCCTTGTGCCAAAAGTAGAAACAATTATTATTGGGGTTGATAAAATAAAGTACCAGTAATACACTGGGATAATTGCTGGTCTTGTGCTAAAAGTAGAAACAATTATTATGGGGGTTGATAAAATAAAGTACCAGTAATACACTGGGATAATTGCTGGCCTTGTGCCAAAAGTAGAAACAATTATTATGGGGGTTGATAAAATAAAGTACCAGTAATACACTGGGATAATTGCTGGTCTTGTGCCAAAAGTAGAAACAATTATTATGGGGGTTGATAAAATAAAGTACCAGTAATACACTGGGATAATTGCTGGTCTTGTGCTAAAAGTAGAAACAATTATTATTGGGGTTGATAAAATAAAGTACCAGTAATACACTGGGATAATTGCTGGCCTTGTGCCAAAAGTAGAAACAATTATTATGGGGGTTGATAAAATAAAGTACCAGTAATACACTGGGATAA
>OZ024765.1:8036804-8044304 GCA_964016885.1 Eledone cirrhosa | reverse complement strand
TTAAATGGTCTCACATCTTCCTCACACAGTAATCTAATTATTAGAATACAAGTTAGTGGGTGGTTAGAAAGGTTCGTTGACTGCTTATGAAGGATGTTAGAGCTGTGAAATCTTATAGTTCCAGAAACCTGAAGGATAGATCCTAGTTAAATGGTCTCACATCTTCCTCACACAGTAATCTAATTATTAGAATACAAGTTAGTGGGTGGTTAGAAAGGTTCGTTGACTGCTTATGAAGGATGTTAGAGCTGTGAAATCTTATAGTTCCAGAAACCTGAAGGATAGATCCTAGTTAAATGGTCTCACATCTTCCTCACACAGTAATCTAATTATTAGAATACAAGTTAGTGGGTGGTTAGAAAGGTTCGTTGACTGCTTATGAAGGATGTTAGAGCTGTGAAATCTTAGATTCCAACTAGTTCTAGGAACCTGAAGAGAAGACTAGATCCTGTTTAACCCTTTAGCATTTAAACTGGCCATATCCGGCCAGAATTCTCAGCAAATTTCAATAATATTAAGACACCCTAATGGGAGTTAAACCTCCTACAGTGAATATTTTGGAAGCCCATAACTTGAGTATAGGAACCTCTATTATCACAGAGTTTTTCTATTAATTAAACATAAAACAACAAAAAAAGCACATCTCTTTTATAGTAAAATTTGACTAATTTAGACATTTTATCTATGGCAAAACATCACTAGAATTATGACAACAAAAATTATCAACAAAAATCATCATTTTCTTACAAAAAAAAATATGTGAAACGCAGCAAAGCGCGGGTAATTTGGATAGTATATATATATATATATATATATATATATATATATATATATATATATATATATATGCAAAAGTTTTATTTAAAATTGTTGGGTTACAACAAGTAAATATTTTATAACTGATATAAAGCACTCGACAAGTTTTGGAGTAGATATACGATATTAAACAAATGGAAACTATATTTATAAAACCATATTTATTTCATTATACATATTTCGGGGATACCATATTAAAAATATGGCATGCCTTCTTCAGATAAAATACAATATATAAACAGTTTTATAAATAATTTTGACGTACCATAAATATTGAACAACCGTTATGTACCGGCTTCCTACATAACGGTTGCTCAATATTTATGGTACGTCAAAATTATTTATAAAACTGTTTATATATTGTATTTTATCTGAAGAAGGCATGCCATATTTTTAATATGGTATCCCCGAAATATGTTTCATGAAATAAATATGGTTTTATAAATATAGTTTCTATTTGTTTAATATCGTATATATATATACTATCCAAATTAAACCCAGCTTCCTCTTAAACCCAGCTTCTCTCTCAGTTCTCACCACCTCTACCTAGGGCGTCCTTGGTCTTCCTCCACTGTAGCTTCCTTCCACTGACACTTCTGCACCTAGCAATCATCATCCATGCACAACACATGTCGATACCAACACAGTCTTCTCTCTTCCACACCACCTCAGATTCCTCTTAAATCCAGCTTATCTCTCAGTTCATCCAAACTCTGTTAAAAGAATCTGGATACTTAAAAACAAACAACAAATTATCCCCTTCCCACAGGAAATATCCATTTCCCACAGGAAATAAACTGAATAACTAATAACTATAAATTTACAAGAGGGAAGCCATAATTTTCAGATATTTTTTTGCCATTTAAAATATGTGATGTTGTTACTGTTGTTATTGTTGTTGTTATTACTGCTGTTGTTGTTACTGTTGTTGTTTTATTTATGTCGAATATTGCACCATCTAATTGGATTAGAAGATATTTTTTTAGTAGCTACATACACACATATATATGTATATGTGTGTGTATATATATGTATATATATTTGTATATGTGTGTGTATATATATGTATATATATTTGTATGTATGTGTGTGTATATATATATGTATATATATTTGTATGTGTATGTATATATACATATGTGTATATATATATATGTATATATACACATATATGCTAACCAGTTCTCCTTTTCGGGTAGTGTTTTCGATGCCCAGAGAGTGGGATTGGTCGAGTGCAAGGCCTTTACCCACTTAAAAAGCCTTCAAAGCACAGGCATTGCTTGTTCAGGATCTGTTACAGGTTTGTGTGGCTGGCCATAGCCTAAACGTGCACCAAACTCTATAATCTTCCAAGCAGTTACAGTACTCTTACCAGAGTTTGCAGCCATTGGATTGGCAGTATCGGTAGAGGGTCGGACGCCATGCTTTCCAGCATAGTTACGTCCCTTTACGATCTGAGTTCAAATCCCGCCGAGGTTGACTTTGCCTTTCATCCTTACGGGGTTGATAAAATAAAGTACCAGTAATGCACTGGGTAATTGCTGGCCTTGCGCCTAAAGTAGAAACAGTTATATATATATGATCATTATATATACACATATATACACATATATATGATCATTTCTGAAGACAGCATATATATGTGAAGGTATGTATATTTCCACTGATAGTTTGTAATATTTTTACATAGATCTATATGATATACATACCAACACACACATATATATCCTAGAAACGATCGTGAAATGATGAATTTTTTAATATAAGGAACTGTTTTTATTTATTGTTTTTATTAATTTATATATATATATATATATATATATATATATAGTTTTAATATAGATGAGATTCTACAGGACTAGAACTGTTTCATTCTTTAGAAATCATCAGGAATCTGGGTATCAAAAAATAAGTATGGTATTTATACAAGTGGTAGGAGAGGGTGGGGAGTGGGATGGGTGTAGGTCATTGGTTGATAGAAAAGGGAATTCATTAAAAGCTAATTCTACAAAGCTATAGTTTATTTTTATTTTTATTTTTATTTTTATTTTTATTTATTTTTGTTTTTAGAGTAACAAAGGCAGACAGAATTCTGTAAACAGGTTCAGGATGGCATGCCATTCCTTATTATAGACACCTGTTAGCTTAAGTTTCTCTTAAGCTAACAGGTGTCTATAAGATCAATGGGGGGTCATATATATATATATATATATATATATATATATATATAATTGATATTAAATAAATGGAAACTATATTTATAAAACCATATTTATTCTATTATATATATTTCAAGGGTACCAAAAATTCAAGGGTACCTGAAAACATTCTCAATGTTGAAAATTTTTGAATCCACAAATTATTCTAATCTCACAACTTGAAAATAAAATTTTCAACATCTTTAAACAATCAATGCATACGCAATTTATTAATATATATATAGATATTTATAAACATATAACCTATCCTAATGTAATACGATAAAAATACTTACAACCATAATTCTTCATATAATTTTATAACTCATAATATAGGTAACAAAAATCTTGTCCCCCAAATTAACGTTATTCTTTTTTCTTTCTCTTCCTTATCATAAATATTTAAATTTCCCATAGCGTCTAAAATAACGTTTTTTTTCAGCCATTTAATATACATATCATTTGCATATTCATATTAATAATTTTAAATATCTGACTTTTCTCCTCTCTTCCCTTCACTTTCCAGGGATAACTTGAACCGTTAAGGTATCTCATCCTTGGTCATGTCAAATATTTATAAAACATTTTCTATTTTATCTGATGATAGCGTACTAAAATGTTTGGAACCCTTGAAATATATATAATAGAATAAATATGGTTTTATGAATATAGTTTCCATTTATTTAATATCAATTAAATATTTACTCCAGAAATCTGTAGAGTGCTTCGAATCAGTTGTAAACATCTATATTTGTTGGATTTCCAACAAATTAAATATCCCTTCTACTTATATATATATATATATATATCATCATCATCATCATCGTTTAACGTCCATCTTCCACGCTTGCATGGGTTTGGACGGGAGTTTTCCCACTTGAAGCAAGAGTGGTTGTCTTGCTCGCATAGGACTGTCTGGCGGGTTATCTACAGCTGGATGCCCTTCCTAACACCAACCACGTTTACAGTGTGGACTGGGAGGTTTTTACCGTGTTACCTACACGGCCACATTACAGCGTGGACTGTGTGTTTTTTTTGTCGTGACACCTAGACGACCTCATTTGTTTCGGACTGGATGTTGTGGCACCAACATAACTTTACATTGAAAGGGGTGGTGTGGATGGGGTGGGGGCAGTGGGACGGGGGTGTATTTTTGTTAGAGGTGCCTACTGACTGTAGTAGGTTTCACTTTGTACTTAGGTAAGGCGGGTCTTCTGTATTACTGTGTAGCGCCAAAGATCTCGGTCCAGTGACATTGTCTTGGAGAGGTGTAAGTGTGTGTATATATATGAATATATATATACAAATTGGCAGAGTTGTTAGAATGTCGGATAGAATGCTTTAAGGTATTCGTTCTGACTCTCAGCTCTCTGAGGTCAAATCCTGCCGAGGTCAACTTAGCTTTTCATCCTTTCAAGATCGATAAAAAAAGTACCAGTCAAGTACTGGGGTTGATTCTTCCTCTCTCAGGAAGAAATTTGCTGTACTCAGGTCTGGAGGGCGATGGGCTCGGGCTAAATCCATCATCATCATTGTCTATGGTTCCACACTGTGGTATCAAACCCACAACCCAATGGTTCCTAACCCAACTTCACAAACCACGCAGCCACTCTCCACACCATCCCTTATCTTAACCACCGTGCATGACATATTAATGTTCTCAACCATCCAGCCATCATGCAGACCTTACCATGGCCATCACCATCATTGTCTATCATTTCCCACAGAGACATCAAACCCACAATCTAATGGTTCCTAAACCAACCACTCAACCACCCAGCCACTGTCCACACCCACCACCCAGCCACTGTCCACACCCACCACCCAGCCACTGTCCACACCCACCACCCAGCCACTGTCCACACCCACCACCCAGCCACTGTCCACACCAACCACCCAGCCACTGTCCACACCAACCACCCAACCACCGTCCACACCAACCACCCAACCACCCAGCCACTGTCCACACCCACCACCCAGCCACTGTCCACACCCACCACCCAGCCACTGTCCACACCAACCACCCAGCCACTGTCCACACCCACCACCCAGCCACTGTCCACACCCACCACCCAGCCACTGTCCACACCCACCACCCAGCCACTGTCCACACCCACCACCCAGCCACTGTCCACACCCACCACCCAGCCACTGTCCATACCCACCACCCAGCCACTGTCCACACCAACCACCCAGCCACTGTCCACACCAACCACCCAACCACCCAGCCACTGTCCACACCCACCACCCAGCCACTGTCCACACCCACCACACCAACCACACCAACCACCCAACCACCCAGCCACTGTCCACACCAACCACACCAGCCACCCCAACCACCCAGCCACTCTCTGCACCATCTCTTATCTTAAGCACCACACATCACATATCAACATGTTAACATTCTCAGCATGTCCTACATTTATACATTTCAAACAGATAACAAGATTAAAAGTAATGTTAGCAGAGAACATATCGGCGGCCATTTTAATTTAAATGGCTTCCTATCTCACCTTCATGGAACCTTTCTCTCAGTTTCTCTGTCTTTCTCAACATATATTGTCTGTTATTCCTCAGAGAAGACAGCTATAATGGTGAGGAATTGTTAAAGTGTCTAAGATTATAACAAGATCTCTGATATTGTTCCTTGTTGTAGCTTTGGTAACAATTATCAGCAGTCTCAAAGTCTTTTAATGGTTGGAATTGTGAAGTGTTGATCAACAGTCTATATATATGTATGTGTCAGTGTGTGTATATATATATATATATATATATATATATATATATGTGTGTGTGTCAGTGTATATATATGCATATATATATGTGTGTGTGTCAGTGTATATATATGCATATATATATATGTATATGTGTGTGTCAGTGTATATATATGCATATATATATATGTATGTGTCAGTGTATATATATGTATATATATATATATATATATGTTTGTGTGTCAGTGTATATATATGCATATATATGTATGTGTCAGTGTATATATATGTGTATATATATATATATGTGTTTGTGTGTCAGTGTATATATATGCATATATATATATGTATGTGTCAGTGTATATATATGTATATATATATATATATATATATATATATATATATATATATATATATGTTTGTGTGTCAGTGTATATATATGCATATATATATATGTATGTGTCAGTGTATATATATGTATATATATATATATATATATATGTTTGTGTGTCAGTGTATATATATGCATATATATATATGTATGTGTCAGTGTATATATATGTATATATATATATATATATATATAATGTGTGTCAGTGTATATATATCCATATATATATATATATAGTAATAATAATAAATGGGAAGACTAAAATCCAAAGAGGGCTCAATAAGGATAAATATATATCAAATATATAAGAACCCTAGAGCAAATATTTATTAAAATAACAGATTAAAGTTTAAGCAAAGAATCGCTGCTTTCACCCATTAAGGTGAATGTATATAGACATACATCATCATCATCATCATTTTACGTCTGCTCTTCCCTGTTTGCAAGGGTGGGATGGGTCTTATTCAGCACAGCATCTCTCCACTCGTCATGGTCCTTCGTCATCTCCACCGTGAGCTTCAACGATCTGAGGTCTGTTCTCACCACTTCCACCCATGTTTTTCGTGGTCTACTTCTACCACGTCTTCCTTCAACTGGCATTTCCTGGCACTTCTTCACTCATCAGTCATCCTCCATGCGCATCACATGTCCATACCACCTCAATCTCCTCTCCCGTACACTACATTCTATCCCTCTCAGACACAGTTTCTCTCTCAACACATTCATGCTGGGTCGTTCACGCACATTTACACTGCACATCCAACGGAGCATGCTTGCCTCATTTCTCTCCAGCCGTCGCATATCCTCTGCAGTTGCTGCCCATGTCTCATTACCATGCAGCATCGCGCTCCTCACACGGGCATCATACAACCGGCCTTTCGTACGCAGGGAGAAACCCTTCTTCGTCAGCAGAGGAAGCAGCTCCCTAAACTTGTTTCAACCCGTCCTTATTCTAGATACTATGGCCTCGGAACACCCTCCTCTCATGCTAATCTGATCTCCTAGGTACCGGAAGCTATCCACCACTTCTATAGTGCCCTCCTCCATTTGAAAAATGTGTCTATCAATGCAACAATCACTGGTATTGTAACGGCCTTGAGGTGCCACATTTTCTCAATTTCAATAAGCAGATCTTTATATTTTCATACCTTGTCAAATTCTTTTGCCGCGATATTGTGATCACATGGGATGCTCATATCTATCAACAAACAGACCTTGTTATGTTTATTAATATTATTATTATAAAGGGCGGTGAATTGGCAGTATCGGTAGAGGGTTGGACGCCATGCTTTCTAGCATAGTTACGTCCCTTTACAGTCTGAGTTAAAATCCCGCCGAGGTTAACTTTGCCTTTCATCTTTACGGGGTCGATAAAATAAAG
>OZ024765.1:8026804-8029304 GCA_964016885.1 Eledone cirrhosa | reverse complement strand
TACAAATCTGTGTTTGTTTTTGTGTTTTTATTGTTGTTACTGTTGATGTTGTTGTTTTTAGGGGGTGAGGGGATGGGAGGATTAAATTAATACCAGAATATAAAGAACGATCTACAATAATAGTAATAATAATAATAATGTGTTAGTCTGTTCTGAAATATAGTAGCAAATGTATTCACAGCAACATATTCCCTCCTTGTTACTGACACAATCATATTTATAGAGTCACATGGTCATGAGTCACATGACCACGAGTTTCATGACTGGGAGTCACATGACCAATAATTTATTTTCTTTTTAATCATTTATTTTTATTTTTTAATCTTTATTTAAAAAGAAAAACAGTTTTGATCTGTGGAAGAAAGAATAGAATATGAGAAAACTGATAAATAGAAGGTAGAAATAATAGGAAGACAGATTGGGGGAAAACAGAAATAATGGGAAAACAGATTGAGGGAAAACAGAAATAATGGGAAAACAGATTGAGGGAAAAGAAAAATAATGGGAAAACAGATTGTGTAAAAACAGAAATAATGGGTAACAGAAATAATGGGAAAACAGATTGAGGCAAAACAGAAATAATCGGAAACAGATTGTGGGAAAACAGATTGAGGGAAAACAGAACTAATGGGAAAACAGAAATAATTGGGAACCAGAAATAATGGGAAAACAGATTGAGGGAAAGCAGAAATAATGGGAAAACATAAATAATGGGGAATGAGAAATAATGGGAAAAGAGAAATATAAGAAAACAGATATCAATGGGAAAACAAAAATAAGGAAACAGAAAAAAAAGAAAAAAAGAAAAACTTGGCAAAAAATAAAAATATATAAAAAGGAAAAGCCCCCCCCCCCCGACACACACAAAAGGAAGTTTTGAGGGAAATATCCAGAGTTTATTACAAATATTTATTTATGTATTGTTAAAAAAAACAGATTGTTATACAAGTGTTAGTCATAAATAACTGGTATGTTTAACAGTTATATTCCAAATGATATTTACTAAAATTCTGTGAACTTTGAAATGGTAAAAAAAACTGCATTGACTGCCCAATACTTATGACTCACTTGTACATTGTTAAACACTTATCTTCATTATTTACATATATTTATTCAACCAATCAGATTGAAGAATAATTCGATAGATTTTTTGGGGGGAGGGGAGGGAGAGGCTATATAGCCGGTCCCAGTAAAATAGACTCCTGGGTTATTTAGCCAGTAAGAGTGTCAGACACCATGAGGGAAAATATTAATAATGGTAAACTTACACATACAACAGGTCTGAACACAGAGGAGCCAAACTCCCACTCTCATCACCTCCATCTCTCTCACCCACCCCATCTCTCACTACTAGGAGCAAATGGGGTCCCATTTGAATAGAGAAGGGGTTTCCCTGGAGGATGGTGATGGAAACGCGCTGGAAGAGCATGAGTTGTGACCCAAGTTAAGACAATTTGAAATATTTTCCCCCATCAATTGTTAAAAAACAAGTTAAAATCATTTAGTTGTCATCTTATTATAATTCTGCTTGTTTTTCATCCATTTGTAACATATGTTTCACTTTAGTTACATACACACACAGCTACTGAGTTACATACACACACATCTACTGAGTTACATACACACACATCTACTGAGTTACATACACACACAGCTACTGTGTTACATACACACACATCTACTGAGTTACATACACACACATCTACTGAGTTACATACACACACATCTACTGAGTTACATACACACACATCTACTGAGTTACATACACACACAGCTACTGAGTTACATACACACACATCTACTGTGTTACATACACACACATCTACTGTGTTACATACACACACATCTACTGTGTTACATACACACACATCTACTGAGTTACATACACACACATCTACTGAGTTACATACACACAGATCTACTGTGTTACATACACACACATGAATATTTTGTTAATTATCTTTGAAATAGGTGTATATGTTTAATAAGCAGTTATTTAGCTCTTAAAGCCCTGTTCCACATGGAATCACATCAGCAAAACGTTATTGAAAATTACAAAACAACACTATGACTACATCACATTAAATATTAAAGTCTTTACTGTAATACTGTAAATGTTCACAACAATCTGTCCACCAGTAAATATACTATAAACATTTAGTACAAAACAGCACTATGACTACATCACATTAAATATTAAAGTCTTTAGTGTAATACTGTCAATTTTCACAACAATCTGTCCACCAGTAAAGATACTATAAACATTTAGTACAAAACAACACTATGACTACATCACATTAAATATTAAAGTCTTTACTGTAATACTGTAAATTTTCACAACAATCTGTCCACCAGTAAAGATACTATAAACATTTAGTACAAAACAACACTATGACTACATCACATTAAATATTAAAGTCTTTAGTGTAATACTGTAAATTTTCACAACAATCTCTCTACCAGTAAAGATACTATAAACATTTAGTACAAAACAACACTA
>OZ024765.1:7991804-7994304 GCA_964016885.1 Eledone cirrhosa | reverse complement strand
AAGAAACACACGCACCAGTTGCTTTCACTCCAATTTATTATAAATTAAATTTATAAATTTAGGAATTTATAAATTTCTGGTTGGTTGGTTCCACAACCAGACGATTGTTCATATATTGTCAAAGTTCTTTCGTCACACATTCTGTGACCTCTTCAGTGACTGGGGATTCTTTTCTTTGTTTTTGTGCCTCTCCTTTGTTCTGTCCTACGCCATCTTGTTTTTGTGTGTGTTGTGTGCTTAGTTTGCGCATGTGTTACATCCGGGTGTCTGTGTGTGTTTATATTTGTTTATTTATTTGTTTATTTACATGTTACTGGTTGGTTGTTTGTTCTATGTGTGTGTGTGTTTTCATTTTGTCCTTAATTCTAAGTTGTGATGTTGCTGTTCCACTCATGTTTTCTATTTAATTTTGGTTGTAATTCTTTTATGTTTATTGCCTCTGTGATTTGTCTAAACATTGCGTCTTTTCTGTGTGTAGATTCTATTTTTATTTCTATGTTCTCTAATTTACCCTTATGTTCTATTTTATCATGGTGGTGGAATACAGATGATTCTTTTCTATCTTGAAGCTCTCGCCAGTGTTCATTTATCTGTTCCCCTATACTACGAGCTGTCTCACCTATGTACACTATATTCTTATCTCTACATTGTCCTTCAGTACATCTTATGCTATATACTACATTTCTAGTTTTACAGTTAATATTGAGGCTTAGTTTAGAGATTATACATTTCTTATCTATACAGGGGAGGTATTTGAAAAGGGTATGTATTGCTAATAAGTGTTTTTATAGAGGTACCTGGTCTTTCTACTATCGTAATATTGAGTTTATGTTTATCTAGGGCTCTTCTAAAGTGTAATGTTCATCGATACAACCCCTAGAGGTGAATTAGCTTACAAATTTAGAAGGGCCCTAGATAAAGTAGTAATCGTAGTGATAGACACATTTTGCTAATGCAGGTGGGTTCTATAGAAGTGGTTGATAGCTTCCGGTACCTAGGTGATCAGATTAGCATGGGAGGGGATGTTCCGAGACCATAGTATCTAGAATAAGGACGGGTTGGAAGAAGTTTAGGGAGTTGCTTCCTCTACTGACAAAGAAGGGTTTCTCCCTGCATACGAAGGTTATATGATGCCTGTGTGAGGAGCGCGATGTTGCATGGTAGTGAGACATGGGCAGCAACTGCAGAGGATATGCGACAGCTGGAGAGAAATGAGGCAAGCATGCTCCATTGGATGTGCAATGTCAATGTGCGTGAACGACCCAGCATAGACGAGTTGAGAGAGAAACTGGGTCTGAGAGGAATAGAATGTAGTGTGCGAGAGAGGAGACTGAGGTGGTATGGACATGTGATGCGCATGGAGGATGACCGTTAGTTGAAGAAGTGCCAGGAAATGGCAGTTGAAGGAAGACGTGGTAGAGGTAGACCACGAAAAACATGGGCGGAGTTGGTGAGAACAGACCTCAGATCGCTGAAGCTCACGGTGGAGATGACAAAGGACCGTGATAAGTGGAGAGATGCTGTGCTGAATAGGACCCGTCCCACCCTTGCAAGCAGGGAAAAGCGGACGTAAAATGATGATGATGATGATGATGATGATATATATATATTTATATATATATAAGAACGGCTGTCCTCTGTTTGCTTAAACGTTGTGTGTGTGTGTGTGTGGTGTGTGTGTGTGTGTGTGGTTTGTGTGTGGTGTATATGTGTGTGTGTGTGTGTGGTGTGTGTGTGTGTGGTGTATGTGTGTGTGTGTATGTGGTGTGTGTGTGGTGTATGTGTGTGTGTCTGTGTGTTTGTATATAGTGTATGTCTGTGTGTTTCTAAAAAAAAGAATACCGCAACGAAAAGCGGAAAAAAAAGTATTTTCAAGGGAAGCAACTCTTACAAAGTATTTTGGGAAGAGTTATTTCCCACAAAAAAACTTTAATCTTTTATTTTTTCATTTTTTCTCCTGTTACGGTGTTTATAATAATTGTTTCTACTTTAGGCACGAGGCCAGCAATTACCCAGTGCATTACTGGTTTCTTTATTTTATCGACCCCATAAGGATGAAAGGCAAAGTCAACCTCGGCGGGATTTGAACTCAGATCGTAAAGGGACGTAACTATGCTGGAAAGCATGGCGTCCGACCCTCTACCGATAAATAATAAATAATAATGAAATATTGTGTACAGTGCTCAGGTGCACTACAACTCATCAAACAGTGTATGTATAGTACATAGGTTAATGTACAAACGTCAGCAAAATGAACAGTGCATGAGTCATGATATACACGTGTGCATGTGTATGGAAGGGGTACATCAAGTGTAGTTTTGGCGTATTTCGGGAAGCATGAGGGTTTCAAAGGATGCAGTGTCTCGGCAGCTAACAACTGACGCAGGCAGTTTGTTCCATGCTGCAGCAACTCTGAGCATGAAATAATGTTTCCGAAAGTCATGGGAGCTGTGCCGTTTTCCGATTTTGTAGGCATGTCCACGTGTGTTAGACACATGGA
>OZ024765.1:7984304-7986804 GCA_964016885.1 Eledone cirrhosa | reverse complement strand
GTTAAAGTACTATATATATATATATATATATATATAGTACTTTAACACAGACACTAGTATATATATATATACCAGTGTGTGTTAAAGTACTATATATATATATATAGTACTTTAACACACACTGGTATATATATATAAAGTACTATATATATAGTACTTTAACACAGACACTAGTATATATATATATACCAGTGTGTGTTAAAGTACTATATATATATATATATAGTACTTTAACACAGACACTAGTATCATTTCATCATCATTTCATTTCCACTTTTCCCTGCTTGCAAGGGTGGGATGGGAACTGATTCTGGCTTGATTTCTACAGCTGGATGCCCTTCCTAACACCAACCTCATTTACAGTGAGTGCTGGGTGCTTTTTTGTCGTGGCACCTCCACGACCACTTTGCAGTGGAATGATAGGGACACCAGTCCCTATCATCTCATTTCTACAGCTGAGTAAACTGGAGCAATGTGAAATAAAGTGTCTTGCTCAAGGAAACAATACATCACCCGGTCTGAGAATTGAACTCACAACCTTTCGATTGCAAGGCCAATGCTCTAACCACTTAGCCATGTGCCTCCATATATATATAATATATATATATACCAGTGTGTGTTAAAGTACTATATATATATATAGTACTTTAACACACACTGATATATATATATACTAGTGTGTGTTAAAGTACTATATATATATATATCATCTAGAAATTGATTAACACATAAATAAACATATGAAACAATCACAGGGGATAATTTGTAAAAGTGTGTAAGCACACACAGCTAGGTAGGTAACTGAATAAAGTTAACTAGAACTTCAAAAATAGATACCTTATAAAATGATTAATCTTCCCTGTATATATTCCATTAAAGAAATATAATTCACCAATTAATCGATTGGTAAACGACAGAAGCCAGATCCTAGATTTTCAACAAGGAAGAAGACCAGCCATCTGTGTTTACGCATCAAATTCAAATCAGCGACTGGCCAGTAACACGTGCTGTATTTACTAAAAATACACACATTATACCAGCTTCGTCCCGGTGGCGTGAATAGGGTTATCGACAACTAGAAACAGCAGTCAAGTCCTTTCAACTGAGTTAGCTCTACAATTAAGGGGCCATATTTATATATATATATCCAAAATTAAGATAAATTAAATTAAATTAAATTAAGGGTGTCATGCTGGATAGACAAGCGCCATATCACCTGTAAAATATGCTCCAAGATTCCAATGAATAGATCCGAGCATTTTATATCAACTAGAAATTGATTGACACATAAATAAACATGTTTATTTATGTGTCAATCAATTTCTAGTTGGTGGAGGCACATGGCTTGGTGGTTAGAGCATTGGCCTTGCAATAGAAAGGTTGTGAGTTCAATTCTCAGACTGGGTGATGTGTTGTTTCCTTGAGCAAGATACTTTATTTCACATTGCTCCAGTTTACTCAGCTGTAGAAATGAGATGATAGGGACTGGGGTCCCTATCATTCCACTGCAAAGTGGTCGTGGAGGTGCCACAGAAAAAAAAGCACCCAGCACTCACTGTAAATGAGGTTGGTGTTAGGAAGGGCATCCAGCTGTAGAAATCAAGCCAGAATCAGTTCCCTTCCCACCCTTGCAAGCAGGGAAAAGCGGACGTAAAATGATGATGATGATGATGATGATAAAATGCTCGGATCTATTCATTGGAATCTTGGAGCATATTTTACAGGTGATATGGCGCTTGTCTATCCAGCATGACACCCTTAATTTAATTTAATTTAATTTATCTTAATTTTGGATATATATATATATATATATATATATAATTGTTTCTACTTTAGGCACAAGGCCAGCAATTACCCAGTGCATTACTGGTACTTTGTTTTATCGACCCCGTAAGGATGAAAGGCAAAGTCAACCTCGGCAGGGTTTTGAACTCAGAGATAGACAGGCAGACTGACAGACAGACAGAGAGACAAACTGACAGAC
Organism: Eledone cirrhosa; assembly: GCA_964016885.1. Taxonomy (NCBI): domain Eukaryota; kingdom Metazoa; phylum Mollusca; class Cephalopoda; order Octopoda; family Eledonidae; genus Eledone; species Eledone cirrhosa. The sequence goes on along the minus strand of OZ024765.1, from coordinate 7,984,820 downwards.
AGACAGACAGACTGACAGAGAGATAGACAGGCAGACTGACAGACAGACAGACAGACTGACAGAGAGATAGACAGGCAGACTGACAGACATAGAGAAATGATATTTTGGTAAACACATTTTTATGTCCTACATTTAAATCTTCTTCAGGCAGCTTTTTCGTTTTTTTTTTTGTCTTCCTTTCTTCTATAACCCCCCCCCCCAGTTAACAGTGGCAGATAAGAGACGAGGTGGGGTGGAGGTTTGACTGACGAGACTGTAGTCAGGGTTCATAGGATACATTGACCCTTTTACCCCTCCTTGCTTTCAGCGTGATATGCCCAACCCTAAGTGAAGGTTTGTATTTAGACCAGGCATGGGCAACCTTTTTTGAGGAGCGGGCCACATGAGATACAGCTCATCATCAGGTGGGCCACATGAGATATAGTTCATCATCAGGTGGGCCACATGAGATACAGTTCATCATCAGGTGGGCCACATGAGATACAGCTCATCATCAGGTGGGCCACATGAGATACA
>OZ024765.1:7974304-7976804 GCA_964016885.1 Eledone cirrhosa | reverse complement strand
CCATCACACCGCAAAGAGAAAATGGGTACAAAAGTCATCCCCTCCCCCAGGGGTGGGGGTGGGTCTTATATATATTGTGGTGGTATGAAGTAGGCTATTGTCTTGTTTTCTCTCCCTTCTGCTCTTTATAATACTCCCTGTTGAAATGTATAGGGGATAGCATGTTATATATGTGAAGGCTCCTATATTTCTACCATCTCTAAATGCCTTGCTTCCCTGGGTATGGATACATTGAAGCTCTGACGTCTGGCAACTGACTTGGTAAACACCCACAAAATTATTAACCATCTTGCCAACAACAACCCTGATCACCTTTTTGAATTCCATGTGTCTAACATACGTGGACATGCCTACAAAGTCAGAAAACAGCACAGCTCCCATGACTTTCGGAAACATTTTTTCACGCTCAGAGTTGCTGAAGCATGGCACAAACTACCTGCATCAGTTGTTAGCTGTCAAGATACTGCATCCTTTAAAACCTCCATGGAACAAACTACCTGCATCAGTTGTTAGCTGTCGAGACACTGCCTCCTTTAAAACCTCCATGGAACAAACAACCTGCATCAGTTGTTAGCTGTTGAGACACTGCATCCTTTAAAACCTCCATGGAACAAACAACCTGCATCAGTTGTTAGCTGTCGAGACACTGCATCCTTTAAAACCTCCATGGAACAAACTACCTGCATCAGTTGTTAGCTGTCGAGACACTGCATCCTTTAAAACCTCCATGGAACAAACTACCTGCATCAGTTGTTAGCTGTCGAGACACTGCATCCTTTAAAACCTCCATGGAACAAACTACCTGCATCAGTTGTTAGCTGTCGAGACACTGCATTCTTTAAAACCTCCATGGAACAAACTACCTGCATCAGTTGTTAGCTGTCGAGACACTGCATCCTTTAAAACCTCCATGGAACAAACAACCTGCATCAGTTGTTAGCTGTTGAGACACTGCATCCTTTAAAACCTCCATGGAACAAACTACCTGCATCAGTTGTTAGCTGTCGAGACACTGCCTCCTTTAAAACCTCCATGGAACAAACAACCTGCATCAGTTGTTAACTGTCGAGACACTTCATCCTTTAAAACCTCCATGGAACAAACTACCTGCATCAGTTGTTAGCTGTCGAGACACTGCCTCCTTTAAAACCTCCATGGAACAAACAACCTGCATCAGTTGTTAGCTGTTGAGACACTGCATCCTTTAAAACCTCCATGGAACAAACTACCTGCATCAGTTGTTAGCTGTCGAGACACTGCCTCCTTTAAAACCTCCATGGAACAAACAACCTGCATCAGTTGTTAGCTGTCGAGACACTGCCTCCTTTAAAACCTCCATGGAACAAACAACCTGCATCAGTTGTTAGCTGTCGAGACACTGCATCCTTTAAAACGTCCATGCTTCCTGAGATTCACCAACACTACACCTGATATTCCCCCTCCATACACGTGTACACATGTATATATATATATATATATACATACATATATATTTACACACACACATATATACACACACACATAGACTGCCTGACATGTAAGCTAATTATTCTGTTATTGTTTGTTTCAGATAAATCTCTGATGGAGCTGAGCACCTGTCTGAAAGTCTCACCCACCACCAGGAGACCACCACAACACCACCTCCTCACCACCACCATAAGACCACCTTCTCACCACCACCATAAGATGACATGACACACACAGTGTGACTTGGTGATTCACTCTCTCTCTCTCTAACTCTCTCTCACTACATAAATGTGTCAATACACATCCAGCTTGTCACTCTACTGGATAACAAGCTCAAAGTAAAACAGAAAAGAAAAACAAAAGAGATTTTTAGATTTTTCAGCAAAGAAAGTTTATTTTTTCCTCGAAGATTTTCACAAAATTACTGGACCCTGTCAACTAATTTGTACTTTGTGTGAGGTCTTCTTATCACATTTTTTAAATTTCACTAGCTCTCTCTTTCTGATACATATATAAAATAAACTATATATATATACACACACACACACACACACACACACACACACACACACACACATATTACAGTAGGAGAAAATACAACCAAATTCCTGAAAAACTTTGTTTTAGATATATATATATAACAAACTATATATATATATATATATATATATATACATACACACACAGATATTATATAAAACAAACTATATATATATACACACATATATATACACACACATATATACATACATACATATATATACATACACACAGGTGTGTGTACAAACTTATATTTATATACATAATACAAAAACATATACATAAATATATATATATATATATATATATATAATTATGTAATAAACAGCACAAGATTATTCCATTTACCAAAGGTTTCACGAAGACAGGCGAGCTCAAGAGACATCTGAAATCGCTCATCAGAATCTTATATATATATATATAAACTTATATTCTATCATCATTTGACAGTCATTTTCCCTGCTAAGAAAGTTTGGCCGGGTGTTCCTACGAG
>OZ024765.1:7966804-7969304 GCA_964016885.1 Eledone cirrhosa | reverse complement strand
AACAAAACTACAGATATTAAAAAAACCCCAGAATATAAAGGTAAGTGTAAGGGCTCAATGGTGATGGGTTCTGGCCCTAGGGTGTGGGGAATATTTGACAAATATAAAATGTTTTATTTATAAAAATAAAAAAAATAAAAATCATAAACAATTTTATTTCAAATAACAAAACTACAGATATTAACCCATAGAAAAATGGGTGAGGGTGATGGGTTCTGAGCCGAGGGCTCAAGGAATATTTGACCCCGATTTCAAATAACAAAACTACAGATATTTAACCCCCCACAGAAAATGAAGAGTAGAGCAATGGCCTTGGGGTCACAGAAAAATGGGACTTGGGAAGGTGATGGTGATGGGTTCTGAGCTTAAGGCTCAGGGCCTACATTACAGATTTAAAAAAAAACCCCAGAAAATAAAGGGAGGAGCAGGGGTCCTGGGGTCACAGAAAAATGGGACTGGCGAGGGTGATGCGTTCTGAGCCGAGGGCTCTGGACCTACATTAGATATTTTAAAACCCCAGAAAATAAAGGGAACAGCCAGAGCCCTGGCGTCACAGAAAAATAGGAGGTGGGAGGGTGATGGGTTCTGGGCCTAGGGTGTGGGGAATATTTGACCCCGATTTAATATTTCGTCATATTTCTGACCATGAGTGGTCTCGCTTTAAAATATGTTCATTCAGGAAATAAAGAAAGTAAGTTATAATAATGATAATAATTAGTTAATTAATTATAAGGTCTGATAAAGATTTGGTAATTAGCCAGATATGATGTAGGTCAGAGCACTAAGTCAACCTCTGATGGCTAGACACGTGTGTGTGTGTGTGTGTGTGTGTGTGTGTGTGTGTAAGTCCCTAATTTATTAATGAGTTACATTCCAAGAGGCCGTTCGTTAGTTGATATAGCAAGTTTCCATGAGTGATATATATATATATATATATAGAGAGAGAGAGAGAGAGAGGTATATATAACAGTATATAGGGATGTGTGTATATATATATAGGTATATATATGTAACAGGTGTATATATATATAGAGGTATATATAACAGTATATAGGGGTGTATATACATATAGTATATAGAGCTACAGTATATAGGGTGTATATATATATATATATATATATACAGTATATAGAGGTGTATATATATAGTATATAGAGGTACATGTAATATAGAGGTATATATATGCTGTGTGTGTGTGTGTAAATATATATATATATATATATATATTTAGATACAGTGTGTAGAGGTGTCATATATATAGTATATAGAGGTATCATCGTTTTACGTCCGTTCTTCCACGCTAGCATGGGTTAGACGGGTTGTCCTGTTGTGGGCAGTGTCTGGTCGGCTGACCTTGTCTTGCTTATACGGGAACTGATTCTGGCTTGATTTCTACAGCTGGATGCCCTTCCTAACACCAACCTCATTTACAGTGAGTGCTGGGTGCTTTGTTGCCGTGGCACCTCCACGACCACTTGACAGTGCGAGGGTGTGGGGGCATATTATCGATATGCTTCAGCTTCGGCTTGTACCTGTCGGGGGTCGGGTCTTCTGTATTACTGCGTGATGCCAGAGGTCACGGTCGTGTGTCATTGCCTTTGAGAGGTGTAATTGGGTAAGGTCAACTTTTAACACCTCATCCCAAGTCTTCCTGGGTCTCCCCACTCCAATGTTTCCATCGACTTTGAGTGCTCTGCACCTTTTTATGCAGCTGTCATCCTTCATACGCATCACATGTCCATACCAACGTAATCTTCTCTCTTGCATACAACATTTGATTCCTCTTATACCCATTTTCTCTCTGTTTGTCTATGCTTTGCCGTTCGCGTATATTACTATTACACATCCATTGGAGCATGCAAGCTTCATTTCTTTCCAATCTACACGTCTTCTGCACACAGCACCCAGGTCTCACTACCATGTAACATTGCTGTTCGTATGCACGCATCATACAGTCTGCCTTTCATGAGAAAAAAGCCTTTTGCAGCTAGCAAAATATATATGTGTGCATATATGTGTATATATATGTGTGTGTGTGTGTGCGTGTATATATATATATATATATATATATATATATATATATATATCATTTTACGTCCATTCTTCCATGCTAGCATGGGTTAGACTGGTTGTCCTGTTGTGGGCAATGTTCGGTCGGGTGACCTTGTCTTGCTCATACGGGAACTGATTTTGGCTTGTGTATATATATTCAACACAGCATCTCTCTATTTGTCACGGTCCTTTGTCATCTCCTCTCCTCTGTGAGCTTCAGCGATCTGAGGTCTGCTCTCACCATCTCCGCCCATGATTTTGGTGGTCTTCCTCTATTGCGTCTTCCTTCTACTGGTATTTCTTTGCACTTCTTTACCCAGTGGTCATCTTCCATGGACATCACATGGCCATACCAACACAGTCTTCTCTTCCGCACGCTACAATTTATCCTTCTTATACACAGTTTCTCTCTCAACTCATCTATGCTTGGTTGTTCACGCACATTGAC
>OZ024765.1:7956804-7961804 GCA_964016885.1 Eledone cirrhosa | reverse complement strand
ATTAGTCTTTACTGTAATACTGTAAAATTTCACAACAATCTGTCCACCAGTAAAGATACTATAAACATTTAGTACAAAACAACACTATGACTACATCACATTAGATATTAAAGTCTTTACTGAAATACTGTAAATTTTCACAACAACCTGTCCACCAGTAAAGATACTATAAACATTTAGTACAAAACAACACTATGACTACATCACATTAGATATTAAAGTCTTTACTGTAATACTGTAAATTTTCACAACAATCTGTCCACTAGTAAAGATACTATAAACATTTAGTACAAAACAACACTATGACTACATCACATTAAATATTAAAGTCTTTACTACAATACTGTAAATTTTCACAACAATCTGTCCACTAGTAAAGATACTATAAACATTTAGTACAAATCAACACTATGACTACATCACATTAGATATTAAAATCTTTACTGTAATACTGTAAATTTTCACAACAATCTGTCCACTAGTAAAAATACTATAAACATTTAGTACAAAACAACACTATGACTACATCACGTTAAATATTAAAGTCTTTACTGTAAATTTTCACAACAATCAGTCCACCAGTAAAGATACTATAAACATTTAGTACAAAACACTATGACTACACATTAAATATTAAAGTCTTTACTGAAATACTGTAAATTTTCACAATCTGTCCACCAGTAAAGCTACTATAAACATTTAGTACAAAACAACACTATGACTACATCACATTAAATATTAAAGTCTTTACTGTAATACTGTAAATTTTCACAACAATCTGTCCACCAGTAAAGATACTATAAACATTTAGTACAAAACAACACTATGACTACATCACTGGATTGGCAGTATCAGTAGAGGGTTGGACGCCATGCTTTGCTGCACAGTTACGTCCTTTTACGGATTGAGTTCAAATCCCGCAGGGGTTAACTTTGCCTTTCACTCTTACGGGGTCGATAAAATAAAGTACCAGTAATGTACTGGGAAATGGCTGGCCTTGTGCCAAATGTAGAAACAATTGTGTATTAAAGTAATATTCACAACTATCTGTCCAGCAGTAAATATACTATAAACATTTAAATTGACATTTTCTGCTGAATCATTACAGGATGTTAAGAATTAAAACAAACAAAAAAAAAAGGAAAAAATACAAGAAAAAACATTTAAAAAACAATCTCTATATTTATATATATATATTTTTTTTTGTAAATTTAAATTATTTTATTTATTTCAACGTTGTTGTTGTTGTTGTTGTTGTTACATCATAAGTGTTGGATAAAACACCTTGCAGTGTTTGTTGTCCCGCCTACAGACATTCTAAGTTCAAATCTTGCCATAGTTTTAATTTCTAATATTATGCTTTAGGGTCCATTGGAGAGGGAGAGTAGGGTCCATTGGAGAGGGGAGGAGAGTAGGGTCCATTGGAGAGGGAGAGTAGGGTCCATTGGAGAGGGAGAGTAGGGTCCATTGGAGGGGCGAGGAGAGTAGGGTCCATTGGAGGGGCGAGGAGAGTAGGGTCCATTGGAGGGGGGAGGAGAGTAGGGTCCATTGGAGGGGGGAGGAGAGTAGGGTCCATTGGAGGGGGGAGGAGAGTAGGATCCATTGGAGGGGGATGAGAGTAGGGTCCATTTAATTGACTCCCATCACACCCACTAAAAAAGGGAATGAAAAAAAATTTCTTTGCCTTCTTCTCTCCACTATATCCCTGAGAGGGGGTCAGTCGTCCTTAACCCCTTCCCCCAGCTGTATCCCCAATTGAGAACAGCTGACCTCATTAATCTGACCCAACCATCTTTGTTCTGGGGTCACACCACCACACCACCACTCCACTACACCTCTACACCACTACACCTCCACTCCACCACTCCACACCACCACCACCACTACCACACCACTACACCACCACACCACTACACCACTACACCACCACACCACCACACCACTACACCACCACACCACTACACCACCACACCACTACACCACACCACCACTACACCACCACACCACTACACCACACCACCACTACACCACCACACCACCACCATACCACTACACTACACCACGGAGATGAGAAAGGGACACAGCCAATGGTGGGGAAGCTATGCTTAAAAAGACCTGTCCAACCCATGCTAGTTTAGGAAAATGAACATAAAATGACTACGATGATGTTAAATGTTAAATATATTTTGTAAATGTCCGTCAATGTTTTATAAAAGTATTTTAAAAATTTCAAAACAAATCACTCACCATTTCGTTGTTTTTTTACAAATAATAATATATTTGTATTTTAATTTTTGTTGTACATCGGGTGAGCCTGAAGGCTTCCCCTACTTATGGACCTTTATTAACCCTTTAGCATTTAAACCAGCCATATCCGGTCAGAATTCTCAAACCTCCTATTCAAACTGGCTGTAACCAGCCGTTCATACTGAAGTTTTAGTATTTAGACCGGTCGTATTTGGCCAAAGTTTTCTCACGTCTTTGTGTTGTAATTGGCTGCTCATACTAATACAATAGTATATATCGAGTAATGTTATGCGAGATATTATGTGAGGTAAAGCCTTTACTGTGAAAATATAATAGTATATATCGGGTAATGTAAATGTTATGAGATATTATGTGAGGTAAAGCCTTTACTGTGAAAATACAATAGTATATATAGAGTAATGTAAATGTTGTGAGAGATATTGTGAGGTAAAGCCTTTACTGTGAAAATACAATAGTATATATAGACTGATAATTAGCGACCTCATAGTCAGGACGAGACGTACTCGAGAACAGAAGAGGACTATCCTCAGGAGAAAAATATGGAAGCTAAAGGACCCCACAGCCAGTAATAAATTTAAAAGCATATTACTTGATGCTTTCGACAGTAAGGAAGAGCAATTAGTCGTACAATATAGAGGAACAGTGGGAATTCTGAAAGCAAACCTGCTGATGGTGGCAGACGAAGTCAGTGACTGGAGCAGGCCTATAGGCAGGAGGAGAGTAACGTGGTGGTGGAACAGTAAGGTAGAGGAGTCAATTAAGGCCAAAAAGCAGGCATTAAATTAATCGACCAGGTCATGAAGGTCACAGAAAAAGTATTAGCGTAACTAATCAGAGAGAGAATTGATCTAGATGAAATGCAGTTCGGGTTTGTGTCAGGCAAAAGTACCACAGACGCTCTTTTCATTGTACGACAACTACAGGAGAAGTACCTAGCTAACAGTAAACCCCTATACTTAGCTTTTGTCGACTTGGAGAAAGCCTTTGACAGAGTCCCCCGTTCCATTATCTGGTGGGCTCTTAGAAAACTAGGTGTTGATGAATGGCTTGTGAGAGCTATACAAGCCATGTATAAAGAAACAGTCAGCAAGGTTAGAATTAACAACGAATATAGTGAAGAGTTTAGCGTAAAAGTTGGTGTTCATCAGAGCTCCGTTCTTAGCCTCCTTCTATTTATTATTACCCTTCAGGCTATAACAGTGGAGTTCAAGATCGGCTGCCCATGGGAACTCCTATACGCAGATGATCTAATGCTCATAGCTGAATCAATGGCTGAACTAGAGAAGAAATTCCAAACATGGAAGCATGGCCTAGAATCAAAAGGCCTTAAAATTAACCTGTCTAAGACTAAAGTTCTAGTTTGTAGGAAAGAAAATAGGGCACCGGTCCCATCTGGGAAATGGCCATGCTCAGTGTGTAGGAAAGGAGTAGGTAGAAACTCCATTTTATGTCCCAAATGCAAAGTATGGGTGCATAAAAGATGTAGTGGGACCACAGGTAAGCTAACTAAGAACATAGATTTTATATGTGGTCGGTGCTCTGGTGAAATAAGTAGCAGCAAGTGCTCACAGAATACTAGCTCATTCCATTGCACAGATGGTTCTATAGAAATAGTGGACACCTTCTGTTACTTGGGTGACAAAATTAGCAGTGGTGGAGGGTGCTCTGAAAGTACAGTAGCTAGAGTCAGAACCGGATGGAAAAAGTTCAGAGAGCTCATACCACTATTAGCCGCTAAAGGGTTCTCTCTAAAAATGAAAGGCAGGCTGTATGATGCCTGCATACAAACAGCAATGTTACATGGCAGTGAGACCTGGGCATTGTGTGCAGAGGATATACGCAGACTGGAGAGGAACGAAGCTTGCATGCTCCGCTAGATGTGTAATAGTAATATACGTGAACGGCAAAGCATAAACGAACTAAGGGAAAAATTAGAAATAAGAAGGATCAGATGTTGTTTACTCGAGAGAAGACTACGTTGGTATGGTCACGTGATGCGCATGAAAGACGACAGCTGTATAAAAAAGTGCAGGGCAATAAAAATAGACGGTAGCCACGGAGTAGGCAGACCCAGAAAAACCTGGGACGACTTGATAAATTCCGACCTCAAAAAATTACACCTCTCCAAGACAATGTCACTGGACCGAGATCTTTGGCACTACACAGTTATACAGAAGACCCGCCTTACCTAAGTACAAAGTGAAACCTACTACAGTCAGTAGGCACCTCTAATAAAAATACACCCCGTCCCACTACCCCCACCCTATCCACACTACCCCTTTCAATGTAAAGTTATGTTGGTACCACAACATCCAGGCCAAAACAAATGAGGTCGTGTAGGTGTCACGACAAAAAAACTCCCATCCCACACTGTAAATGTGGTTGGTGTTAGGAAGGGCATCCAGCCGTAGAAAACCCGCCAGACAGTCCTATACGAGCAGGACAACAAATCTTGCTTCAAGTGGGGAAAACTCCCGTCCAAACCCATGCAAGCGTGGAAGATGGACGTTAAACGATGATGATGATGATGATATATATAGATATAGATATATATATATAATATATAATACTCTATCGTGGCCACTGCGAAGAGGCTGCTTTCGGTTATTTGTCGAAGATTTCTTCATAGGAGCCTTTATTTTTATAGCTTGGTCTAATTGATTTTTTATATGGTTAATTATGCTAATTGGGAGAGGAAATGGTATATATTATATCTAGTGATTCTAAAGACA
>OZ024765.1:7814304-7944304 GCA_964016885.1 Eledone cirrhosa | reverse complement strand
CCATCGCAGTCTTATCTCCCGCACACTACAGTTTATCCCTCTTATACACAGTTTCCCTCTCAACTCATCCATGCTTGGTCGTTCATGTACATTGACATTGTACATCCTACGGAGCATGCTTGCTTCATTTCTCTCCAGCCCTTTACATATATATATAATTGTTTCTACTTTAGGCACAAGGCCAGCAATTACCCAGTGCATTACTGGTACTTTATTTTATCGACCCCGTAAGGATGAAAGGCAAAGTCAACCTCGGCGGGATTTGAACTCAGATCGTAAAGGGACAATGAAAACCAAACAATGCACTAGGAAGAACATTTAATTGCCAAAATAACAAAGGAATCTTACCTTAGCAAATTTAACAATGCCAAATATTTTTGGGTTTAAAACCCCATTATCAAGCCTATGAGAGACTTAAAAAAATAGATCGGAGTTGACTTGCTTGTTTGGAGAGCAGATTTAAGTTTATAAATATATATATGTATACCACTAAAGCTCAGTGATTGTCTGTAATGTAATACAGCCATAATGGGAAAATACTTGGAAAGGAGGAAATGGGATAAAACAAGTTTCACGTAAATCGGAGCACTCGGAAGCTTGCCACCAAGCTACAGTTCGTCCCCCTTCATAACAAAGATGAAGCTCTTGATTACTTGAAAGGTTGTCACCTAAGTGACAAAGGAGCCCCATCTATCCAGGTTTTGATATCAGAGTGACCCTTATTCTAGACAGTCTGACAACCAAGACTAAACAGTGCTGGGATAGCTCTTTGTTTAGTTGGGGGACAATGGAGGTTTACATATGGTGTTGATAAAACAGATGTAGATTATGAAGTTTACTCTAAATTAGGGTGTCTATTAAAACAATACATTTATTAAAATATCTATCTGGTTTTTAATTCATTTGAGAAAAATTGTTAAGAACACTGAAAGGTTTATCCAGTGTGTGTTCTTTTGTGTCTTGTTAAAGAAGAACTCCTACGAAAAGATTTGCCACATATCTCACAGTGGTAAGGTTTCTCTCCAATGTGTGTTATGTGTATTTTTAAATAATTCTTACTGGGAAAAGATTTGCCACATATCTCACAGTGGTAAGGTTCCTCTCCAGTGTGTATTCTGATGTCTTTTTAAATGGCCATTATTGGCAAAAGATTTTCCACATATCCCACAGTGGTAAGGTTCCTCTCCAGTGTGTGTACGTCTGTGGATAACAAGCATTGTATTAGAAACACAAGATTTGCCACTCATTTCACAGTGGTAAGGTTTGTAGCGACTAGCGCCACCTTGCCCGGGGAGAAAAAACTAATTGGAGTTACTTCCCCATGGCCAGTATATAAGGGAGTGTTCTGGCATCACTTGACCTCTCTTGCTCACTCACTCTCTTTTTGGCGGCACCTCTCAAACTGGTCACATCGAGCGCAAGCATGCTAACTTCTTTTCAGAGGTTCCAAATGTGGTAGGCAGAGAGGTCACCTTCATTTGCTCAGGGTCCACTCTGGCCGATCTACGGCAGGAGATGGGACGACTCTTCCGTTGCCTTGGCCCTAAGCTATAAATGTAGTGAATGTAACCGTGCTTTTCGCACGATCGCCGGAAGATCACAGCATGAAAGACACCAGCATCCTGCGTTTGCCAATCGCCGCAGGATTGCAAAACACGCCGCGAAAATCAGGCGATTCGTGAGGCAGCCGCCTCTCGAGAGTTCCCAGCATTTGAGTTGACAGGGGCCGTTGGTCCGAGGAGGAGGTAGCGACCCTTCTTGAAAAAGAGGGAGAACACCTCAAAGCGGGGTCGCGTCAACGTAGGTATCGCTCCGTTCCTGCCCGGAAAGACCGTAAAGCAGATTAGTTCTAAGAGGAGCGATCTGAATAAAAGGAGGTGTAACAAACGGTTCCCTACCCGCGCAAGTAGATTGGCTGACATGCGTCCGCCTGACCAGATGAGTGGAACGATCTCTCCGCCCATGCCGATGTAACAAATGTTCCGCCCAACCAGACAGGCCAGAGAAGTGACACGGACAGAGAGAGCAAAACATGCTTTTACAAGGTATTTCGAGGCAACCCTTCCCCACAAAGGGAAGGCCGACCTCATCGACAGTCCATGGGGTCTCACGCTCACTGTGAAGGAAGCTGCTTTCCCGTCAACACCAAGACGTGCGTTCCGTAATCCAGAGTAAACTTATCCGGAACACCTACGAGTGGTTATTGTCGGTAACGGAATCTTACAGTAGTCCGTTTCCAGTGAGTCGGCACTCGTATGAGGGACATGGTCCGATTCGATGTCAGCCCTTGGAGATGATAGCCACTTGCTTCAGTGGGCCATTACAGTTCGCTGCGGCAGGCTAGAGAAGCTCACCCGATCTTCCCTAATCACTGGCTTTTCGGCCTCCATCTGAATGGACTTATTATTATTTTTCATACATGAATGTTGTACGCCTTAGTTCGTCCTTAAGTGGTAGACCACCCGAGAATGGTTGAACCTGCCAAGACACCGATCGCCACTGGGAAACAAAAAAAGAAAAAATACGATGTGTTCTGAGATCAAATCTCGCCGAGGTTAGCTTTTCCTTTCATCCTTACGAATTCGATAAAAGTACCAGTAATGCACTGGAACTGATTTAATCGACTTTTTCCTCTGCTCAAAATTGTTGATCATGTATCTAAATCAGATAAAATAAAGTACCAGTAATGCACTGGGTATTTGCTGGCCTTGTGCCAAAAGTAGAAACAATTATTTCTATTGGCAGCACCGGTGGAGGGTCAGACACCATGCTTTCCAGCATAGTTACGTCCCTTTACGATCTGAGTTCAAATCTCGCCGAGGTTGACTTTGCCTTTCATCCTTACGGGGTCGATAAAATAAAGTACCAGTAATACACTGGAATAATTGCTGGCCTTGTGCCAAAAAGTAGAAACAATAATTAGATTAGGTGTAATTATAATATATTATAGTTCAGTTTCTTGTCTTTATTATCCTGGGACTCTGTTAACATAACTGGATTAAAGCTAATTATAAAAGAAAACATGTGCCTGGTTACGTTGAAAATATTTCCCTCGACTGAACGATACCGGTGTCATATCAAAATAATATCCTGCGATATTTTAATACTATCAGAAACATCTCGAATTGTATCCAACCCATGGTAAATAACAAAATAATTTAAATTAGCTATCAAAATAACTACTAATATGTATTATGTTGTATGGCTTACAGGGGTCTGAACCTGCTAGAAATAACAGTCAAATGACTCCTCAAATGTCACCCCCATCATCTTATTAAATGAAGTACACATTAGATATTGGTTATTTTAGTCTAGATATACAAAATATACCCTATGGTCATGGTTGGAATGTCTTTTTAACAGAATCTGGAACATTGGCAATAACCAATTAGGTAATGAGATCGATAATTAATCAATTTCTCTCTGTGATTAAGTTTAAATTTAAAGTATTAGCTTTACTTTACGTTAGGGAGTCAACGACACCATCAGAACTAGAAGTAACTCTTATAACTTTCAGATTCTCAAATATTCTAATATTTCACATTTTTAAATCAACGAAGTGTGACAGAAATTTTAAACATTTTATACTAGACCTGAAAAATGCACAAGCTCAAAAGAACCACAGAATGTTATAATAAACCTTCAAAAGTGTGGGACTAGAGTTGTTGCTCAAAAATATTGTAATCATTATCTATCGTACACTCTGTGGCATCCTTTTATAAAAAACTGAGACTCATAACGAACTCAAGACGCCATGATAATTATTTAAGCTAAATGTTCAATATCTCATATTAGATGTTTAGTAATGATTAATACGAAATACACTTAAACCGAATTCTATATTATAAATTCACTTGAGTCGTTTTGAGTTCGTTATGAGTCTTTTTTTTATTTATAAAAGTATGCCACAGAGTGTACGATAGATAATGATTACAATATTTTTGAGCAACAACTCTAGTCCCACACTTTTGAAGGTTTATTATAACATTCTGTGGTTCTTTTGAGCTTGTGCATTTTTCAGGTCTAATTTAATATTTTTTTAAGGCAAGGCTTGTAATAACTCTAGTTAAACATGATATATATTAATAATAAATTATCGTTGTAATGTAATTAGATTATATAATTGTTATTTTATAAATGATCTTATAAATATTATTGTAAGATGTATAAAAAATATTTTCAGACTTTTAATAGTTAATATAAATTTAAAAAATCATATATAAATTAACAATATAACTTACCAAAACGAGAAAAATATTTTGATGATAAAACGACGAAATACTGGAGGAAGTTTCGAAAGCGGAACGATAAATAAACGTGCAAACAAAGTGACAGATGGTTATGAGCAGCAATTACTCTCATTGGTTGATTAGCCAATAAGACGATGAAATTGGCCAATAAGACGATACATTACAAAAGATGTTTGGCAGCGATCACCACAGCCAGCGAAACCCCTTGAATTTTTTATTCACAAGCTACGCATATATGTCAGACACGCAGAATTAAAATATTCTGTTGTTAGTCATTGCGTGTCTAACAGATAAGATTACTCTCAATTAGGGTGTCTATTAAAACAATACATTTATTAAAATATCTCACTGGTTTTTTATTCATGTCAGAAAAATTAAGAACACTGAAAGGTTTATCCAGTGTGTGTTCTTTTGTGTCTTGTTAAAGAAGAACTCCTACCAAAAGATTTGCCACATATCTCACAGTGGTAAGGTTCCTCTCCAGTGTGTGTTCTTATGTGTATTTTTAAATTATCATTACGGCCAAAAGATTTGCCACATATTTCACAGTGGTAAGGTTTCTCACAAGTATGTGTTCTTATGTGCAATTTTAAATTATCATTACTGCCAAAAGATTTGTCACATATCTCACAGTGGTAAGGTTCCTCTCCAGTGTGTGTTCTTATGTGTATTTTTAATTTATCATTACTACCAAAAGATTTTCCACATATCTGACAGTGAAAAGGTTTCTCTCCAGTGTGTGTATGTCTGTGGATAACAAGTTGTGAATTATTTATAAAAGATTTCGCACATATCTCACAATAAAATAGATCCTCTCCAGTGTGTATTCTTATGTGTATTTTTAAATAATTCTTACTGGCAAAAGATTTTCTACACATCTCACAGTGGTAAAGTTTCTCTCCAGTGTGTGTTCTTATGTGTATTTTTAAATGAGCTTTACGGGCAAAAGATTTGCGACATATCTCACAGTGGTAAGGTTTCTCTCCAGTGTGTGTTCTTATGTGTATTTTTAAATGACCATTATTGGCAAAAGATTTGCCACATATCTCACAGTGGAAAGGTTTCTCTCCAGTGTGTGTACGTCTGTGGATAACAAGCATTGAATTAAAAACAAAAGATTTCCCACATATTTCACAATGGTATGGTTTCTCTCCAGTGTGTGTTCTTTCGTGTTGTGTTAAATATTTCTTACTGGCAAAATATTTCCCACATATTTCACAGTGGTAAGGTTTCTCAATCTTGTGTGTTAATGTGTGTGTGATGACTTCATCTGCTGAAGAGAAAGTTTTTTTACAAATCTCACAAAAATATTCAGGAATATTTCCGTGTAACGATGTTTTTTCAGTAAACGTTTCATTAGATAAAGGTTTCTCACCACTGTATGTCTGTGTAACTGTATCTATATTGTTAAACGCAGTTGTGTTAGAAATGTCCAAGTGTTTAACATCCTCCATAGTAATTTCCGAGAATTATCTAATTATAATATATTATAATACAGTTTTTTGTCTTAGATATCCTGGGACTCTGTTTATATAACTGGATTAAAGCTAATTATAAAAGAAAACATGTGCCTGGTTACGTTGAAAATATTTCCCTCTACTAAATGATACCGGTGTCATATCAAAATAATATCCTGCGATATTTTAATACATTCAGAAACATCTCGAATTGTATCCAACCCATGGTAAATAACAAAATAACTACTAATATGTATCATGTAGGATGGCTATACAGGGGTCTGAACCTGCTAGAAATAACAGTCAAATGACTCCTCAAATTTCACCCCCATCATCTTATTAAATGAAGTACATATTGGATATTGGTTATTTTAGTCTAGATATACAAAATATACCTGATGGTCATGGTTGGAATGTCTTTTTAACAGAATTTGGAACATTAGCAGTAACCAATTAGATCATGAGATCGATAATTAATCAATTTCTTTCTTTGATTAAGTTTAAATTTAAAGTATTAGCCTTACTTTACGTTAGGGAGTCAACGACACCATCAGAACTAGAAGTAACTCTTATAACTTTCGGATTCTCAAATATTCTAATATTTCACTTTTTTACATCAACGAAGTGTGACAGAAATTTTAAACATTTTAAATTGCCAAGAAATGTTTACGTTGAATGTATTTAAAATACTTCCTGTGTGATATCATTACATGATGATGATGATGATGATGAGAGATCCCACCCTCACTGCTGAGGGTCAGGGACTATGGACAATTGCATCAATGTTCAACTACATGTTGCTGAATGTCCATGTTTCTCCTCACGTTAAAAAAAGTAACGTTGGTGAGTCCCTAAACCTCGCCTGGCCCTTACCCGGAAGCTGGCTACCAAGTCACAGTTGTCCCCCTTTATCACCAAGAAAAGGTTGTTGGTTACTTGAAAGGTTGTCACCTAAGTGACAAAGGAGCCCCATCTATCCAGATTTTGATATCAGAGTGACCCTTATTCTAGACAGACTGACAACCAACACTAAACAGTTCTTTGTTTAGTAGGGGAACAATGGAGGTTTACATATGGTGTTGATAAAATAGATGTAGATTATGAAGTTTACTCTAAATTAGGGTGTCTATTAAAACAATAAATATATTAAAATATGTCGCTGGTTTTATTCATGTCAGAAAAATTGTTAAGAACACTGAAAAGTTTATTTAGAGAGAGAAAGATAAATTTATTAAACAATATTTTGTTATAAAATCTTTTCAATTGTGAACAGATTTTGATACAAAAAATATAATTTCAAGATTTCCAATAAAACAATTTTAATATCTTTATAAAATTATATTTCAATTTACATAGAAAAGTGATTATTTTGTTACAAATTTCATATTGATGTAGTTATATTTCTCACAAGTCTGTATTTAGGTGGGGACTGCAAGTGTAGACTTATTTCACACAGAATGATTCCCCATATATTTCACAATAATATATACACATATTTGTCCAGTGTGTATATATTCATCAACAAGTTTATATACCACAATTAAGGATTTCCCAAACATTATAGTGGAAGGGTTACTCTCAAATGAGAATTAACAGAGAATGATTTCTAACATATCTCACTATAAATATTCTGCAATGTGTAGATGTTGGGAGACAATATTTAAACAAGATTTACACAAGAAATATTTCTCAAGGTTCCGAGTTTAAAGTCTTCCCTCCAGTGTGTACATCTTGGTAGACAATATATTTAGATTTACATGAGAAATATTTCTCAGGATTCCCAGTTTAACGTCGTCCCTCCAGTGTGTACATCTTGGTAGACAATATATTTAGATTTACATGCATGTGTTCTCCTGTGTTTACCTAAGTTATACTTGAAAGTAAAAGTTTTCCCACATATTTCACAATGAAAGTGTTTCTGACCAGAGTGTGTTCTTCTGTGAGTACTTAAATTAGCCTTCACGGAAAAAGATTTAGAACATTTTTCATAATGGTAAGGTTTTTCTGCAATGTGTGTTCTTTTGTGGTATCTTAAACTACAGCTAGTGGAAAATAATTTTCCACATGTTTCACAATAGAATGGTTTATCTGCAGTGTATGTTCTATTGTGTTGTTAAATAACAGTTAGTAGAAAGACATTTGCCACATATTTCACAGGGGAATGGTTTCTCTCCAGTATGAATACACTCGTGTACGACGAGATGTGATTTACTAACAGAAGATTTCTCATGTTTCACAACGAAACAACCAACACTGAGCAGCTCTGACATAGCTCTTTGTTTAGTTGGGGGACAATGGAGGTTTTCATATGGTGTTGATAAAACAGATGTAGATTATGAAGATTACTCTAAGTAGAGTATCTATTAAAACAATACATTTATTAAAATATCTCACTGGTTTTTTTATTCACGTCAGAAAAATTGTTAAGAACACTGAAAGGTTTATCCAGTGTGTGTTCTTTTGTGTCTTGTTAAAGAAGAACTCCTACCAAAAGATTTGCCACATCTCTCACAGTGGTAAGGTTTCTCTCCAGTGTGTGTTCTTATGTGTATTTTTAAATGACGATTATTGGCAAAAGATTTACCACATATCTCACAGTGGTAAGGTTCCTCTCCAGTGTGTGTTCTTATGTGTATTTTTAAATAATCATTATTGGCAAAAGAATTGCCACATATCTCACAGTGGTAAGGTTTCTCTCCAGTGTGTGTTCTTATGTGTATTTTTAAATTACCATTACTGCTAAAAGATTTTCCACATATTTCACAGAATATTTCTCCAGTGTGTGTATGTCTGTGGATAACAAGTCTTGAATTATTTATAAAAGATTTCCCACATATCTGACAAGGAAACAGATATTCTCCAGTGTGTATTCCTTTGTGAGATGTTGAATATTTCTTACTGGCAAAAGATTTTCCACATATTTCACAGTGGTACGGTTTCTCTCCAGTGTGTGTTCTTGTGTGTATTTTTAAAGTACTATTACTGGCAAAAGATTTTCCACATATCTCACAGTGGTAATGTTTCTCTCCAGTGTGTGTTCTTATGTGTATTTTTATAGTACTATTACTGGCAAAAGATTTTCCACATATCTCACAGAGATAAGGTTCCTCTCCAGTGTGTGTTCTTATGTGTATTTTTAAATGATCATTACGGGCAAAAGATTTTCCACATATTTCACAATGGTAAGGTTTCTCTCCAGTGTGTGTACGTTTGTGCATAACAAGCATTGTATTAGAAACAAAACATTTCCCACATATTTCACAGTGGAAAGGTTTCTCCCCAGTGTGTGTTCTTTTGTGTTTCGTGAAATAATTCTTAATTGCAAAAGATTTCCCACATATCTCACATTGGTAAGGTTTCTCTCCAGTGTGTGTACGTCTGTGGATAACCAACAGTGAATTAAAAACAAAAGATTTCCCACATATTTCACAGTGGAAAGGTTTCTCTCCAGTATGTGTACGTCTGTGGATAACCAGCAGTGAATTAAAAACAAAAGATTTCCCACATATTTCACAGTGGTAAGGTTTCTCTCCAGTGTGTGTTCTTTTGTGTTGTGTTAAATATTTCTTACTGGCAAAACATTTCCCACATATTTCACAGTGGTAAGGTTTCTCACTCTTGTGTGTTTCTTTGTGTGTGATGAGTTCATCTTCTGAAGAGAAAGTCTTCTTACAAATCTCACAACAATATTCAGGAATATTTCCATGTAACGATGTTTGTTCAGTAAACGTTTTATTAGACAAAGTTTTCTCACCCCTGTAAGTCAGTGTAACTGTATCTATATTGTTAAACAAAGTTGTGTTAGAAATGTCCAAGTGTTTAACATCCTCCATAGTAATTTCCGAGAATAATCTCTCATTATAATATATTATAATACAGTTTCTTGTCTTAGATATCCTGGGATTCTGTTTACACGATATAATTAGATTAGATGTAATTATAATATATTATAATACAGTTTCTTGTCCTAGATATCCTGGGACTCTGTTTACACGATATAATTAGATTAGATGAAATAGTTTAGCTTCTTGTCTTGGATATCCTGGGACTCTGTTAACATAACTGGATTAAACCTAATTATAAAAGAAAACATGTGCCTGGTTACGTTGAAAATATTTCCCTCTACTGAACGATACCGGTGTCATATCAAAATAATATCCTGCGATACTTTGATACATTCAGAAACATCTTGAATTGTATCCAACCCATGGTAAATAACAAAATAATTTACATTAGCTATCAAAATAAGTACTAATATGTATTATGTTGTATGGCTATACAGCTGTCTGGACGTGTTAGAAATAACAGTTAAATTATCCCTCCCATCATCTTATTAAATGAAGTACACATTGGATATTGGTTATTTTAGTCTAGATATACAAAATATACCTGATGGTCATGGTTGGAATGTCTTTTTAACAGAATCTGGACATTGGCAGTAACCAATTAGTTATGAAATCGATAATTAATCAATTCCTTTCTTTGATTTTCTCTGTGATTAAAGTATTAGCCTTACTTTACGTTAGGGAGTCAACGACAACATCAGAACTAGAAGTAACTCTTATAACTTTCAGATTCTCAAATATTCTAATATTTCACTTTTTTAAATCAACGAAGTGTGACAGAAATTTTAAACATTTTAAACTAGACCTGAAAAATGCACAAGCTCAAAAGAACCACAGAATGTTATAATAAACCTTCAAAAGTGTGGGACTAGAGTTGTTGCTCAAAAATATTGTAATCATTATTTATCGTACACACTGTGGTATCCTTTTATAAAAAAAGAGACTCATAACGAACTCACGACGACACGATAATTATTTAAGCTAATGTTCAATATCTCATATTAGATGTTTAGTAACGATTAATACGAAATGCACTTAAACCGAATTCTATATTATAAATTCATTTTTTTAAAGGCAAAATAACTCTAGTTAAACATGATATATATTAATAATAAATTATCGTTGTAATGTAATTAGATCTTATCAATATTATTGTAAGATGTATAAAAATATTTTCAGACTTTTAATATAAACAACTACAAAAAACAATCAATATTAAATAAATTTATTTTACATAATAATTGTTATAGTTGAATTAATAAAAATTAAATATTACATACAAATAGTCTAACATAAAACGAACAATAATATGGACATATATACAAGTAAATATGATACAACCAATATTATAAGCATGTTATAACGAACTGAAAAAAAAATAGTTAATATAAATTAACAATATAACTTACCAAAACGAGAAAAATATTTTGATGATAAAAGACAAAATACAGGAGGAAGATTCGAAAGCGAAACGATAAATAAACGTGCAAACAAAGTGGCAGATGCTTTTGAGCAACAATTACTCTCATTGGTTGATTAGTCAATAAGACGATACATTACAAAAGATGTTTGGCAGGGATCACCACAGCCAGCGAAACCCCTTGAATTTTTTATTCACAAGCTACGCATATATGTCAGAACATGCAGACTTAAAACATTCTGCTATTAGTCACTGCGTGTCTGACAGGTTACCAAGAAATGTTTTCATTAAATGTATTTAAAATACTTCCTGTGTGATATCATTACATCATGATGATGAGAGATCCCACCCTCACTGCTGAGGGTCAGGGACTATGGACAATTGCATCAATGTTCACCTACATGTTGCTGAATGTCCATGTTTCTCCTCAGATTAAAAAAAGTAACGTTGGTGAGTCCCTAATCCTTGCCTGGCCCTTACCCAGAAGCTGGCTACCAAATCACAGTTTCCCCCTTCATCACAAAGATAAAGTTGTTGGTTATTTGAAAGGTTGTCACCTAAGTGACAAAGGAGCCCCATCTATCCAAGCTTTGATATCAGAGTGACCCTTATTCTAGACAGACCGACAACCAAGACTAAACAGTTCTGGGATAGCTCTTTGTTTAGTTGGGGGGCAATGGAGGTTTACATATGGTGTTGATAAAACAGATGTAGATTATGAAGTTTACTCTAAATTAGGGTGTCTATTAAAACAAGACATTTATTAAAATATTTCGCTGGTTTTATTCATGTCAGAAAAATTTATTTAGAGAGAGAAAGGTAAATTTATTAAACAATGTTTTGTTATAAAATCTTTTCAATTGTGAACAAATTTTGATACAAAAAATATAATTTCAAGATTTCCAATAAAACAATTTTAATATCTTTATAAAATTGTATTTCAATTTACATAGAAAAGTGATTATTTCGTCACACATTTCATATTGATGTAGTTTTATTTCTCACAAGTCTGTATTTAGGTGAGGACTGCAAGTGTAGACTTATTTCACACAGAATGATTCCCCATATATTTCACGATGATATATAAATGTATTTGTCCAGTGTGTATACATTTATCAACAAGTTTATATACCACAATTAAGGATTTCCCTAATATTTTAGTGAAAGGGTTTCTCTCAGATGAGAACACATTTGTAGACTACAAGATGAGAGTCAACAGAGAATGATTTCTAACATATTCTCCAATGTGTACATGTTGGTAGAGAATATATTTAGATTTTCTCAAGGTTCCCAGTTTAAAGTCTTCCCTCCAGTGTGTACATCTTGGTAGACAATACATTTAGATTTACACAAGAAATATTTCTCAAGGTTCCCAGTTTAAAGTCTTCCCTACAGTGTGTATATCTTGGTAGACAATACATTTAGATTTACACAAGAAATATTTCTCAAGGTTCCCAGTTTAAAGTCTTCCCTCCAGTGTGTACATCTTGGTAGACAATACATTTAGATTTACATACGAAATATTTCTCAAGGATCACAGTTTAAAGTCTTCCCTACAGTGTGTACATGTTGTTAGACAATATATTTAGATTTACATGCATGTGTTCTCCTGTGTTTACCTAAGTTACACTTGAAAGCAAAAGTTTTCCCACATATTTCACAATGTAAGGGTTTCTGACCAGAGTGTGTTCTTCTGTGAGTACTTAAATTAGCCTTCTCAGAAAAAGATTTACCACATATTTGACAATGTTAAGGTTTTTCTTCAATGTGTGTTCTTTTGTGGTGTCTTAAACTACAGCTAGTGGAAAATAATTTTCCACATGTTTCACAATGGAATGGTTTCTCTGCAGTGTGTGTTCTATTGTGTTGTGTTAAATAACAGTTAGTAGAAAAACATTTGCCACATATTTCACAGGGGAATGGTTTCTCTCCAGTATGAATACGCTCGTGTACAATGACATGTGATTTACTAACAGAAGATTTCTCATGTTTCACAACGAAACAACCATCACTAAACAGCTCTGGGATAGCTCTTTGTTTAGTTGGGGGGCAATGGAGGTTTACATATGGTGTTGATAAAACAGATGTAGATTATGAAGATTATTCTAAATTAGAGTATCTATTAAAACAATACATTTATTAAAATATCTCTCTGGTTTTTTTATTCATGTCTGAAAGGTTTATCCAGTGTGTCTTGTTAAAGAAGAACTTCTACGAAAAGATTTGCCACATATCTCAGTGGTAAGATTCCTCTCCAGTGTGTTCTTTTGTGTCTCATTAAACAATTCTTTCTGGCAACGATTTTCCACATATTTCACAGTGAAAAGGTTTCTATTCAGTGTGTCTATGTCTGTGGATAACAAGTTTTGAATTATTCCTAAAAGAATTTCCACATATCTCACAATTAAATAGATTTTCCTCTCTATGTGTTCTTTTGTGAGGTATTAAATAATTCTTACTGGCAAAAGATTTCCCACATATCTCACAGTGGAAAGGTTTCTCTCCAGTGTGTGTTCTTTCATAGTTTTTATGTGCATAACACTCCCTGAAACATAAGTAATACACATGTAATGTTTGAAAAAAATTGGTTGGGTACTTCTCGAGTCTTAGGGATTCAAACTCGCACACACAGACAGATAGCCTCAGTGTTATATATATAGATAACGCGCCTGGTTACATTGAAAATATTTCCCTCTACTGAACGATACCGGTGTCATATCAAAATAATATCCTGCGATATTTTTGTACATTCAGAAACATCTTGAATTGTATCCGACCCATGGTAAATAACAAACTAATTTACATTAGCTATCAAAATAACTAATAATATGTATCATGTAGGATGGCTATACAGGGGTCTGAACGTGCTAGAAATAACGGTCAAATGATCCCTCAAATTTCACTCCCATCATATTATTAAATGAAGTACACATTAGATATTGGTTATTTTAGTCTAGACTAGTAGAATGACCCGGCGTTGTTCGGGATTCTAAACATAGAATGTTTGTATCATGAGTTATTGCCAACATAGAAGCTATTGCTTCGGTTGTTGTCATGTGCTTTTTCATTTTGTTCCTATTGAAGAACAAAGCGATATTAAAGAGAAAGTCGTGTAAGGCATTGTAAGAAGGTAAAAGCAGCGAGATATATTGTTTCTAAAAGTAAGAATATTATAATGCATCATTTGGAAATCTCTATAAATATGTTACATGCTGCAATCTTCTCCTTTACATTAACATTTGCTAAATATCAGAGTTGCATCTTAAAATGGATCAAAGCCTTTTCCCAAAGACATAAAATCTTATAGTAAAGCTGTCTGTGCTTTTGTAAAATAAATACGTTTGTTTTGTTTTTGTGTATGCAAAAATATCTGTACACTAATATATAATTAAAAGATTACTCTCAATTAGGGTGTCTATTAAAACAATACATTTATTAAAATATCTCACTGGTTTTTTTTATTCATGTCAGAAAAATTAAGAACACTGTAAGGTTTATCCAGTGTGTGTTCTTTTGTGTCTTCTTAAATAAGAACTCCTATCAAAAGATTTGCCACATATCTCACAGTGGTAAGGTTCTTCTCCAGTGTGTGTTCTTATGTGTATTTTTAAATTATCATTACGGCCAAAAGATTTGCCACATATTTGACAGTGGTAAGGTTCCTCTCCGGTGTGTGTTCTTATGTGTATTTTTAAATGATCATTACGGCCAAAAGATTTGCCACATATCTGACAGTGGTAAGGTTCCTCTCCGGTGTGTGTTCTTATGTGCAATTTTAAATTATTATTAGTGGCAAAAGATTTTCCACATATCTCACAGTGGTAAGGTTTCTCAGTGTGTGTAAGTCTGTGGATAACAAGTTCTGAATTATTTATTAAAGATTTCCCACATATCTCACAATAAAATAGATCGTCTCGAGTGTGTGTTCTTTTGTGTTGTGCTAAATAATTCTTACCGGCAAAAGATTTGCCACATATCTCACAGTGGTAAGGTTTTTCTCCAGTGTGTGTACGTCTGTGGATAACAAGTTTTGAATTAAAAACAAAAGATTTGCCACATATCTCACAGTGGTAAGGTTTCTCTCCAGTGTGTGTTCTTGTGTGTATTTTAACTTGATAATTACTGTAAAAAGATTTGCCACATATCTCACAGTGGTAAGGTTTCTCTCCAGTGTGTGTTCTTATGTGTTTTTTTAAATCACCATTAAGGGCAAACGATTTGCCACATATCTCACAGCGGTAAGGTTTCTCTCCAGTGTGTGTTCTTTTGTGTCGTGTTAAATAGTTTTTACTGGCAAAAGATTTGCCACATAACTCACAGTGGTGAGGTTTCTCTCCAGTATGTGTTCTTTTGTGTCGTTTTAAATAGTTTTTATTGGCAAAAGATTTGCCACATATTTCACAGTGGTAATGTTCCTTTCCAGCGTGTGTTTTTATGTGTATTTTTAAATCATCATTACGGCGAACAGATTTGCCACATATCCCACAGTGGAAAGGTTCCTTTCCAGTGTGTGTTTTTATGTGTATTTTTAAATTACCATTACTGGCAAAAGATTTTCCACATATCTCACAGAGATAAGGTTCCTCTCCAGTGTGTGTTCTTATGTGCATTTTTAAATGTTCATTACGGGCAAAAGATTTCCCACATATTTCACAATTGTAAGGTTTCTCTCCAGTGTGTGTACGTCTGTGGATAACATGCATTGTATTAGAAACAAAAGATCTCCCACATATTTCACAGTGGTAAGGTTTCTCTCCAGTGTGTGTTCTTATGTGTTTCGTGAAATAATTCTTAATTGCAAAAGATTTGCCACATATCTCACAGTGGTAAGGTTCCTCTCCAGTGTGTGTTCTTATGTGTATTTTTAAATGTCCATTATGGGCAAAAGATTTCCCACATATCTCACAATGGTAAGGTTTCTCTCCAGTGTGTGTACGGCTGTGGATAACCAGAAGCGAATTAAAAACAAAACATTTCCCACATATTTCACAGTGGTAAGGTTTCTCACTCTTGTGTGTTTCTTTGTGTGTGATGACTTCATCTTCTGAAGAGAAAGTTTTCTTACAAATCTCACAACAATATTCAGTAATATTTCCATGTAACGATGTTTGTTCAGTAAACGTTTCATTAGATAAAGGTTTCTCACCACTGTATGTCTGTGTAACTGTATCTATATTGTTAAACAAAGTTGTGTTAGAAATGTCCAAGTGTTTAACATCCTCCATAGTAATTTCCGAGATTATCTCTAATTATAATATATTATAATACAGTTTCTTGTCCTAGATATCCTGGGACTCTGTTTACACGATATAATTAGATTAGATGTAATTATAATATATTATAAGACAGTTTCTTGTCTTAGATATCCTGGGACTCTGTTAACATAACTGGATTAAACCTAATTATAAAAGAAAACATGTGCCTGGTTACGTTGAAAATATTTCCCTCGACTGAGCGATACCGGTGTCATATCAAAAATAATATCCTGCGATATTTTAATACATTCAGAAACATCTTGAATTGTATCCAACCCATGGTAAATAACAAAATAATTTACATTAGCTATCAAAATAAGTACTAATATGTATTATGTTGTATGGCTATACAGCTGTCTGGACGTGTTAGAAATAACAGTCAAATTATCCCTCCCATCATCTTATTAAATGAAGTACACATTGGATATTGGTTATTTTAGTCTAGATATACAAAATATACCTGATGGTCATGGTTGGAAAGTCTTTTTAACAGAATCTGGACATTGGCAGTAACCAATTAGGTTATGAGATTGATAATTAATCAATTTCTTTCTTTGATTTTCTCTGTGATTAAGTTTAAATTTAGAGTATTAGCCTTACTTTACGTTAGGGAGTCAACGACACCATCAGAACTAGAAGTAACTCTTATAACTTTCAGATTCTCAAATATTCTAATATTTCACTTTTTTAAACATTTTAAACTAGACCTGAAAAATGCACAAGCTCAAAAGAACCACAGAATGTTATAATAAACCTTCAAAAGTGTGGGACTAGAGTTGTTGCTCAAAAATATTATAATCATTATCTATCGTACACTCTGTGGCATCCTTTTATAAAAAAAGAGACTCATAACGAACTCACGACGACACGATAATTATTTAAGCTAATGTTCAATATCTCATATTAGATGTTTAGTAACGATTAATACGAAATGCACGTAAACCGAATTCTATATTATAAATTCATTTTTTTTAAGGTAAAATAACTCTAGTTAAACATGATATATATTAATAATAAATTATCGTTGTAATGTAATTAGATTTTATAAATGATCTTATAAATATTATTGTAAGATGTATAAAAATATTTTCAGACTTTTAATATAAACAACTACAAAAAACAATCAATATTAAATAAATATATTTTACATAATAATTGCTATAGTTGAATTAATAAAAATTAAATATTACATACTAATAGTCTAATACAATAATCTAACATAAAACTAACAATAATATGGACATATATACAAGTAAATATGATACAACCAATATTATAAGCATGTTATAACGAACTGAAAAAAAAATAGTTAATATAAATTAACAATATAACTTACCAAAACGAGAAAAATATTTTGATGATAAAAGACAAAATACAGGAGGAAGATTCGAAAGCGAAACGATAAATAAACGTGCAAACAAAGTGGCAGATGCTTTTGAGCAACAATTACTCTCATTGGTTGATTAGTCAATAAGACGATACATTACAAAAGATGTTTGGCAGGGATAACCACAGCCACCGAAACCACTGGAATTTTTTATTCACAAGCTACGCATATATGTCAGAACATGCAGACTTAAAACATTTTGCTGTTAGTCACTGCGTGTCTAACAGGTTACCAAGAAATGTTTTCATTAAATGTATTTAAAATACTTCCTGTGTGATATCATTACATGATGATGATGAAGATAGATCCCACCCTCACTGCTGAGGGTCAGGGACTATGGACAATTGCATCAATGTTCACCTACATGTTGCTGAATGTCCATGTTTCTCCTCAGATTAAAAAAAGTAACGTTGGTGAGTCCCTAATCCTCGCCTGACCATTACCCAGAAGCTGGCTACCAAGTCACAGTTTCCCCCTTCATCACAAAGATAAAGTTGTTGGTTATTTGAAAGGTTGTCACCTAAGTGACAAAGGAGCCTCATCTATCCAGGTTTTGATATCAGAGTGACCCTTATTCTAGACAGCCCGACAACCAAGACTAAACAGTTCTGGGATAGCTCTTTGTTTAGTTGGGGGGCAATGGTGTTGATAAAACAGATGTAGATTATGAAGTTTACTCTAAATTAGGGTGACTATTAAAACAAGACCTTTATTAAAATATGTCGCTGGTTTTATTCATGTCAGAAAAATTTATTTAGAGAGAGAAAGGTAAATTTATTAAACAATGTTTTGTTATAAAATCTTTTCAATTGTGAACAGATTTTGATACAAAAAATATAATTTCAAGATTTCCAATAAAACAATTTTAATATCTTTATAAAATTGTATTTCAATTTACATAGAAAAGTGATTATTTCGTCACACATTTCATATTGATGTAGTTTTATTTCTCACAAGTCTGTATTTAGGTGAGGACTGCAAGTGTAGACTTATTTCACACAGAATGATTCCCCATATATTTCACGATGATATATAAATGTATTTGTCCAGTGTGTATACATTTATCAACAAGTTTATATACCACAATTAAGGATTTCCCTAATATTTTAGTGAAAGGGTTTCTCTCAGATGAGAACACATTTGTAGACTACAAGATGAGAGTCAACAGAGAATGATTTCTAACATATTCTCCAATGTGTACATGTTGGTAGAGAATATATTTAGATTTTCTCAAGGTTCCCAGTTTAAAGTCTTCCCTCCAGTGTGTACATCTTGGTAGACAATACATTTAGATTTACACAAGAAATACTTCTCAAAGTTCCCAGTTTAAAGTCTTCCCTCCAGTGTGTACAACTTGGTAGACAATACATTTAGATTTACACAAGAAATATTTCTCAAAGTTCCCAGTTTAAAGTCATCCCTCCAGTGTGTATATCTTGGTAGACAATACATTTAGATTTACATGCATGTGTTCTCCTGTGTTTACCTAAGTTACATTTGAAAGCAAAAGTTTTCCCACATATTTCACAATGTAAGGGTTTCTGACCAGAGTGTGTTCTTCTGTGAGTACTTAAATTAGCCTTCTCAGAAAAAGATTTACCACATATTTGACAATGTTAAGGTTTTTCTTCAATGTGTGTTCTTTTGTGGTGTCTTAAACTACAGCTAGTGGAAAATAATTTTCCACATGTTTCACAATGGAATGGTTTCTCTGCAGTGTATGTTCTATTGTGTTGTGTTAAATAACAGTTAGTAGAAAAACATTTGCCACATATTTCACAGGGGAATGGTTTCTCTCCAGTATGAATACGCTCGTGTACAATGAGATGTGATTTACTAACAGAAGATTTCTCATGTTTCACAACGAAACAAGCATCACTAAACAGCTCTGGGATAGCTCTTTGTTTAGTTGGGGGGCAATGGAGGTTTACATATGGTGTTGATAAAACAGATGTAGATTATGAAGATTATTCTAAATTAGAGTATCTATTAAAACAATACATTTATTAAAATATCTCTCTGGTTTTTTATTCATGTCTGAACGGTTTATCCAGTGTGTCTTGTTAGAGAAGAACTCCTAAGAAAAGATTTGCCACATATCTCAGTGGTAAGGTTTCCTCTCCAGTGTGTTCTTTTGTGTCTCATTAAACAATTCTTTCTGGCAACGATTTTCCACATATTTCACAGTGAAAAGGTTTCTATCCAGTGTGTCTATGTCTGTGGATAACAAGTTTTGAATTATTTCTAAAAGAATTTCCACATATCTCACAATTAAATAGATCTTCCCCTCTGTGTTCTTTTGTGAGGTGTTAAATAATTCTTACTGGCAAAAGATTTGCCACATATCTCACAGTGGAAAGGTTTCTCTCCAGTGTGTGTTCTTTCATAGTTTTTTATATGCATAACACTCCCTGAAACATAAGTAATACACATGTAATGTTTGAAAAAAATTGGTTGGGTACTTCTCAAGTCTTAGGGATTCAAACTCGCACATACACACAGACAGACATCCTCAGTTTTATATATAGATAACGTGCCTGGTTACGTTGAAAATATTTCCTTCCTCTGAACGATACCGGTGTCATATCAAAATAATATCCTGCGATATTTTTGTACATTCAGAAACATCTTGAATTGTATCCGACCCATGGTAAATAACAAACTAATTTACATTAGCTATCAAAATAACTAATAATATGTATCATGTAGGATGGCTATACAGGGGTCTGAAATTTCACTCCCATCATATTATTAAATGAAGTACACATTAGATATTGGTTATTTTAGTCTAGACTAGTAGAATGACCCGGCGTTGCTCGGGATTCTAAACATAGATTGGCATGTTTGTATCATGAGTTAGTGCAAACATAGAAGCTATTGCTTCGGTTGTTGTCATGTGCTTTTTCATTTTGTTCCTATTGAAGAACAAAGCGATATTAAAGAGAAAGTCGTGTAAGGCAATGTAAGAAGGTAAAAGTAGCGAGATATATTGTTTCTAAAAGTAAGAATATTATAATGCATCATTTGGAAATCTCTATAAATATGTTACATGCTGCAATCTTCTCCTTTACGTCATTAACATTTGCTAAAAATCAGAGTTGCATCTTAAAATGGATCAAAGTCTTTTCCCAAAGACATAAAATCTTATAGTAAAGCCGTCTGTGCTTTTGTGAAATAAATACGTTTCTTTAGATTTTGTTTTTGTGTATGCAAAAATATCTGTACACTAATATATAATTAAAAGATTAATCTCAATTAGGGTGTCTATTAAAACAATACATTTATTAAAATATCTCACTGGTTTTTTATTCATGTCAGAAAAATAAAGAACACTGTAAGGTTTATCCAGTGTGTGTTCTTTTGTGTCTTGTTAAAGAAGAACTCCTACGAAAATATTTGCCACATATCTCACAGTCGTAAGGTTCCTCTCCAGTGTGTGTTCTTATGTGTATTTTTAAATTATCATTACTACCAAAGGATTTGCCACATATCTCACAGTGGTAAGGTTCCTCTCCAGTGTGTGTTCTTATGTGTATTTTTAAATTATCATTACGGCCAAAAGATTTGCCACATATCTCACATTGGTAAGGTTTCTCACCAGTGTGTGTTCTTATGTGCAATTTTAAATTATCATTACTGGCAAAAGATTTTCCACATATCTCACAGTGGTAAGGTTCCTCTCCAGTGTGTGTTCTTATGTGGATAACAAGTTTTGAATTATTTATTAACGATTTCCCACATATCTCACAATAAAATAGATCCTCTCCAGTGTGTGTTCTATTATGAGATGTTAAATAATTCTTACTGGCAAAAGATTTTCCACATATCTCACAGTGGTAAGGTTTTTCTCCAGTGTGTGTACGTCTGTGGATAACAAGTTTTGAATTATTTATAAAAGATTTCCCACATATCTCACAATAAAATAGATCCTCTCCAGTGTGTGTTCTTTTGTGAGATGTTAAATAATTCTTACTGGCAAAAGATTTTCCACATATCTCACAGTGGTAAGGTTTTTCTCCAGTGTGTGTACGTCTGTGGATAACAAGCATTGAATTAAAAACAAAAGATTTGCCACATATCTCACAGTGGTAAGGTTCCGCTCCTGTGTGTGTCCCTATGTGTATTTTTAAATGACCATTACTGCCAAAAGATTTGCCACATATCTCACAGTGGTTAGGTTTCTCTCCAGTGTGTGTTCTTATGTGTATTTTTAAATGACCATTACTGGCAAAAGTTTTCCGACATATCTCACAGTGGTAAGGTTTCTCTCCAGTGTGTGTTCTTATGTGTATTTTTAAATCACCATTATTGGCAAAAGATTTGCCACATATCTCACAGTGGTAAGGTTTCTCTCCAGTGTGTGTTCTTACGTGTATTTTTACATGACCATTACTGGCAAAAGATTTGCCACATATCTCACAGTGGTAAGGTTTCTCTCCAGTATGAGTTCTTTTGTGTCGTGTTAAATATTTTTTACTGGCAAAAGATTTGCCACACATTTGACAGTGGTAAGGTTTCTCTCCAGTGTGTGTTCTTATGTGTATTTTTAAATCATCATTACGGGCAAAAGATTTGCCACATGTCTGACAGTGGTAAGGTTTCTCTCCAGTGTGTGTTCTTTCGTGTTGCGTTAAATAATTCTTACTGGCAAAACATTTCGCACATATTTCACAGTGGTAGGGTTTCTCTCTCTTGTGTGTGATGACTTCATCTTCTGAAGAGAAAGTTTTCTTACAAATCTCACAACAATATTCAGGAATATTTCCATGTGATGATGTTTGTTCAGTAAACGTTTCATTAGATAAAGGTTTCTCACCACTGTATGTCTGTGTAACTGTATCTATATTATTAAACACAGTTGTGTTAGAAATGTCCAACTGTTTAACATCCTCCATAGTAATTTCCGAGAATTATTTCTGATTATAATATATTATAATACAGTTTCTTGTCTGAGATATCCTGGGACTCTTTTTACACGATATAATTATATTAGATGTAATTATAATATATTATAGTTCAGTTTCTTGTCTTAGATATCCTGGGACTCTGTTAACATAACTGGATTAAACCTAATTATAAAAGAAAACATGTGCCTGGTTACATGAAAAATATTTCCCCTCGACCGAACGATACCGGTGTCATATCAAAATAATATCCTGCGATATTTTGATACATTCAGAAACATCTCGAATTGTATCCAACCCATGGTAAATAACAAAATAATTTACGTTAGCTATAAAAATAACTACTAATACGTAATATGTAGGATGCCTATACAGGGGTCTAAACGTGCTTGAAATAAGTCAAATGACTCCTCAAATTTCACCCCCGACCATCTTATTAAATGAAGTACACATTGGATAATGGTCATTTTAGTTTAGATATACAAAATATACCTGATGGTCATGGTTGGAATGTCTTTTTAACAGAATCTGGAACATTGGCAATAACCAATTAGGTAATGAGATCGATAATTAATCAATTTCTTTCTTTGTTTTTCTCTGTGATTATGTTTAAATTTGAAGTATTAGCCTTACTTTACGTTAAATATATTTAAAATAGTTCCTGGGTGATATCATTACATGATGATGATGATGATGAGAGATCCCACCTTCACTGCTGAGGGTCAGGGACTATGGACAATTGCATCAATGTTCACATACATGTTGCTGAATGTCCATGTTTCTCCTAAGGTTAAAAAAAGTAACGTTGGTGAGTCCCTAAACCTCGCCTGACCATTACCCGGAAGCTGGCTACCAAGTCACAGTTGTCCCCCTTTATCACCAAGATATTTCACATATTTGACAGGGGCACGGTTTCTCTCCGGTATGTATACGCTGGTGCGCAATAAAATTCAAATTACTAACACAAGATTTCCCACATATTTCACGGTGGTAAGGTTTCTCTGCAGTGTGTACATCTTGGTAGACAATATATTTAGATTTACACAAGAATGATTTCTCAAGGTTCACAGTTTAAAGTCTTTTCTCCAGTGTCTACATGTCGCTGGTTTTATTCATGTCAGAAAAACAGTGAAAAGTTTTTTACAGAGAGAAAGATAAATTAAACAATATTTTGTTATAAAGTGTTTTCAATTGTGAACAGATTTTGAAACAAAAAATATCGTCCCTCTCTCTCCCCTGCTTCCTTTCCTCCACCCACACTTGCACCACCCTGGTGAGCAGCATCCTCTCCTC
The DNA here is from genome assembly GCA_964016885.1 of Eledone cirrhosa. NCBI lineage: Eukaryota > Metazoa > Mollusca > Cephalopoda > Octopoda > Eledonidae > Eledone > Eledone cirrhosa. The sequence goes on along the minus strand of OZ024765.1, from coordinate 7,920,493 downwards.
TCCAACATGGACTAGTTCCATCAGGGAGTTGGGTGAAGCTCTCCAGCAATGGAGTGAGCTGGGGTTGTCTCTTCCTGAGAAGGTGGAAGATAGTTGAAGTCAGAGAACTTGGGACATCATAACTGTCAGATCAGTTTGCAAGGTGCCGCTTACTATCTGCCAGCGACAAATACTCAGGCGACTGGGTTGATGCCATACCCATGGCCTACTCAGCGGGTCACACGGAGCTAAACCTCATTCTGAAGAGAGCTTTGGTCTGGGCGAACATCCCCTCAGTCTTGGATCCATCTGAGTTATCCAGAAGTGATGGCAAAAGACCTGAGGGCCTTACCCTGTGCCCCTGGTTGAAAGGCAGGTGCCTTGTCTGGATACTGCGTTTAGGACGAGAGCCACAGCTTCCACAGCTGAGCGGAGTAAGACCCTCAAATATGCTGATCTGTCAGCCAGCTACACTTTTCAGCCTGTGGCTTTCGAGACATTTGGGGGAGTCGGGCCGCTGACTACGAGGTTCCTCTCTTCACTGGAAAATCTTGCGAGGGCGCTTGGCTATTCCAGCGCATTAGCCTCCCCATCACCCGAGGCAATGCTGCGAGTGTGTTGGCTTGCCTCAAAAATCATTAGAGGGGTTGCCCGGTACTCCTTGCTGCTGTCTTTTGCTCTGGTGGTGGCTCAGTTGTTCACCCCTTCCTTTACATTTTCTTTAATATTGTAACATTAAAAGAATATATCTTTCTGAATGAGTCGCGAGCAATTCATAATGTTGTCTAAGCATTTGTAATATTAATTATGTATATATTTAAAACATATTTATGTTATTCTACTGTAAAGTTATTTATATACTCCGTTTATATTTTCATTCTGAAAGAATTGCAAACGATTTGTAATGTTATTTTCACACAAATATATAATTTCATTCTGAAAGAATTGTGGACAATTTGTAATGTTATATATACAACTATGAATACAATTTACAATTTTAATATCTTTATAAAATTGTATTTCAATTTACATACAAAAATGATTATTTCGTCACAAATTTCATATTGATGTAGTTATATTTCTCACAAGTCTGTATTTAGGTGAGGACTGCAAGTGTAGACTTATTTCACACAGAATGATTTCATAATGATATATACATGTATTTGTCCAGTGTGTATACATTTATCAACAAGTTTATATACCACAAATAAGGAATTCCCTAATATTTTAGTGAAAGGGTTTCTCTCAGATGAGAATTAACAGAGAATGATTTCTAACATATTTCACTCTAAATATTCTCCAATGTGTACATGTTGGTAGACAATATATTTAGATTTACATAAGAACTATATCTCAAGGTTCCCAGTTTAAAGTCTTCCCTCCAATGTGTACATGTTTGGAGACAATATATTTAGATATACATAAGAACTATATCTCAAGGTTCCCAGTTTAAAGTCTTCCCTCCAATGTGTACATGTTTGGAGACAATATATTTAGATATACATAAGAACTATATCTCAAGGTTCCCAGTTTAAAGTCTTCCCTCCAGTGTGTACATGTTGGTAGACAATATATTTAGATTTACATGCATGTGTTCTCCTGTGTTACACTTGAAAGCAAACGTTTTCCCACATATTCTGACCACAGTGTGTTCTTCTGTGAGTACTTAAATTAGCCTTCAGAGAAAAAGATTTACCACATATTTCACATTGTTCGGGTTTTTCTGCAATGTATGTTCTTTTGTGGTGTCTTAAACTACAGCTACTGGAAAATAATTTACCACATATTTTACAACAGAATGGTTTCTCTGCAGTGTGTGTTCTATTGTGTTGTGTTAAATAACAGTTAGTAGAAAAACATTTGCCACATATTTCACAGGGGAATGGTTTCTCTCCAGTATGAATATGCTTGTGTACAACGAGATGTGATTTACTAACAAAAGATTTCTCATGTTTCACAACGAAACAACCAACACTAAACAGCTCTGACATAGCTCTTTGTTTAGTCGAGGAGCAATGGAGATTTACATATGGAGGTGATAAAACAGATGTAGATTATGAAGATTACTCTAAATTAGGGTGTCTATTAAAACAATACATTTATTAAAATATCTCACTGGTTTTTTATTCATGTCAGAAAAATTAAGAACACTGAAAGGTTTATCCAGTGTGTGTTCTTTTGTGTCTTGTTAAAGAAGAACTCCTACCAAAAGATTTGCCACATATCTCACAGTGGTAAGGTTCCTGTCTAGTGTGTGTTCTTTCGTGTTGTGTTAAATTACCATTACTGCCAAAAGATTTACCACATATCTCACAGTGGTAAGGTTCTTCTCCAGTGTGTGTTCGTATGTGTATTTTAAAATGACCATTACTGGCAAAAGATTTGCCACATATCTCACAGTGGTAAAGTTCCTCTCCAGTGTGTGTTCTTATGTGTATTTTAAAATGACCATTACGGGCAAAAGATTTGCCACATATCTCACAGTGGTAAGGTTTCTCACCAGTGTGTGTTCTTATGTGCAATTTTAAATTATTATTAGTGGCAAAAGATTTGCCACATATCTCACAGTGGAAAGGTTTCTCTCCAGTGTGTGTTCTTATGTGGATAACAAGCATTGAATTAAAAACAAAAGATTTCCCACATATCTCACAGTGGTAAGGTTCCGCTCCTGTGTGTTTCCTTATGTGTATTTTTAAATGACCATTACTGCCAAAAGATTTGCCACATATCTCACAGTGGTTACGTTTCTCTCCAGTGTGTGTTCTTATGTGTATTTTTAAATTAGGATTACTGGTAAAAGATTTCCGACAAATCCCACAGTGGTAAGGTTTCTCTCCAGTGTGTGTTCTTGTGTGTATTTTTACATGACCATTACTGGCAAAAGATTTGCCACATATCTCACAGTGATAAGGTTTATCTCCAGTGTGTGTTCTTATGTGCATTTTTAAATGAGCATTACTGTAAAAAGATTTGCCACATATCTCACAGTGGTAAGGTTTCTCTCCAGTGTGTGTTCTTATGTGTATTTTTAAATCATCATTACGGGCAAAAGATTCCTCACATATTTCACAATGGTAAGGTTTCTCTCCAGTGTGTGTACGTCTGTGGATAACAAGCATTGTATTAGAAACAAAAGATTTCCCACATATTTCACAGTGGTAAGGTTTCTCTCCAGTGTGTGTTCTTATGTGTATTTTTAAATGTCCATTATGGGCAAAAGATTTCCCACATATCTCACAATGGTAAGGTTTCTCTCCAGTGTGTGTACGTCTGTGGATAACCAGCAGCGAATTAAAAACAAAACATTTCCCACATATTTCACAGTGGTAAGGTTTCTCACTCTTGTGTGTGATGAGTTCATCTTCTGAAGAGAAAGTTTTCTTACAAATCACACAACAATATTCAGTAATATGTCCATGTAACGATGTTTGTTCAGTAAACGTTTCATTAGATAAAGGTTTCTCACCACTGTATGTCTGTGTAATTGTATCTATATTGTTAAACAAAGTTGTGTTAGAAATGTCCAAGTGTTTAACATCCTCCATAGTAATTTCCGAGATTATCTCTAATTATAATATATTATAATACAGTTTCTTGTCTTTGATATCCTGGGACTCTGTTTACACGATATAATTAGATTAGATGTAATTATAATATATTATAATACAGTTTCCTGTCTTAGATATCCTGGGACTCTGTTAACATAACTGGATTAAACCTAATTATAAAAGAAAACATGTGCCTGGTTACGTTGAAAATATTTCCCTCTACTGAACGATATCGGTGTCATATCAAAAATAATATCCTGCGATATTTAGATACATTCAGAAACATCTCGAATTGTATCCAACCCATGGTAAATAACAAAATAATTTACGTTAGCTATCAAAATAACTAATAATATGTATCATGTAGGATGGCTATACAGGGGTCTAAACGTGCTAGAAATAACAGTCAAATTTCACCCCCATCACCTTATTAAATGAAGTACACATTGGATATTGGTTATTTTAGTCTAGATATACAAAATAAACCATAGAATGTTATAATAAACCTTCAAAAGTGTGGGACTAGAGTTGTTGCTCAAAAATATTGTAATCATTATCTATCGTACACACTGTGGTATCCTTTTATAAAAAAAGAGACTCATAACGAACTCACGATGACACGATAATTATTTAAGCTAATGTTCAATATCTCATATTAGATGTTTAGTAATGATTAATACGAAATGCACTTAAACCGAATTCTATATTATAAATTCATTTTTTTTAAGGTAAAATAACTCTAGTTAAACATGATATATATTAATAATAAATTATCGTTGTAATGTAATTAGATTTTATAAATGATCTTATAAGATGTATAAAAATATTTTCAGACTTTTAATATAAACAACTACAAAAAAACAATCAATATTAAATAAATATATTTTACATAATAATTGTTATAGTTGAATTAATAAAAATTAAATATTACATACAAATAGTCTAATACAATAATCTAACAGAAAACGAACAATAATATGGACATATATACAAGTAAATATGATACAACCAATATTATAAGCATGTTATAACGAACTGAAAAAAAAATAGTTAATATAAATTAACAATATAACTTACCAAAACGAGAAAAATATTTTGATGATAAAAGACAAAATACAGGAGGAAGATTCGAAAGCGAAACGATAAATAAACGTGCAAACAAAGTGGCAGATGCTTTTGAGCAACAATTACTCTCATTGGTTGATTAGTCAATAAGACGATACATTACAAAAGATGTTTGGCAGGGATCACCACAGCCAGCGAAACCCCTTGAATTTTTTATTCACAAGCTACGCATATATGTCAGAACATGCAGACTTAAAACATTCTGCTGTTAGTCACTGCGCGTCTAACAGGTTACCAAGAAATGTTTTCGTTAAATGTATTTAAAATACTTCCTGTGTGATATCATTACATGATGATGATGATGATGATGAGAGATCCCACCCTCACTGCTGAGGGTCAGGGACTATGGACAATTGCATCAATGTTCACCTACATGTTGCTGAATGTCCATGTTTCTCCTCAGATTAAAAAAAGTAACGTTGGTGAGTCCCTAATCCTTGCCTGACCCTTACCCAGATGCTGGCTACCAAGTCACAGTTTCCCCCTTCATCACAAAGATAAAGTTGTTGGTTATTTGAAAGGTTGTCACCTAAGTGACAAAGGAGCCCCATCTATCCAGGCTTTGATATCAGAGTGACCCTTATTCTAGACAGACTGACAACCAACACTAAACAGTTCTGGGATAGCTCTTTGTTTAGTTGGGGGGCAATGGAGGTTTACATATGGTGTTGATAAAACATGTAGATTATGAAGTTTACTCTAAATTAGGGTGTCTATTAAAACAAGACCTTTATTAAAATATGTCGCTGGTTTTATTCATGTCAGAAAAATTTATTTAGAGAGAGAAAGGTAAATTTATTAAACAATGTTTTGTTATAAAATCTTTTCAATTGTGAACAAATTTTGATACAAAAAATATAATTTCAAGATTTCCAATAAAACAATTTTAATATCTTTATAAAATTGTATTTCAATTTACATAGAAAAGTGATTATTTCGTCACACATTTCATATTGATGTAGTTTTATTTCTCACAAGTCTGTATTTAGGTGAGGACTGCAAGTGTAGACTTATTTCACACAGAATGATTCCCCATATATTTCACGATGATATATAAATGTATTTGTCCAGTGTGTATACATTTATCAACAAGTTTATATACCACAATTAAGGATTTCCCTAATATTTTAGTGAAAGGGTTTCTCTCAGATGAGAACACATTTGTAGACTACAAGATGAGAGTCAACAGAGAATGATTTCTAACATATTCTCCAATGTGTACATGTTGGTAGAGAATATATTTAGATTTTCTCAAGGTTCCCAGTTTAAAGTCTTCCCTACAGTGTGTACATGTTGGTAGACAATATATTTAGATTTACATAAGAAATATTTCTCAAGGATCACAGTTTAAAGTCTTCCCTCCAGTGTGTACATGTTGTTAGACAATATATTTAGATTTACATGCATGTGTTCTCCTGTGTTTACCTAAGTTACACTTAGTTACACATATTTCACAATGTAAGGGTTTCTGACCAGAGTGTGTTCTTCTGTGAGTACTTAAATTAGCCTTCTCAGAAAAAGATTTACCACATATTTGACAATGTTAAGGTTTTTCTTCAATGTGTGTTCTTTTGTGGTGTCTTAAACTACAGCTAGTGGAAAATAATTTGCAACATATTTCACAATGGAATGGTTTCTCTGCAGTGTGTGTTCTATTGTGTTGTGTTAAATAACAGTTAGAAAAACATTTGCCACATATTTCACAGGGGAATGGTTTCTCTCCAGTATGAATACACTCGTGTACAACGAGATGTGATTTACTAACAAAAGATTTCTCATGTTTCACAACAAAACAACCAACACTAAACAGCTCTGACATAGTTCTTTGTTTAGTTGGGGGGCAATGGAGGTTTACATATGGTGTTAATAAAACAGATGTAGATTATGAAGATTACTCTAAATTAGGGTGTCTATTAAAACAAGTCACTTATTAAAATATCTCTCTGGTTTTTATTCATGTAAGAAAAATTATGAACGCTGAAAGGTTTATCCAGTGTGTGTTCTTTTGTATCTTGTTAAAGAAGAACACCTACCAAAAGATTTGCCACATATCTGACAGTGGAAAGGTTCCTCAACAGTGTGTGTTCTCATGTGTCTTTTTAAATAGCCATTACTGCCAAAATATTTTCCACATATTTCATAGAATATTTCTCCAGTGTGTGTATGTCTGTGGATAACAAGTGCTGAATTATTCATAAAAGATTTCCCACATATCTTACAAACAAATAGATCTTCTCCAGTGTGTGTTCTTTTGTGAGGTGTTACATAATTCTTACTGGCAAAAGATTTTTTACATATTTCACAGTGTGTGCTCTTATGTGTGTATTTTTAAATAATCATTATGGGCAAAAGATTTGCCACTTATCCCACAGTGGTATGGTTCCTCTCCAGTGTGTGTTCTTATGTGTATTTTTAAATAATTCTTACTGGCAAAAGATTTGTCACATGCCTCACAGTGGAAAGGTTTCTCTCCAGTATGTGTTCTTTCGTGTTCTGTTAAATAATTCTTACTGGCAAAATATTTACCACATATCTCACAGTGGTAAGGTTTCTCTACAGTGTGTGTTCGTATGTGTCTTTTTAAATGACCATTACGGGCAAAAGATTTGCCACATATCTCACAGTGGAAAGGTTCCTCTCCAGTGTGTGTTCTTATGTGTATTTTTAACTTATCATTTCGGGCAAAAGATTTGCCACATATCTCACAGTGGTAAGGTTCCTCTCCTGTGTGTGTTCTTATGTGTATTTTTACATCACCATTATTGGCAAAAGATTTCCCACATATCTCACAGTGATAAGGTTTCTCTCCAGTGTGTGTTCTTATGTGTCTTTTTAAATGACCATTACGGGCAAAAGATTTGCCACATATCTCACAGTGGTAAGGTTCCTCTCCAGTGTGTGTTCTTATGTGTCTTTTTAAATGACCATTACTGGCAAAAGATTTGCCACATATCTCACAGTGGAAAGGTTTCTCTCCAGTGTGTGTTCTTATGTGTATTTTTAAATGAGCATTAAGGGCAAAAGATTTGCCACATATTTCACAGTGGTAAGGTTTCTCTCCAGTATGTGTTCTGATGTGTCTTTTTAAATTATTATTATTGGCAAAAGATTTTCCACATATCTCACAGTGGTAAGGTTTTTCTCTCTTGTGTGTTTCTTTGTGTGTGATGACTTCATCTTCTGAAGAGAAAGTTATCTTACAAATCTCACAACAATATTCAGGAATATTTCCATGTAATGATGTTTGTTCAGTAAACGTTTCATTAGATAAAGGTTTCTCACCACTGTATGTCTGTGTAACTGTATCTATATTGTTAAACAAAGTAGTGTTAGAAATGTCCAAGTGTTTAACACCCTCCATAGTAATTTCCGAGAATTATTTCTGATTATAATATATTATAATACAGTTTCTTGTCCTAGATATCCTGGGACTCTGCTAACACGATATAATTAGATTAGATGAAATTATAATATGTTATAATACAGTTTCCTGTGTTAGATATCCTGGGACTCTGTTAACATAACTGGATTAAACCTCATTATAAAAGAAAACATGTGCCTCCATACGTCGTAAATATTTCCCTCGCTGAACGATACCGGTGTCATATCAAAATAATATCCTGCGATATTTAGATACATTCAGAAACATCTCGAATTGTATCCAACCCATGGTAAATAACAAAATAATTTACGTTAGCTATCAAAATAACTAATAATATGTATCATGTAGGATGGCTATACAGGTGTCTAAACGTGCTAGAAATAACAGTCAAATTTCACCCCCATCCTCTTATTAAATGAAGTACACATTGGATATTGGTTATTTTAGTCTAGATATACAAAATATACCTGATGGTCATGGTTGGAATATCTTTATAAGAGAATCTATAACATTGGCAAAACCAATTAGTTAATGAGATCGATAATTAATCAATTTCTTTCTTTGTTTTTCTCTGTGATTTAAGTATTAAACTTACTTTACGTTAGGGAGTCAGAACTAGAAGTAACTCTTATAAATTACATATTCTCAAATATTCTAATATTTCACTTTTTTAAATCAACGAAGTGTGACAGAAATTTTAAACACTTTAAATCACAAAGAAATGTTTACATTGAATGTATTTAGTAGACAATATATTTAGATTTACACAAGAAATATTTCTCATGCTTTCCAGTTTACCCCTTTAGCATTTACAATACTTCATATTTACTATTTTATTTACACAGTAAAGGCTTTATCTTACACAATTATCTCACATAAAATTGAATCTACAAGATTTTGATATTATTTATTGGATTGGCAGTATCGGTAGAGGGTCGGACGCCATGCTTTCCAGCATAGTTACGCCCCTTTACGATCTGAGTTCAAATCCCGCCGAGGTTGACTTTGCCTTTCATCCTTACGGGGTCGATAAAATAAAGTACCAGTAATGCACTGGGTAATTGCTGGCCTTGTGCCTAAAGTAGAAACAATTATTTATTTTGAGAACAATATCTTAAAGTAGGTGTGAGCAGCCAGTTACAGCCGGTTTGAACAGAAAGAAGTGAGAGTTCTGGCCGGATACAGCCAGTTTGAATGCTAAAGGGTTAAAGTCTTCCCTCCATTGTGTGTAGTGAACAGATAAATCAGTCAATTTACACGCGTTGATCCCTGTTGCACTAACTCACCTCACCTAAATATTAGCCAGTCAGCGATCCGATACAGCTATCTATCGGATGAGTAATGCATTGTGCCAAAACCGAAAGCAATGAGTTCAGCAGATAGTTTCAGACCAGAAACACGTAATAATTTGCTGTCCTCAACGTGCAACAGGTGGCTCGAAATATGGCTAACCCGAGAGTGCTGTGTTTAATCTACCATCTGGATATTAGACATCCATAATGTCTTGAGAACCACTAGAGCTAACATTGTATTATCTGCAAACACCCTTGTGCTCTTAATAAGTTCCAATGTATTCTGCTTGTTCACATTCACAAACACGATTAAAAAATATGTTCTTCAATAAATAAATGTTCTTTGTTCATACTGTTGTGACTAGATCTTGTTGTTCCACGAACACCACGAATTGCCGAACAGTTAACTGCAAGTTCACCACTAAATGTGTACATTTTGGTTAATAATATATCTAGATTTACATAAATATTTCTCAAGGTTCACAGTTTAAAGTCTTCTCACCAATGTGTACAGGTTGGTATACAATATATTTAGATTTACATAAGAAATATTTGTCAAGGTTCGCAGTTTAAAGTCTTCTCACCAATGTGTACAGGTTGGTATACAATATATTTAGATTTACATAAGAAATATTTGTCAAGGTTCGCAGTTTAAAGTCTTCCCTCCAATGTGTACATCTTGGTAGACAATATATTTAGATTTACACAAGAATGATTTCTCAAGGTTCCCAGTTTAAAGTATTCCCTCCAGTGTCTACATGTCGCTGGTTTTATTCAGGTCAGAAAAGTTTATTTACAGAGAGAAAGAGAAATTTATTAAACAATATTTTGTTATAAAGTGTTATCAATTGTGAACAGATTTTGAAACAAAAACTATTGTCCCTCTCTCCCCTGCTTCCTTTCCTCCACCCACACTTGCACCACCCTGGTGAGCAGCATCCTCCCATCTCCAACATGGACTAGTTCCATCAGGGAGTTGGGTGAAGCTCTCCAGCAATGGAGTGAGTTGGGGTTGTCTCTTCCTGAGAAGGTGGAGGATAGTTGAAGTCAGAGAACTTGGGACAGCATAAGTTCGAAGGCCCTCTTCGTCCAGTCAGATCAGTTTGCCCGTGGCCTACACAGCCTGGACGAACTTCGTATCTCCATCGCTCTCAGAGTGGAGCTGACGTCTGCATGGGTTTCAGGTGCCGGTGCGGCGAACTCCACAACTCCACAGGCCCCCGCGGTCTCTCTTGCCGCCTGAATGCGGGTCACACGGAGCTAAACCTCATTCTCAAGAGAGCTTTGGCCCCGGCGAACATCCCCTCAGTCTTGGATCTATCTGAGTTGTCCAGAAGTGATGGCAAAAGACCTGAGGGCCTTACCCTGTGCCCCTGGTCGAGAGGCACGTGCCTTGTCTGGGACATCACTGTTTGTGACTGTTTTGCTCTTTCCCACATCCTGGATGCTGCGGTTAGGACGAGAGCCACAGCTTCCACAGACGAGCGGAGTAAGACCCTCAAATACGCTGATCTGTCGGCCAGCTACACTTTTCAGCCTGTGGCTTTCGAGACATTTGGCGGAGTCGGGCCACTGACTGCTAGGTTCCTCTCTTCACTGGAAAATCTAGCGAGGGCGCTTGGCTATTCCAGACCATTAGCCTCCCCATCATCCGAGGCAATGCTGCAAGTGTGCTGGCTTGCCTCAAAGATCATTAGAGGGGTTGCCCGGTACTCCTTGCTGCTGTCTTTTGCTCTGGTGGTGGCTCAGTTGTTCACCCCTTCCTCTACATTTTCTTTAATATTGTAACATTAAAAGAATATATCTTTCTGAATGAGTCGCGAGCAATTCATAATGTTGTCTAAGCATTTGTAATATTAATTATGTATATATTTAAAACATATTTATGTTATTCTACTGTAAAGTTATTTATATGCTCCGTTTATATTTTCATTCTGAAAGAATTGTAAACGATTTGTAATGTTATTTTCACACAAATATATAATTTCATTCTGAAAGAATTGTGGACAATTTGTAATATTATATATACAACTGTGAATAAAATTCACAATTTCAAGATTTCCAATAAAACAATTTTAATATCTTTATAAAATTGTATTTCAATTTACATAGATAAGTGATTATTTTGTCACAAATTTCATATTGATGTAGTTTTATTTCTCACAAGTCTGTATTTAGGTGAGGAGTGCAAGTGTAGACTTATTTCACACAGAATGATTCCCCATATATTGCACAATGATATATACATGTATTTGTCCAGTGTGTAAATATTTATCAACAAGTTTATATACGGAATAAGGAATTCTCAGATGAGAATTAACAGAGATTTATTTCACTATAAATATTCACCCAAGTGTTGGTAGACAATATATTTAGATTAACATAACAAAGATTTCTCTACGTTCCCAGTTTAAAGTCTTGACTCCAGTGTGTTGGTAGGCAATATATTAAGATATACACAAGAAATATTTCTCAAGGTTCACAGTTTAAAGTCTTCCTTCCAATGTGTATATCTTGGTAGACAATATATTTAGATTTATACAAGAAATATTTCTCAAGGTTCACAGTTTAAAGTCTTCCCTCCAGTGTGTACATCTTGGTAGACAATATATTTAGATCTACATGCATGTGTTCTCCTGTGTTTACCACTTGAAAGCAAAAGTTTGCCGACATATTTCACAATGAAAGGGTTTCTGACCAGTGTGTTCTTCTGTGAGTACTTAAATTAGCCTTCACAGAAAACGATTTACCTCATATTTCACATTGTTAAGGTTTTGCTTCAATATTTGTTCTTTTGTGGTGTCTTAAACTACAGCTAGTGGAAAATAATTTTCCACATATTTCACAATAGAATGGTTTCTCTGCAGTGTGTGTTCTATTGTGTTGTGTTAAATAACAGTTAGAAAAACATTTGCCACATATTTCACAGGGGAATGGTTTCTCTCCAGTATGAATACACTTGTATCATGTTTCACAACGAAACAACCAACACTAAACAGCTCTGACATAGTTCTTTGTTTAGTTGGGGGGCAATGGAGGTTTACATATGGTGTTAATAAAACAGATGTAGATTATGAAGATTACTCTAAATTAGAGTTTCTACTAAAACAAGTCACTTATTAAAATATCTCTGTGGTTTTTTATTCATGTAAGAAAAATTAAGAACACTGAAAGGTTTATCCAGTGTGTATTCTTTTGTGTCTTGTTAAAGAAGAACTCCTACCAAAAGATTTTCCACATATCTGACAGTGGAAAGGTTCAACAGTGTGTGTTGTTATGTGTCTTTTTAAATAGCCATTACTGCCAAAATATTTTCCACATATTTCATAGAATATTTCTCCAGTGTGTGTATGTCTGTGGATAACAAGTGCTGAATTATTCATAAAAGATTTCCCACATATCTTCCAAACAAATAGATCTTCTCCAGTGTGTGTTCTTTTGTGAGGTGTTACATAATTCTTACTGGCAAAAGATTTTTTACATATTTCACAGTGTGTGCTCTTATGTGTATTTTTAAATAATCATTATGGGCAAAAGATTTGCCACATATTTCACAGTGGTAAGGTTCCTCTCCAGTGTGTGTTCTTATGTGTATTTTTAAATAATTCTTACTGGCAAAAGATTTGTCACATGTCTCACAGTGGAAAGGTTTCTCTCCAGTATGAATACACTTGTATCATGTTTCACAACGAAACAACCAACACTAAACAGCTCTGACATAGTTCTTTGTTTAGTTGGGGGGCAATGGAGGTTTACATATGGTGTTAATAAAACAGATGTAGATTATGAAGATTACTCTAAATTAGAGTTTCTATTAAAACAAGTCACTTATTAAAATATCTCTGTGGTTTTTTATTCATGTAAGAAAAATTAAGAACACTGAAAGGTTTATCCAGTGTGTATTCTTTTGTGTCTTGTTAAAGAAGAACTCCTACCAAAAGATTTGCCACATATCTGACAGTGGAAAAGTTCAACAGTGTGTGTTCTTATGTGTCTTTTTAAATAGCCATTACTGCCAAAATATTTTCCACATATTTCATAGAATATTTCTCCAGTGTGTGTATGTCTGTGGATAACAAGTGCTGAATTATTCATAAAAGATTTCCCACATATCTTACAAACAAATAGATCTTCTCCAGTGTGTGTTCTTTTGTGAGGTGTTACATAATTCTTACTGGCAAAAGATTTTTTACATATTTCACAGTGTGTGCTCTTATGTGTATTTTTAAATAATCATTATGGGCAAAAGATTTGCCACATATTTCACAGTGGTAAGGTTCCTCTCCAGTGTGTGTTCTTATGTGTATTTTTAAATAATTCTTACTGGCAAAAGATTTGTCACATGTCTCACAGTGGAAAGGTTTCTCTCCAGTATGTGTTCTTTCGTGTTCCGTTAAATAATTCTTACTGGCAAAATATTTACCACATTTCTCACAGTGATAAGGTTTCTCTCCAGTGTGTGTTCTTACGTGACTTTTTAAATTATCATTACGGGCAAAAGATTTGCCACATATCTCACAGTGGAAAGGTTCCTCTCCAGTGTGTGTTCGTACGTGTCTTTTTAAATGACCATTACTGGCAAAAGAATTGCCACATATCTCACATTGGAAATATTTCTCTCCAGAGTGTGTTCTTATGTGTATTTTTAAATAATTCTTACTGGCAAAAGATTTGTCACATGTCTCACAGTGGAAAGGTTTCTCTCCAGTATGTGTTCTTTCGTGTTCCGTTAAATAATTCTTACTGGCAAAATATTTACCACATATTTCACAGTGGTATGGTTGCTCTCCAGTGTGTGTTCTTTTGTGTATTTTTAAATGACCATTACTGGCAAAAGATTTGCCACATATCTCACAGTGGAAAGGTTCCTCTCCAGTGTGTGTTCTTATGTGTATTTTAAAATTATCATTACGGGCAAAATATTTACCACATATATCGCAGTGGTATGGTTTCTCTCCAGTGTGTGTTCTTATGTGTCTTTTTAAAGGACCATTACAGGCAAAAGATTTGCCACATATCTCACAGTGATAAGGTTCCTCTCCAGTGTGTGTTCTTTTGTGTATTTTTAAATCACCATTACTGGCAAAAGATTTGCCACATATCTCACAGTGGTAAGGTTCCTCTCCAGTGTGTGTTCTTTTGTGTATTTTTAAATCACCATTACTGGCAAAAGATTTGCCACATATCTCACAGTGGTAAGGTTCCTCTCCAGTGTGTGTTCTTATGTGTATTTTTAAATAACCATTACAGGCAAAAGATTTGCCACATATCTCACAGTGGTAAGGTTTCTCTCCAGTGTGTGTTCTTATGTGTTTTTTTAAATTACCATTACGGGCAAAAGATTTGCCACATATCTCACAGTGGTAAGGTTCCTCTCCAGTGTGTGTTCTTATGTGTATTTTTAAATGACCATTACTGGCAAAAGATTTGCCACATATCTCACAGTGGTAAGGTTTCTCTCCAGTGTGTGTTCTTATGTGTAATTTTAAATCACCATTACTGGCAAAAGATTTGCCACATATCTCACAGTGGTAAGGTTCCTCTCCAGTGTGTGTTCTTTTGTGTATTTTTAAATCACCATTACTGGCAAAAGATTTGCCACATATCTCACAGTGGTAAGGTTCCTCTCCAGTGTGTGTTCTTATGTGTATTTTTAAATAACCATTACAGGCAAAAGATTTGCCACATATCTCACAGTGGTAAGGTTTCTCTCCAGTGTGTGTTCTTATGTGTTTTTTTAAATTACCATTACGGGCAAAAGATTTGCCACATATCTCACAGTGGTAAGGTTCCTCTCCAGTGTGTGTTCTTATGTGTATTTTTAAAGGACCATTTCTGGCAAAAGATTTGCCACATATCTCACAGTGGTAAGGTTTCTCTCCAGTGTGTGTTCTTATGTGTCTTTTTAAATGAGCATTACTGGCAAAAGATTTGCCACATATCTCACAGTGGTAAGGTTTCTCTCCAGTGTGTGTTCTGATGTGTATTTTTACATCACCATTATTGGCAAAAGATTTTCCACATATCTCACAGTGGTAAGGTTCCTCTCCAGTGTGTGTTCTTATGTGTATTTTTAAATGACCATTACTGGCAAAAGATTTGCCACATATCTCACAGTGGAAAGGTTTCTCTCCAGTGTGTGTTCTTATGTGTAATTTTAAATGAGCTTTACTGGCAAAAGATTTGCCACACATCTCACAGTGGTTAGGTTTCTCTCCAGAGTGTGTTCTGATGTGACTTTTTAAATTATTATTATTGGCAAAAGATTTTCCACATATCTCACAGTGGTAAGGTTCCTCTCCAGTGTGTGTTCTTTCGTGTTGTGTTAAATAATTCTTACTGGCAAAACAAATCCCACATATTTCACAGTGGTAAGGTTTCTCTCTCTTGTGTGTTTCTTTGTGTGTGATGACTTCATCTTCTGAAGAGAAAGTTTTCTTACAAATCTCACAACAATATTCAGGAATATTTCTATGTAATGATCTTTGTTCAGTGAACGTTTTATTAGACAAAGTTTTCTGACCACTGTATGTCTGTGTAACTGTATCTATATTGTTAAACAAAGTAGTGTTAGAAATGTCCAAGTGTTTAACATCTTCCATATTAATTTCCGAGAATTATCTCTAATTATAATATATTATAATACAGTTTCTTGTCTTAGATATCCTGGGACTCTGTTTACACGATATAATTATATTAGGTGTAATTATAATATATTATAGTTTAGTTTCTTCTCTTAGAAATCCTGGGACTCTGTTTACACGATATAATTAGATTAGATGTAATTATAATATATTATAGTTTAGTTTCTTCTCTTAGATATCCTGGGACTCTGTTTACACGATATAATTATATTAGGTGTAATTATAATATATTATAATACAGTTTCTTGTCTTAGATATCCTGGGACTCTGTTAACATAACTAGATTAAACCTCATTATAAAAGAAAACATGTGCCTCCATACGTTGTAAATATTTCCCTCGCTGAACGATACCGGTGTCATATCAAAATAATATCCTGCGATATTTAGATACATTCCGAAATATCTCGAATTGTATCCAACCCATGGTAAATAACAAGATAATTTACGTTAGCTATCAAAATAACTACTAATATGTATCATGTAGGATGACTATACAGGGGTCTAAATGTGCTAGAAATAACAGTCAAATGAGTTCTCAAATTTAACCCATCATCTTATTAAATGAAGTACACATTGGATATTGGTTATTTTAGTCTAGATATACAAAATATACGTGATGGTCATGGTTTGAATCTCTTTATAAGAGAATCTGGAACATTGGCAAAACCAATTAGTTAATGAGATCGATAATCAATCAATTTCTTTATTTGTTTTTCTCTGTGATTAAAGTATTAAACTTACTTTACGTTAGGGAGTCAACGACACCATCAGAACTAGAAGTAACTCTTATAAATTACAGATTCTCAAATATTATAATATTTCACTTTTTTAAATCAACGATGTGAGAGAAATTTTAAACATTTTAAATCACAAAGAAATGTTTACATTGAATGTATTTAGTAGACAATATATTTAGATTTACACAAGAAATATTTCTCATGCTTCCCAGTTTACCCCTTTAGCATTTACAATACTTCATATTTACTATTTTATTTACACAGTAAAGGCTTTATCTTACACAATTATCTCACATAAAATTGAATCTACAAGATTTTGATATTATTTATTGGATTGGCAGTATCGGTAGAGGGTCGGACGCCATGCTTTCCAGCATAGTTACGCCCCTTTACGATCTGAGTTCAAATCCCGCCGAGGTTGACTTTGCCTTTCATCCTTACGGGGTCGATAAAATAAAGTACCAGTAATGCACTGGGTAATTGCTGGCCTTGTGCCTAAAGTAGAAACAATTATTTATTTTGAGAACAATATCTTAAAGTAGGTGTGAGCAGCCAGTTACAGCTGGTTTGAACAGAAAGAAGTGCGAGTTCTGGCCGGATACAGCCAGTTTGAATGCTAAAGGGTTAAAGTCTTCCCTCCAGTGTGTGTAGTGAACAGATAAATCAGTCAATTTACACGCGTTGATCCCTGTTGCACTAACTCACCTCACCTAAATATTAGCCAGTCAGCGATCCGATACAGCTATCTATCGGATGAGTAATGCATTGTGCCAAAACCGAAAGCAATGAGTTCAGCAGATAGTTTCAGACCAGAAACACGTAATAATTTGCTGTCCTCAACGTGCAACAGGTGGCTCGAAATATGGCTAACCCAAGAGTGCTGTGTTTAATCTACCATCTGGATATTAGACATCCATAATGTCTTGAGAACCACTAGAGCTAACATTGTATTATCTGCAAACACCCTTGTGCTCTTAACAAGTTCCAATGTATTCTGCTTGTTCACATTCACAAACACGATTAAAAAATATGTTCTTCAATAAATAAATGTTCTTTGTTCATATTGTTGTGACTAGATCTTGTTGTTCCACGAACACCACGAATTGCCGAACAGTTAACTGCAAGTTCACCACTAAATGTGTACATTTTGGTTAATAATATATCTAGATTTACATAAATATTTCTCAAGGTTCACAGTTTAAAGTCTTCTCACCAATGTGTACAGGTTGGTATACAATATATTTAGATTTACATAAGAAATATTTGTCAAGGTTCGCAGTTTAAAGTCTTCCCTCCAATGTGTACATCTTGGTAGACAATATATTTAGATTTACACAAGAATGATTTCTCAAGGTTCCCAGTTTAAAGTCTTCCCTCCAGTGTCTACATGTCGCTGGTTTTCTCCATGTCAGAAAAATTAAGAACACTGAAAAGTTTATTTACAGAGAGAAAGATAAATTAATTAATCAATATTTTGTTATAAAGTGTTTTCAATTGTGAACAGATTTTGAAACAAAAACTATTGTCCCTCTCTCTCTCCCCTGCTTCCTTTCCTCCACCCACACTTGCACCACCCTGGTGAGCAGCATCCTCCCATCTCCAACATGGACTAGTTCCATCAGGGAGTTGGGTGAAGCTCTCCAGCAATGGAGTGAGTTGGGGTTGTCTCTTCCTGAGAAGGTGGAGGATAGTTGAAGTCAGAGAACTTGGGACAGCATAAGTTCGAAGGCCCTCTTCGTCCAGTCAGATCAGTTTGCCCGTGGCCTACACAGCCTGGACGAACTTCGTATCTCCATCGCTCTCAGAGTGGAGCTGACGTCTGCATGGGTTTCAGGTGCCGGTGCGACGAACTCCACAACTCCACAGGCCCCCGCGGTCTCTCTTGCCGCCTGAATGCGGGTCACACGGAGCTATCCTCATTCTCAAGAGAGCTTTGGCCCGGGCGAACATCCCCTCAGTCTTGGATCTATCTGAGTTGTCCAGAAGTGATGGCAAAAGACCTGAGGGCCTTACCCTGTGCCCCTGGTCGAGAGGCACGTGCCTTGTCTGGGACATCACTGTTTGTGACTGTTTTGCTCTTTCCCACATCCTGGATGCTGCGGTTAGGACGAGAGCCACAGCTTCCACAGACGAGCGGAGTAAGACCCTCAAATACGCTGATCTGTCGGCCAGCTACACTTTTCAGCCTGTGGCTTTCGAGACATTTGGCGGAGTCGGGCCACTGACTGCTAGGTTCCTCTCTTCACTGGAAAATCTAGAGAGGGCGCTTGGCTATTCCAGACCATTAGCCTCCCCATCATCCGAGGCAATGCTGCAAGTGTGCTGGCTTGCCTCAAAGATCATTAGAGGGGTTGCCCGGTACTCCTTGCTGCTGTCTTTTGCTCTGGTGGTGGCTCAGTTGTTCACCCCTTCCTCTACATTTTCTTTAATATTGTAACATTAAAAGAATATATCTTTCTGAATGAGTCGCGAGCAATTCATAATGTTGTCTAAGCATTTGTAATGTTATTTATGTATATATTTAAAACATATTTATGTTATTCTACTGTAAAGTTATTTATATGCTCCGTTTATATTTTCATTCTGAAAGAATTGTAAACGATTTGTAATGTTATTTCCACACAAATATATAACTTCATTCTGAAAGAATTGTGGACAATTTGTAATATTATATATACAACTGTGAATAAAATTCACAATTTCAAGATTTCCAATAAAACAATTTTAATATCTTTATAAAATTGTATTTCAATTTACATAGATAAGTGATTATTTTGTCACAAATTTCATATTGATGTAGTTTTATTTCTCACAAGTCTGTATTTAGGTGAGGAGTGCAAGTGTAGACTTATTTCACACAGAATGATTCCCCATATATTTCACAATGATATATACATGTATTTGTCCAATGTGTAAATATTTATCAACAAGTTTATATACGGAATAAGGAATTCTCAGATGAGAATTAACAGAGATTTATTTCACTATAAATATTCACCCAAGTGTTGGTAGACAATATATTTAGATTAACATAACAAAGATTTCTCTACGTTCCCAGTTTAAAATCTTCACTCCAGTGTGTTGGTAGACAATATATTAAGATATACACAAGAAATATTTCTCAAGGTTCACAGTTTAAAGTCTTCCCTCCAGTGTGTTGGTAGACAATATATTAAGATATACACAAGAAATATTTCTCAAGGTTCACAGTTTAAAGTCTTCCCTCCAGTGTGTACATCTTGGTAGACAATATATTTAGATCTACATGCATGTGTTCTCCTGTGTTTACCAGTTGAAAACAAAAGTTTGCCCACATATTTCACAATGAAAGGGTTTCTGACCAGAGTGTGTTCTTCTGTGAGTACTTAAATTAGCCTTCACAGAAAACGATTTACCTCATATTTCACATTGTTAAGGTTTTGCTTCAATATTTGTTCTTTTGTGGTGTCTTAAACTACAGCTAGTGGAAAATAATTTTCCACATATTTCACAATAGAATGGTTTCTCTGCAGTGTGTGTTCTATTGTGTTGTGTTAAATAACAGTTAGAAAAACATTTGCCACATATTTCACAGGGGAATGGTTTCTCTCCAGTATGAATACACTTGTGTACAACGAGTTGTCATTTACTAACAAAAGATTTCTCATGTTTCACAACGAAACAACCAACACTAAACAGCTCTGACATAGTTCTTTGTTTAGTTGGGGGGCAATGGAGGTTTACATATGGTGTTAATAAAACAGATGTAGATTATGAAGATTACTCTAAATTAGGGTGTCTATTAAAACAAGTCATGTCAGAAAAATTAAGAACACAGAAAGGTTTATCCAGTGTGTATTCTTTTGTGTCTTGTTAAAGAAGAACTCCTACCAAAAGATTTGCCACATATCTGACAGTTATAAGGTTCCTCAACAGTGTGTGTTCTTATGTGTCTTTTTAAATAGCCATTACTGCCAAAATATTTCTCCAATATTTTTTATCTGTCTGTGGATAACAAGTGCTGAATTATTCATAAAAGATTTCCCACATATCTTACAAACAAATAGATCTTCTCTAGTGTGTATTCTTTTGTGAGGTGTTACATAATTCTTACTGGCAAAAGATTTTTTACATATTTCACAGTGTGTGCTCTTATGTGTATTTTTAAATAATCATTATGGGCAAAAGATTTGCCACATATTTCACAGTGGTAAGGTTCCTCTCCAGTGTGTGTTCTTATGTGTATTTTTAAATAATTCTTAATGGCAAAAGATTTGTCACATGTCTCACAGTGGAAAGGTTTCTCTCCAGTATGTGTTCTTTCGTGTTCCTTTAAATAATTCTTACTGGCAAAATATTTACCACATATCTCAGTGATAAGGTTCCTCTCCAGTGTGTGTTCTTACGTGACTTTTTAAATTATCATTACGGGCAAAAGATTTGCCACATATCTCACAGTGGAAAGGTTCCTCTCCAGTGTGTGTTCGTATGTGTCTTTTTAAATTAGCATTATTGGCAAAAGATTTGCCACATATCTCACAGTGGAAAGATTCCTCTCCAGTGTGTGTTCTTTTGTGTATTTTTAAATGACCATTACTGGCAAAAGATTTGCCACATATCTCACAGTGGAAAGATTCCTCTCCAGTGTGTGTTCTTATGTGTATTTTAAAATAATCATTACGGGCAAAATATTTACCACATATATCGCAGTGGTATGGTTTCTCTCCAGTGTGTGTTCTTATGTGTCTTTTTAAATCACCATTACTGGCAAAAGATTTGCCACATATTTCACAGTGGTATGGTTCCTCTCCAGTGTGTGTTCTTTTGTGTATTTTTAAATCACCATTACTGGCAAAAGATTTGCCACATATCTCACAGTGGTAAGGTTCCTCTCCAGTGTGTGTTCTTATGTGTATTTTTAAATAACCATTACAGGCAAAAGATTTGCCACATATCTCACAGTGGTAAGGTTTCTCTCCAGTGTGTGTTCTTATGTGTTTTTTTAAATTACCATTACGGGCAAAAGATTTGCCACATATCTCACAGTGGTAAGGTTCCTCTCCAGTGTGTGTTCTTATGTGTATTTTTAAATGACCATTACTGGCAAAAGATTTGCCACATATCTCACAGTGGAAAGGTTTCTCTCCAGTGTGTGTTCTTATGTGTAATTTTAAATGAGCTTTACTGGCAAAAGATTTGCCACACATCTCACAGTGGTTAGGTTTCTCTCCAGTGTGTGTTCTTATGTGTCTTTTTAAATGAGCATTACGGGCAAAAGATATGCCACATATCTCACAGTGGTAAGGTTTCTCTCCAGTGTGTGTTTTTATGTGTATTTTTAAATGACCATTACTGGCAAAAGATTTGCCACATATCTCACAGTGGAAAGGTTTCTCTCCAGTGTGTGTTCTTATGTGTAATTTTAAATGAGCTTTACTGGCAAAAGATTTGCCACACATCTCACAGTGGTTAGGTTTCTCTCCAGAGTGTGTTCTGATGTGTCTTTTTAAATTATTATTATTGGCAAAAGATTTTCCACATATCTCACAGTGGTAAGGTTCCTCTCCAGTGTGTGTTCTTTCGTGTTGTGTTAAATAATTCTTACTGTCAAAACAACTCCCACATATTTCACAGTGGTAAGGTTTCTCTCTCTTGTGTGTTTCTTTGTGTGTGATGACTTCATCTTCTGAAGAGAAAGTTTTTTTACAAATCTCACAACAGTATTCAGGAATATTTCCATGTAACGATGTTTGTTCAGTGAACGTTTTATTAGACAAAGTTTTCTGACCACTGTATGTCTGTGTTACTCTATCCATTTTGTTAAACAAAGTAGTGTTAGAAATGTCCAAGTGTTTAACTTCCTCCATATTAATTTCCGAGAATTATCTCTAATTATAATATATTATAATACAGTTTCTTGTCTTAGATATCCTGGGACTCTGTTTACACGATATAATTAGATTAGATGAAATTATAATATATTATAATACAGTTTCCTGTGTTAGATATCCTGGGACTCTGTTAACATAACTGGATTAAACCTCATTATAAAAGAAAACATGTGCCTCCATACGTAGTAAATATTTCCCTCGCTGAACGATACCGGTGTCATATCAAAATAATATCCTGCGATATTTAGATACATTCCGAAATATCTCGAATTGTATCCAACCCATGGTAAATAGCAAAATAATTTACGTTAGCTATCAAAATAACTACTAATATGTATCATGTAGGATGACTATACAGGGGTCTAAATGTGCTAGAAATAACAGTCAAATGAGTCCTCAAATTTAACCCATCATCTTATTAAATGAAGTACACATTGGATATTGGTTATTTTAGTCTAGATATACAAAATATACGTGATGGTCATGGTTTGAATCTCTTTATAAGAGAATCTGGAACATTGGCAAAACCAATTAGTTAATGAGATCGATAATCAATCAATTTCTTTCTTTGTTTTTCTCTGTGATTAAAGTATTAAACCTACTTTACGTTAGGGAGTCAACGACACCATCAGAACTAGAAGTAACTCTTATAAATTACAGATTCTCAAATATTATAATATTTCACTTTTTTAAATCAACGATGTGAGAGAAATTTTAAACATTTTAAATCACAAAGAAATGTTTACATTGAATGTATTTAGTAGACAATATATTTAGATTTACACAAGAAATATTTCTCATGCTTCCCAGTTTACCCCTTTAGCATTTACAATACTTCATATTTACTATTTTATTTACACAGTAAAGGCTTTATCTTACACAATTATCTCACATAAAATTGAATCTACAAGATTTTGATATTATTTATTGGATTGGCAGTATCGGTAGAGGGTCGGACGCCATGCTTTCCAGCATAGTTACGCCCCTTTACGATCTGAGTTCAAATCCCGCCGAGGTTGACTTTGCCTTTCATCCTTACGGGGTCGATAAAATAAAGTACCAGTAATGCACTGGGTAATTGCTGGCCTTGTGCCTAAAGTAGAAACAATTATTTATTTTGAGAACAATATCTTAAAGTAGGTGTGAGCAGCCAGTTACAGCCGGTTTGAACAGAAAGAAGTGAGAGTTCTGGCCGGATACAGCCAGTTTGAATGCTAAAGGGTTAAAGTCTTCCCTCCATTGTGTGTAGTGAACAGATAAATCAGTCAATTTACACGCGTTGATCCCTGTTGCACTAACTCACCTCACCTAAATATTAGCCAGTCAGCGATCCGATACAGCTATCTATCGGATGAGTAATGCATTGTGCCAAAACCGAAAGCAATGAGTTCAGCAGATAGTTTCAGACCAGAAACACGTAATAATTTGCTGTCCTCAACGTGCAACAGGTGGCTCGAAATATGGCTAACCCGAGAGTGCTGTGTTTAATCTACCATCTGGATATTAGACATCCATAATGTCTTGAGAACCACCAGAGCTAACATTGTATTATCTGCAAACACCCTTGTGCTCTTAACAAGTTCCAATGTATTCTGCTTGTTCACATTCACAAACACGATTAAAAAATATGTTCTTCAATAAATAAATGTTCTTTGTTCATACTGTTGTGACTAGATCTTGTTGTTCCACGAACACCACGAATTGCCGAACAGTTAACTGCAAGTTCACCACTAAATGTGTACATTTTGGTTAATAATATATCTAGATTTACATAAATATTTCTCAAGGTTCACAGTTTAAAGTCTTCTCACCAATGTGTACAGGTTGGTATACAATATATTTAGATTTACATAAGAAATATTTGTCAAGGTTCGCAGTTTAAAGTCTTCCCTCCAATGTGTACATCTTGGTAGACAATATATTTAGATTTACACAAGAATGATTTCTCAAGGTTCCCAGTTTAAAGTCTTCCCTCCAGTGTCTACATGTCGCTGGTTTTATTCAGGTCAGAAAAATTAAGAACACTGAAAAGTTTATTTACAGAGAGAAAGATAAATTAATTAATCAATATTTTGTTATAAAGTGTTTTCAATTGTGAACAGATTTTGAAACAAAAACTATTGTCCCTCTCTCTCCCCTGCTTTCTTTCCTCCACCCACACTTGCACCACCCTGGTGAGCAGCATCCTCTCCTCTCCAACATGGACTAGTTCCATCAGGGAGTTGGGTGAAGCTCTCCAGCAATGGAGTGAGTTGGGGTTGTCTCTTCCTGAGAAGGTGGAGGATAGGTGAAGTCAGAGAACTTGGGACAGCATAAGTTCGAAGGCCCTCTTCGTCCAGTCAGATCAGTTTCCCCGTGGCCTACACAGCCTGGACGAACTTCGTATCTCCATCACTCTCAGAGTGAGAGCTGACGTCTGCATGGGTTTCAGGTGCCGGTGCGACGAACTCCACAACTCCACAGGCCCCCGCGGTCTCTCTTGCCGCCTGAATGCGGGTCAGACGGAGCTAAACCTCATTCTCAAGAGAGCTTTGGCCCGGGCGAACATCCCCTCAGTCTTCGATCTATCTGAGTTATCCAGAAGTGATGGCAAAAAACCTGAGGGCCTTACCCTGTGCCCCAGGTCGAGAGGCAGGTGCCTTGTCTGGGACATCACTGTTTGTGACTGTTTTGCTCTTTCCCACATCCTGGATGCTGCGGTTAGGACGAGAGCCACAGCTTCCACAGACGAGCGGAGTAAGACCCTCAAATACGCTGATCTGTCGGCCAGCTACACTTTTCAGCCTGTGGCTTTCGAGACATTTGGGGGGAGTCGGGCCACTGACTGCTAGGTTCCTCTCTTCACTGGAAAATCTTGCGAGGGCGCTTGGCTATTCCAGCGCATTAGCCTCCCCATCACCCGAGGCAATGCTGCAAGTGTGCTGGCTTGCCTCAAAGATCATTAGAGGGGTTGCCCGGTACTCCTTGCTGCTGTCTTTTGCTCTGGTGGTGGCTCAGTTGTTCACCCCTTCCTCTACATTTTCTTTAATATTGTAACATTAAAAGAATATATCTTTTTGAATGAGTCGCGAGCAATTCATAATGTTGTCTAAGCATTTGTAATGTTATTTATGTATATATTTAAAACATATTTATGTTATTCTACTGTAAAGTTATTTATATGCTCCGTTTATATTTTCATTCTGAAAGAATTGCAGACAATTTGTAATATTATCTTAACACAAATATATAATTTCATTCTGAAAGAATTGTGGACAATTTGTAATATTATATATACAACTGTGAATAAAATTTACAATTTCAAAATTTCCAATAAAACAATTTTGATATCTTTATAAAATTGTATTTCAATTTACATAGATAAGTGATTATTTTGTCACAAATTTCATATTGATGTAGTTTTATTTCTCACAAGTCTGTATTTAGGTGAGGAGTGCAAGTGTAGACTTATTTCACACAGAATGATTCCCCATATATTGCACAATGATATATACATGTATTTGTCCAGTGTGTAAATATTTATCAACAAGTTTATATACGGAATAAGGAATTCTCAGATGAGAATTAACAGAGATTTATTTCACTATAAATATTCACCCAAGTGTTGGTAGACAATATATTTAGATTAACATAACAAAGATTTCTCTACGTTCCCAGTTTAAAGTCTTGACTCCAGTGTGTTGGTAGGCAATATATTAAGATATACACAAGAAATATTTCTCAAGGTTCACAGTTTAAAGTCTTCCTTCCAATGTGTATATCTTGGTAGACAATATATTTAGATTTATACAAGAAATATTTCTCAAGGTTCACAGTTTAAAGTCTTCCCTCCAGTGTGTACATCTTGGTAGACAATATATTTAGATCTACATGCATGTGTTCTCCTGTGTTTACCACTTGAAAGCAAAAGTTTGCCGACATATTTCACAATGAAAGGGTTTCTGACCAGTGTGTTCTTCTGTGAGTACTTAAATTAGCCTTCACAGAAAACGATTTACCTCATATTTCACATTGTTAAGGTTTTGCTTCAATATTTGTTCTTTTGTGGTGTCTTAAACTACAGCTAGTGGAAAATAATTTTCCACATATTTCACAATAGAATGGTTTCTCTGCAGTGTGTGTTCTATTGTGTTGTGTTAAATAACAGTTAGAAAAACATTTGCCACATATTTCACAGGGGAATGGTTTCTCTCCAGTATGAATACACTTGTATCATGTTTCACAACGAAACAACCAACACTAAACAGCTCTGACATAGTTCTTTGTTTAGTTGGGGGGCAATGGAGGTTTACATATGGTGTTAATAAAACAGATGTAGATTATGAAGATTACTCTAAATTAGAGTTTCTATTAAAACAAGTCACTTATTAAAATATCTCTGTGGTTTTTTATTCATGTAAGAAAAATTAAGAACACTGAAAGGTTTATCCAGTGTGTATTCTTTTGTGTCTTGTTAAAGAAGAACTCCTACCAAAAGATTTTCCACATATCTGACAGTGGAAAGGTTCAACAGTGTGTGTTCTTATGTGTCTTTTTAAATAGCCATTACTGCCAAAATATTTTCCACATATTTCATAGAATATTTCTCCAGTGTGTGTATGTCTGTGGATAACAAGTGCTGAATTATTCATAAAAGATTTCCCACATATCTTACAAACAAATAGATCTTCTCCAGTGTGTGTTCTTTTGTGAGGTGTTACATAATTCTTACTGGCAAAAGATTTTTTACATATTTCACAGTGTGTGCTCTTATGTGTATTTTTAAATAATCATTATGGGCAAAAGATTTGCCACATATTTCACAGTGGTAAGGTTCCTCTCCAGTGTGTGTTCTTATGTGTATTTTTAAATAATTCTTACTGGCAAAAGATTTGTCACATGTCTCACAGTGGAAAGGTTTCTCTCCAGTATGTGTTCTTTCGTGTTCCGTTAAATAATTCTTACTGGCAAAATATTTACCACATATCTCACAGTGATAAGGTTTCTCTCCAGTGTGTGTTCTTACGTGACTTTTTAAATTATCATTACGGGCAAAAGATTTGCCACATATCTCACAGTGGAAAGGTTCCTCTCCAGTGTGTGTTCGTACGTGTCTTTTTAAATGACCATTACTGGCAAAAGAATTGCCACATATCTCACATTGGAAATATTTCTCTCCAGAGTGTGTTCTTATGTGTATTTTTAAATAATTCTTACTGGCAAAAGATTTGTCACATGTCTCACAGTGGAAAGGTTTCTCTCCAGTATGTGTTCTTTCGTGTTCCGTTAAATAATTCTTACTGGCAAAATATTTACCACATATTTCACAGTGGTATGGTTGCTCTCCAGTGTGTGTTCTTTTGTGTATTTTTAAATGACCATTACTGGCAAAATATTTGCCACATATCTCACAGTGGAAAGGTTCCTCTCCAGTGTGTGTTCTTATGTGTATTTTAAAATAATCATTACGGGCAAAATATTTACCACATATATCGCAGTGGTATGGTTTCTCTCCAGTGTGTGTTCTTATGTGTCTTTTTAAAGGACCATTACAGGCAAAAGATTTGCCACATATCTCACAGTGATAAGGTTCCTCTCCAGTGTGTGTTCTTTTGTGTATTTTTAAATCACCATTACTGGCAAAAGATTTGCCACATATCTCACAGTGGTAAGGTTCCTCTCCAGTGTGTGTTCTTTTGTGTATTTTTAAATCACCATTACTGGCAAAAGATTTGCCACATATCTCACAGTGGTAAGGTTCCTCTCCAGTGTGTGTTCTTATGTGTATTTTTAAATAACCATTACAGGCAAAAGATTTGCCACATATCTCACAGTGGTAAGGTTTCTCTCCAGTGTGTGTTCTTATGTGTTTTTTTAAATTACCATTACGGGCAAAAGATTTGCCACATATCTCACAGTGGTAAGGTTCCTCTCCAGTGTGTGTTCTTATGTGTATTTTTAAATGACCATTACTGGCAAAAGATTTGCCACATATCTCACAGTGGTAAGGTTTCTCTCCAGTGTGTGTTCTTATGTGTCTTTTTAAATGAGCATTACTGGCAAAAGATTTGCCACATATCTCACAGTGGTAAGGTTTCTCTCCAGAGTGTGTTCTGATGTGTCTTAAATTATTATTATTGGCAAAAGATTTTCCACATATCTCACAGTGGTAAGGTTCCTCTCCAGTGTGTGTTCTTATGTGTATTTTTAAATGACCATTACTGGCAAAAGATTTGCCACATATCTCACAGTGGAAAGGTTTCTCTCCAGTGTGTGTTCTTATGTGTAATTTTAAATGAGCTTTACTGGCAAAAGACTTGCCACACATCTCACAGCGGTTAGGTTTCTCTCCAGAGTGTGTTCTGATGTGACTTTTTAAATTATTATTATTGGCAAAAGATTTTCCACATATCTCACAGTGGTAAGGTTCCTCTCCAGTGTGTGTTCTTTCGTGTTGTGTTAAATAATTCCTACTGGCAAAACAAATCCCACATATTTCACAGTGGTAAGGTTTCTCTCTCTTGTGTGTTTCTTTGTGTGTGATGACTTCATCTTCTGAAGAGAAAGTTTTCTTACAAATCTCACAACAATATTCAGGAATATTTCTATGTAATGATCTTTGTTCAGTGAACGTTTTATTAGACAAAGTTTTCTGACCACTGTATGTCTGTGTTACTCTATCCATTTTGTTAAACAAAGTAGTGTTAGAAATGTCCAAGTGTTTAACATCTTCCATATTAATTTCCGAGAATTATCTCTAATTATAATATATTATAATACAGTTTCTTGTCTTAGATATCCTGGGACTCTGTTTACACGATATAATTAGATTAGATGTAATTATAATATATTATAGTTTAGTTTCTTCTCTTAGATATCCTGGGACTCTGTTTACACGATATAATTATATTAGGTGTAATTATAATATATTATAATACAGTTTCTTGTCTTAGATATCCTGGGACTCTGTTAACATAACTAGATTAAACCTCATTATAAAAGAAAACATGTGCCTCCAAACGTTGTAAATATTTCCCTCGCTGAACGATACCGGTGTCATATCAAAATAATATCCTGCGATATTTAGATACATTCCGAAATATCTCGAATTGTATCCAACCCATGGTAAATAACAAGATAATTTACGTTAGCTATCAAAATAACTACTAATATGTATCATGTAGGATGACTATACAGGGGTCTAAATGTGCTAGAAATAACAGTCAAATGAGTCCTCAAATTTAACCCATCATCTTATTAAATGAAGTACACATTGGATATTGGTTATTTTAGTCTAGATATACAAAATATACGTGATGGTCATGGTTTGAATCTCTTTATAAGAGAATCTGGAACATTGGCAAAACCAATTAGTTAATGAGATCGATAATCAATCAATTTCTTTCTTTGTTTTTCTCTGTGATTAAAGTATTAAACTTACTTTACGTTAGGGAGTCAACGACACCATCAGAACTAGAAGTAACTCTTATAAATTACAGATTCTCAAATATTATAATATTTCACTTTTTTAAATCAACGATGTGAGAGAAATTTTAAACATTTTAAATCACAAAGAAATGTTTACATTGAATGTATTTAGTAGACAATATATTTAGATTTACACAAGAAATATTTCTCATGCTTCCCAGTTTACCCCTTTAGCATTTACAATACTTCATATTTACTATTTTATTTACACAGTAAAGGCTTTATCTTACACAATTATCTCACATAAAATTGAATCTACAAGATTTTGATATTATTTATTGGATTGGCAGTATCGGTAGAGGGTCGGACGCCATGCTTTCCAGCATAGTTACGCCCCTTTACGATCTGAGTTCAAATCCCGCCGAGGTTGACTTTGCCTTTCATCCTTACGGGGTCGATAAAATAAAGTACCAGTAATGCACTGGGTAATTGCTGGCCTTGTGCCTAAAGTAGAAACAATTATTTATTTTGAGAACAATATCTTAAAGTAGGTGTGAGCAGCCAGTTACAGCCGGTTTGAACAGAAAGAAGTGAGAGTTCTGGCCGGATACAGCCAGTTTGAATGCTAAAGGGTTAAAGTCTTCCCTCCATTGTGTGTAGTGAACAGATAAATCAGTCAATTTACACGCGCTGATCCCTGTTGCACTAACTCACCTCACGTAAATATTAGCCAGTCAGCGATCCGATACAGCTATCTATCGGATGAGTAATGCATTGTGCCAAAACCGAAAGCAATGAGTTCAGCAGATAGTTTCAGACCAGAAACACGTAATAATTTGCTGTCCTCAACGTGCAACAGGTGGCTCGAAATATGGCTAACCCGAGAGTGCTGTGTTTAATCTACCATCTGGATATTAGACATCCATAATGTCTTGAGAACCACTAGAGCTAACATTGTATTATCTGCAAACACCCTTGTGCTCTTAACAAGTTCCAATGTATTCTGCTTGTTCACATTCACAAACACGATTAAAAAATATGTTCTTCAATAAATAAATGTTCTTTGTTCATACTGTTGTGACTAGATCTTGTTGTTCCACGAACACCACGAATTGCCGAACAGTTAACTGCAAGTTCACCACTAAATGTGTACATTTTGGTAAACAATATATCTAGATTTACATAAATATTTCTCAAGGTTCACAGTTTAAAGTCTTCTCACCAATGTGTACAGGTTGGTATACAATATATTTAGATTTACATAAGAAATATTTGTCAAGGTTCGCAGTTTAAAGTCTTCCCTCCAATGTGTACATCTTGGTAGACAATATATTTAGATTTACACAAGAATGATTTCTCAAGGTTCCCAGTTTAAAGTCTTCCCTCCAGTGTCTACATGTCGCTGGTTTTATTCAGGTCAGAAAAATTAAGAACACTGAAAAGTTTATTTACAGAGAGAAAGATAAATTAATTAATCAATATTTTGTTATAAAGTGTTTTCAATTGTGAACAGATTTTGAAACAAAAACTATTGTCCCTCTCTCTCCCCTGCTTCCTTTCCTCCACCCACACTTGCACCACCCTGGTGAGCAGCATCCTCCCATCTCCAACATGGACTAGTTCCATCAGGGAGTTGGGTGAAGCTCTCCAGCAATGGAGTGAGTTGGGGTTGTCTCTTCCTGAGAAGGTGGAGGATAGGTGAAGTCAGAGAACTTGGGACAGCATAAGTTCGAAGGCCCTCTTCGTCCAGTCAGATCAGTTTCCCCGTGGCCTACACAGCCTGGACGAACTTCGTATCTCCATCACTCTCAGAGTGAGAGCTGACGTCTGCATGGGTTTCAGGTGCCGGTGCGACGAACTCCACAACTCCACAGGCCCCCGCGGTCTCTCTTGCCGCCTGAATGCGGGTCAGACGGAGCTAAACCTCATTCTCAAGAGAGCTTTGGCCCGGGCGAACATCCCCTCAGTCTTCGATCTATCTGAGTTATCCAGAAGTGATGGCAAAAAACCTGAGGGCCTTACCCTGTGCCCCTGGTCGAGAGGCAGGTGCCTTGTCTGGGACATCACTGTTTGTGACTGTTTTGCTCTTTCCCACATCCTGGATGCTGCGGTTAGGACGAGAGCCACAGCTTCCACAGACGAGCGGAGTAAGACCCTCAAATACGCTGATCTGTCGGCCAGCTACACTTTTCAGCCTGTGGCTTTCGAGACATTTGGGGGGAGTCGGGCCACTGACTGCTAGGTTCCTCTCTTCACTGGAAAATCTTGCGAGGGCGCTTGGCTATTCCAGCGCATTAGCCTCCCCATCACCCGAGGCAATGCTGCAAGTGTGCTGGCTTGCCTCAAAGATCATTAGAGGGGTTGCCCGGTACTCCTTGCTGCTGTCTTTTGCTCTGGTGGTGGCTCAGTTGTTCACCCCTTCCTCTACATTTTCTTTAATATTGTAACATTAAAAGAATATATCTTTTTGAATGAGTCGCGAGCAATTCATAATGTTGTCTAAGCATTTGTAATGTTATTTATGTATATATTTAAAACATATTTATGTTATTCTACTGTAAAGTTATTTATATGCTCCGTTTATATTTTCATTCTGAAAGAATTGCAGACAATTTGTAATATTATCTTAACACAAATATATAATTTCATTCTGAAAGAATTGTGGACAATTTGTAATATTATATATACAACTGTGAATAAAATTTACAATTTCAAAATTTCCAATAAAACAATTTTGATATCTTTATAAAATTGTATTTCAATTTACATAGATAAGTGATTATTTTGTCACAAATTTCATATTGATGTAGTTTTATTTCTCACAAGTCTGTATTTAGGTGAGGAGTGCAAGTGTAGACTTATTTCAC
This sequence comes from Eledone cirrhosa, assembly GCA_964016885.1. Taxonomy (NCBI): domain Eukaryota; kingdom Metazoa; phylum Mollusca; class Cephalopoda; order Octopoda; family Eledonidae; genus Eledone; species Eledone cirrhosa. The sequence continues at coordinate 7,887,641 of OZ024765.1, read as the reverse complement.
ACAGAATGATTCCCCATATATTGCACAATGATATATACATGTATTTGTCCAGTGTGTAAATATTTATCAACAAGTTTATATACGGAATAAGGAATTCTCAGATGAGAATTAACAGAGATTTATTTCACTATAAATATTCACCCAAGTGTTGGTAGACAATATATTTAGATTAACATAACAAAGATTTCTCTACGTTCCCAGTTTAAAGTCTTGACTCCAGTGTGTTGGTAGGCAATATATTAAGATATACACAAGAAATATTTCTCAAGGTTCACAGTTTAAAGTCTTCCTTCCAATGTGTATATCTTGGTAGACAATATATTTAGATTTATACAAGAAATATTTCTCAAGGTTCACAGTTTAAAGTCTTCCCTCCAGTGTGTACATCTTGGTAGACAATATATTTAGATCTACATGCATGTGTTCTCCTGTGTTTACCACTTGAAAGCAAAAGTTTGCCGACATATTTCACAATGAAAGGGTTTCTGACCAGTGTGTTCTTCTGTGAGTACTTAAATTAGCCTTCACAGAAAACGATTTACCTCATATTTCACATTGTTAAGGTTTTGCTTCAATATTTGTTCTTTTGTGGTGTCTTAAACTACAGCTAGTGGAAAATAATTTTCCACATATTTCACAATAGAATGGTTTCTCTGCAGTGTGTGTTCTATTGTGTTGTGTTAAATAACAGTTAGAAAAACATTTGCCACATATTTCACAGGGGAATGGTTTCTCTCCAGTATGAATACACTTGTATCATGTTTCACAACGAAACAACCAACACTAAACAGCTCTGACATAGTTCTTTGTTTAGTTGGGGGGCAATGGAGGTTTACATATGGTGTTAATAAAACAGATGTAGATTATGAAGATTACTCTAAATTAGAGTTTCTATTAAAACAAGTCACTTATTAAAATATCTCTGTGGTTTTTTATTCATGTAAGAAAAATTAAGAACACTGAAAGGTTTATCCAGTGTGTATTCTTTTGTGTCTTGTTAAAGAAGAACTCCTACCAAAAGATTTTCCACATATCTGACAGTGGAAAGGTTCAACAGTGTGTGTTCTTATGTGTCTTTTTAAATAGCCATTACTGCCAAAATATTTTCCACATATTTCATAGAATATTTCTCCAGTGTGTGTATGTCTGTGGATAACAAGTGCTGAATTATTCATAAAAGATTTCCCACATATCTTACAAACAAATAGATCTTCTCCAGTGTGTGTTCTTTTGTGAGGTGTTACATAATTCTTACTGGCAAAAGATTTTTTACATATTTCACAGTGTGTGCTCTTATGTGTATTTTTAAATAATCATTATGGGCAAAAGATTTGCCACATATTTCACAGTGGTAAGGTTCCTCTCCAGTGTGTGTTCTTATGTGTATTTTTAAATAATTCTTACTGGCAAAAGATTTGTCACATGTCTCACAGTGGAAAGGTTTCTCTCCAGTATGTGTTCTTTCGTGTTCCGTTAAATAATTCTTACTGGCAAAATATTTACCACATATCTCACAGTGATAAGGTTTCTCTCCAGTGTGTGTTCTTACGTGACTTTTTAAATTATCATTACGGGCAAAAGATTTGCCACATATCTCACAGTGGAAAGGTTCCTCTCCAGTGTGTGTTCGTACGTGTCTTTTTAAATGACCATTACTGGCAAAAGAATTGCCACATATCTCACATTGGAAATATTTCTCTCCAGAGTGTGTTCTTATGTGTATTTTTAAATAATTCTTACTGGCAAAAGATTTGTCACATGTCTCACAGTGGAAAGGTTTCTCTCCAGTATGTGTTCTTTCGTGTTCCGTTAAATAATTCTTACTGGCAAAATATTTACCACATATTTCACAGTGGTATGGTTGCTCTCCAGTGTGTGTTCTTTTGTGTATTTTTAAATGACCATTACTGGCAAAATATTTGCCACATATCTCACAGTGGAAAGGTTCCTCTCCAGTGTGTGTTCTTATGTGTATTTTAAAATAATCATTACGGGCAAAATATTTACCACATATATCGCAGTGGTATGGTTTCTCTCCAGTGTGTGTTCTTATGTGTCTTTTTAAAGGACCATTACAGGCAAAAGATTTGCCACATATCTCACAGTGATAAGGTTCCTCTCCAGTGTGTGTTCTTTTGTGTATTTTTAAATCACCATTACTGGCAAAAGATTTGCCACATATCTCACAGTGGTAAGGTTCCTCTCCAGTGTGTGTTCTTTTGTGTATTTTTAAATCACCATTACTGGCAAAAGATTTGCCACATATCTCACAGTGGTAAGGTTCCTCTCCAGTGTGTGTTCTTATGTGTATTTTTAAATAACCATTACAGGCAAAAGATTTGCCACATATCTCACAGTGGTAAGGTTTCTCTCCAGTGTGTGTTCTTATGTGTTTTTTTAAATTACCATTACGGGCAAAAGATTTGCCACATATCTCACAGTGGTAAGGTTCCTCTCCAGTGTGTGTTCTTATGTGTATTTTTAAATGACCATTACTGGCAAAAGATTTGCCACATATCTCACAGTGGTAAGGTTTCTCTCCAGTGTGTGTTCTTATGTGTCTTTTTAAATGAGCATTACTGGCAAAAGATTTGCCACATATCTCACAGTGGTAAGGTTTCTCTCCAGAGTGTGTTCTGATGTGTCTTAAATTATTATTATTGGCAAAAGATTTTCCACATATCTCACAGTGGTAAGGTTCCTCTCCAGTGTGTGTTCTTATGTGTATTTTTAAATGACCATTACTGGCAAAAGATTTGCCACATATCTCACAGTGGAAAGGTTTCTCTCCAGTGTGTGTTCTTATGTGTAATTTTAAATGAGCTTTACTGGCAAAAGACTTGCCACACATCTCACAGCGGTTAGGTTTCTCTCCAGAGTGTGTTCTGATGTGACTTTTTAAATTATTATTATTGGCAAAAGATTTTCCACATATCTCACAGTGGTAAGGTTCCTCTCCAGTGTGTGTTCTTTCGTGTTGTGTTAAATAATTCCTACTGGCAAAACAAATCCCACATATTTCACAGTGGTAAGGTTTCTCTCTCTTGTGTGTTTCTTTGTGTGTGATGACTTCATCTTCTGAAGAGAAAGTTTTCTTACAAATCTCACAACAATATTCAGGAATATTTCTATGTAATGATCTTTGTTCAGTGAACGTTTTATTAGACAAAGTTTTCTGACCACTGTATGTCTGTGTTACTCTATCCATTTTGTTAAACAAAGTAGTGTTAGAAATGTCCAAGTGTTTAACATCTTCCATATTAATTTCCGAGAATTATCTCTAATTATAATATATTATAATACAGTTTCTTGTCTTAGATATCCTGGGACTCTGTTTACACGATATAATTAGATTAGATGTAATTATAATATATTATAGTTTAGTTTCTTCTCTTAGATATCCTGGGACTCTGTTTACACGATATAATTATATTAGGTGTAATTATAATATATTATAATACAGTTTCTTGTCTTAGATATCCTGGGACTCTGTTAACATAACTAGATTAAACCTCATTATAAAAGAAAACATGTGCCTCCAAACGTTGTAAATATTTCCCTCGCTGAACGATACCGGTGTCATATCAAAATAATATCCTGCGATATTTAGATACATTCCGAAATATCTCGAATTGTATCCAACCCATGGTAAATAACAAGATAATTTACGTTAGCTATCAAAATAACTACTAATATGTATCATGTAGGATGACTATACAGGGGTCTAAATGTGCTAGAAATAACAGTCAAATGAGTCCTCAAATTTAACCCATCATCTTATTAAATGAAGTACACATTGGATATTGGTTATTTTAGTCTAGATATACAAAATATACGTGATGGTCATGGTTTGAATCTCTTTATAAGAGAATCTGGAACATTGGCAAAACCAATTAGTTAATGAGATCGATAATCAATCAATTTCTTTCTTTGTTTTTCTCTGTGATTAAAGTATTAAACTTACTTTACGTTAGGGAGTCAACGACACCATCAGAACTAGAAGTAACTCTTATAAATTACAGATTCTCAAATATTATAATATTTCACTTTTTTAAATCAACGATGTGAGAGAAATTTTAAACATTTTAAATCACAAAGAAATGTTTACATTGAATGTATTTAGTAGACAATATATTTAGATTTACACAAGAAATATTTCTCATGCTTCCCAGTTTACCCCTTTAGCATTTACAATACTTCATATTTACTATTTTATTTACACAGTAAAGGCTTTATCTTACACAATTATCTCACATAAAATTGAATCTACAAGATTTTGATATTATTTATTGGATTGGCAGTATCGGTAGAGGGTCGGACGCCATGCTTTCCAGCATAGTTACGCCCCTTTACGATCTGAGTTCAAATCCCGCCGAGGTTGACTTTGCCTTTCATCCTTACGGGGTCGATAAAATAAAGTACCAGTAATGCACTGGGTAATTGCTGGCCTTGTGCCTAAAGTAGAAACAATTATTTATTTTGAGAACAATATCTTAAAGTAGGTGTGAGCAGCCAGTTACAGCCGGTTTGAACAGAAAGAAGTGAGAGTTCTGGCCGGATACAGCCAGTTTGAATGCTAAAGGGTTAAAGTCTTCCCTCCATTGTGTGTAGTGAACAGATAAATCAGTCAATTTACACGCGCTGATCCCTGTTGCACTAACTCACCTCACCTAAATATTAGCCAGTCAGCGATCCGATACAGCTATCTATCGGATGAGTAATGCATTGTGCCAAAACCGAAAGCAATGAGTTCAGCAGATAGTTTCAGACCAGAAACACGTAATAATTTGCTGTCCTCAACGTGCAACAGGTGGCTCGAAATATGGCTAACCCGAGAGTGCTGTGTTTAATCTACCATCTGGATATTAGACATCCATAATGTCTTGAGAACCACTAGAGCTAACATTGTATTATCTGCAAACACCCTTGTGCTCTTAACAAGTTCCAATGTATTCTGCTTGTTCACATTCACAAACACGATTAAAAAATATGTTCTTCAATAAATAAATGTTCTTTGTTCATACTGTTGTGACTAGATCTTGTTGTTCCACGAACACCACGAATTGCCGAACAGTTAACTGCAAGTTCACCACTAAATGTGTACATTTTGGTAAACAATATATCTAGATTTACATAAATATTTCTCAAGGTTCACAGTTTAAAGTCTTCTCACCAATGTGTACAGGTTGGTATACAATATATTTAGATTTACATAAGAAATATTTGTCAAGGTTCGCAGTTTAAAGTCTTCCCTCCAATGTGTACATCTTGGTAGACAATATATTTAGATTTACACAAGAATGATTTCTCAAGGTTCCCAGTTTAAAGTCTTCCCTCCAGTGTCTACATGTCGCTGGTTTTATTCAGGTCAGAAAAATTAAGAACACTGAAAAGTTTATTTACAGAGAGAAAGATAAATTAATTAATCAATATTTTGTTATAAAGTGTTTTCAATTGTGAACAGATTTTGAAACAAAAACTATTGTCCCTCTCTCTCCCCTGCTTCCTTTCCTCCACCCACACTTGCACCACCCTGGTGAGCAGCATCCTCCCATCTCCAACATGGACTAGTTCCATCAGGGAGTTGGGTGAAGCTCTCCAGCAATGGAGTGAGTTGGGGTTGTCTCTTCCTGAGAAGGTGGAGGATAGGTGAAGTCAGAGAACTTGGGACAGCATAAGTTCGAAGGCCCTCTTCGTCCAGTCAGATCAGTTTGCCCGTGGCCTACACAGCCTGGACGAACTTCGTATCTCCATCGCTCTCAGAGTGGAGCTGACGTCTGCATGGGTTTCAGGTGCCGGTGCGGCGAACTCCACAACTCCACAGGCCCCCGCGGTCTCTCTTGCCGCCTGAATGCGGGTCACACGGAGCTATCCTCATTCTCAAGAGAGCTTTGGCCCGGGCGAACATCCCCTCAGTCTTGGATCTATCTGAGTTGTCCAGAAGTGATGGCAAAAGACCTGAGGGCCTTACCCTGTGCCCCTGGTCGAGAGGCACGTGCCTTGTCTGGGACATCACTGTTTGTGACTGTTTTGCTCTTTCCCACATCCTGGATGCTGCGGTTAGGACGAGAGCCACAGCTTCCACAGACGAGCGGAGTAAGACCCTCAAATACGCTGATCTGTCGGCCAGCTACACTTTTCAGCCTGTGGCTTTCGAGACATTTGGGGGAGTCGGGCCACTGACTGCTAGGTTCCTCTCTTCACTGGAAAATCTAGCGAGGGCGCTTGGCTATTCCAGACCATTAGCCTCCCCATCATCCGAGGCAATGCTGCAAGTGTGCTGGCTTGCCTCAAAGATCATTAGAGGGGTTGCCCGGTACTCCTTGCTGCTGTCTTTTGCTCTGGTGGTGGCTCAGTTGTTCACCCCTTCCTCTACATTTTCTTTAATATTGTAACATTAAAAGAATATATCTTTTTGAATGAGTCGCGAGCAATTCATAATGTTGTCTAAGCATTTGTAATATTAATTATGTATATATTTAAAACATATTTGTTATTCTACTGTAAAGTTATTTATATGCTCCGTTTATATTTTCATTCTGAAAGAATTGCAGACAATTTGTAATATTATCTTAACACAAATATATAATTTCATTCTGAAAGAATTGTGGACAATTTGTAATATTATATATACAACTGTGAATAAAATTCACAATTTCAAGATTTCCAATAAAACAATTTTAATATCTTTATAAAATTGTATTTCAATTTACATAGATAAGTGATTATTTTGTCACAAATTTCATATTGATGTAGTTTTATTTCTCACAAGTCTGTATTTAGGTGAGGAGTGCAAGTGTAGACTTATTTCACACAGAATGATTCCCCATATATTTCACAATGATATACACATGTATTTGTCCAATGTGTAAATATTTATCAACAAGTTTATATACGGAATAAGGAATTCTCAGATGAGAATTAACAGAGATTTATTTCACTATAAATATTCACCCAAGTGTTGGTAGACAATATATTTAGATTAACATAACAAAGATTTCTCTACGTTCCCAGTTTAAAGTCTTCACTCCAGTGTGTTGGTAGACAATATATTAAGATATACACAAGAAATATTTCTCAAGGTTCACAGTTTAAAGTCTTCCCTCCAGTGTGTTGGTAGACAATATATTAAGATATACGCAAGAAATATTTCTCAAGGTTCACAGTTTAAAGTCTTCCCTCCAGTGTGTTGGTAGACAATATATTAAGATATACACAAGAAATATTTCTCAAGGTTCACAGTTTAAAGTCTTCCCTCCAGTGTGTACATCTTGGTAGACAATATATTTAGATCTACATGCATGTGTTCTCCTGTGTTTACCAGTTGAAAACAAAAGTTTGCCCACATATTTCACAATGAAAGGGTTTCTGACCAGAGTGTGTTCTTCTGTGAGTACTTAAATTAGCCTTCACAGAAAACGATTTACCTCATATTTCACATTGTTAAGGTTTTGCTTCAATATTTGTTCTTTTGTGGTGTCTTAAACTACAGCTAGTAGAAAATAATTTTCCACATATTTCACAATAGAATGGTTTCTCTGCAGTGTGTGTTCTATTGTGTTGTGTTAAATAACAGTTAGAAAAACATTTGCCACATATTTCACAGGGGAATGGTTTCTCTCCAGTATGAATACACTTGTGTACAACGAGTTGTCATTTACTAACAAAAGATTTCTCATGTTTCACAACGAAACAGCTCTGACATAGTTCTTTGTTTAGTTGGGGGGCAATGGAGGTTTACATATGGTGTTAATAAAACAGATGTAGATTATGAAGATTACTCTAAATTAGGGTGTCTATTAAAACAAGTCATGTCAGAAAAATTAAGAACACAGAAAGGTTTATCCAGTGTGTATTCTTTTGTGTCTTGTTAAAGAAGAACTCCTACCAAAAGATTTGCCACATATCTGACAGTTATAAGGTTCCTCAACAGTGTGTGTTCTTATGTGTCTTTTTAAATAGCCATTACTGCCAAAATATTTCTCCAATATTTTTTATCTGTCTGTGGATAACAAGTGCTGAATTATTCATAAAAGATTTCCCACATATCTTACAAACAAATAGATCTTCTCTAGTGTGTGTTCTTTTGTGAGGTGTTACATAATTCTTACTGGCAAAAGATTTTTTACATATTTCACAGTGTGTGCTCTTATGTGTATTTTTAAATAATCATTATGGGCAAAAGATTTGCCACATATTTCACAGTGGTAAGGTTCCTCTCCAGTGTGTGTTCTTATGTGTATTTTTAAATGACCATTACTGGCAAAAGATTTGTCACATGTCTCACAGTGGAAAGGTTTCTCTCCAGTATGTGTTCTTTCGTGTTCCTTTAAATAATTCTTAGTGGCAAAGTTTCTCTCCAGTATGTATTCTTTCGTGTTCCTTTAAATAATTCTTAGTGGCAAAATATTTACCACATATCTCAGTGATAAGGTTCCTCTCCAGTGTGTGTTCTTACGTGACTTTTTAAATTATCATTACGGGCAAAAGATTTGCCACATATCTCACAGTGGAAAGGTTCCTCTCCAGTGTGTGTTCGTATGTGTCTTTTTAAATTAGCATTATTGGCAAAAGATTTGCCACATATCTCACAGTGGAAAGATTCCTCTCCAGGGTGTGTTCTTATGTGTATTTTTACATCACCATTATTGGCAAAAGATTTCCCACATATTTCACAGTGGTAAGGTTTCTCTCCAGTGTGTGTTCTTATGTGCCTTTTTAAATGACCATTACTGGCATAAGATTTGCCACATATCTCACAGTGGTAAGGTTCCTCTCCAGTGTGTGTTCGTATGTGTATTTTTAAATGACCATTACTGGCACAAGGTTTGCCACATATCTCACAGTGGTAAGGTTTCTCTCCAGTGTGTGTTCTTATGTGTATTTTTAAATGACCACTACTGGCAAAAGATTTGCCACATATCTCACAGTGGAAAGGGTTCTCTCCAGTGTGTGTTCTGATGTGTATTTTTAAATTACCATTACTGGCAAAAGATTTGCCACATATCTCACAGTGGTAAGGTTCTTCTCCAGTGTGTATTCTTATGTGTATTTTTAAATGACCATTACCGGCAAAACATTTGCCACATATCTCACAGTGGAAAGGTTTCTCTCCAGTGTGTGTTCTTTTGTGTTGTGTTAAATCTCCTTTCCTGGCAAAAGATTTGCCACATATTTCACAGTGGTAAGGTTTCTCTCCAGTGTGTGTTCTTATGTGTATTTTTAAATCATCATTACGGCCAAAAGATTTGCCACATATCCCACATTGGTAAGGTTTCTCTCCAGTGTGTGTTCTTTCGTGTTGCGTTAAATAATTCTTACTGGCAAAACATTTCCCACATATTTCACAGTGGTAAGGTTTCTCTCTCTTGTGTGTTTCTTTGTGTGTGATGACTTCATCTTCTGAAGAGAAAGTTTTCTTACAAATCTCACAACAATATTCAGGAATATTTCGATGTAATGATGTTTGTTCAGTAAACGTTTCATTAGATAAAGGTTTCTCACCACTGTATGTCTGTGTAACTGTATCTATATTATTAAACAAAGTTGTGTTAGAAATGTCCAATTGTTTAACATCCTCCATAGTAATTTCCGAGATGGTACGATGCTTACACGATATAATTAGATTAGATGTAATTATAATATATTATAATACAGTTTCTTGTCCTAGATATCCTGGGACTCTGTTTACACTATATAATTAGTATAATTAGATTAGATGTAATAGTTTAGTTTCTTGTCTAAGATATCCTGGGACTCTGTTAACATAACTGGATTAAACCTAATTATAAAAGAAAACATGTGCCTGGTTACGTTGAAAATATTTCCCTCTACTGAACGATACCGGTGTCATATCAAAATAATATCTTGCGATATTATGATACATTCAGAAACATCTCGAATTGTATCCAACCCATGGTAAATAACAAAATAATTTACGTTAGCTATCAAAATAACTACTAATATGTATCATGTAGGATGGCTATACAGGGGTCTAAATGTGCTAGAAATAACAGTCAAATGACTCCTCAAATTTCACCCCCCGTCATCTTATTAAATGAAGTACATATTGGATATTGGTTATTTTAGTCTAGATATACAAAATATACCTGATGGTCATGGTTGGAATCTTTTTATAAGAGAATCTGGAACATTGGCAAAACCAATTAGTTAATGAGATCGATAATTAATCAATTTCTTTCTCGCGAAAGTCTTCCCTCCAGTGTGTTGGTAGACAATATATTAAGATATACACGAGAAATATTTCGCAAGGTTCACAGTTTAAAGTCTTCCCTCCAGTGTGTACATCTTGGTAGACAATATATTTAGATCTACATGCATGTGTTCTCCTCTGTTTACAATTTGAAAGCAAAAGTTTGCTCACATATTTAACAATGAAAGGCTTTCCGAGCCGAGTGTGTTCTTCTGTGAGTACTTAAATTAGCCTTGACAGAAAAAGATATACTACATATTTCACAATGGTAAGGTTTTTCTTCAATGTTTGTTCTTTTCTGGTGTCTTAAACTACAGCTAGTAGAAAATGATTTGCAACATATTTCACAATGATTTGCCACATATCTAACAGTGGTAAGGTTTCTCTCCAGTGTGTGTTCTCATGTGTATTTTTAAATCACCATTACTGCCAAAATATTTTCCACATATTTCACAGAATATTTCTCCAGTGTGTGTACGTCTGTGGATAACACATCTTGAATTATTTAAAAAAGATTTCCCACATATCTGACAAGGAAATAGATCTTCTCCAGTGTGTGTTCTTTTGTGAGGTGTTAAATAAAACTTACTGGCAAAAGATTTACCACAAATCTCACAGTGGTAAGGTTTCTCTCCAGTGTGTGTTCTTATGTGTATTTTTAAATGACCATTACGGGCAAAAGATTTGCCACATATCTCACAGTGGTAAGGTTTCTCTCCAGTGTGTGTTCTTATGTGTATTTTTAAATGACCATTACGGGCAAAAGATTTGCCACATATTTCACAGTGGTAAGGTTTCTCTCCAGTGTGTGTTCTTATGTGTATTTTTAATTTATCATTACTGCCAAAAGATTTGCCACATATCACACAGTGGTAAAGTTCCTCTCAAGTGTGTGTTCTTATGTGTATTTTTAAATAATTCTTACTGGCAAAAGCTTTGTCACATGTCTCACAGTGGAAAGGTTTCTCTCCAGTGTGTGTTCTTTCGTGTTCCGTTAAATAATTCTTACTGGCAAAAGATTTGCCACATATCTCACAGTGGTAAGGTTCCTCTCCTGTGTGTGTTCTTATGTGTCTTTTTAAATGACCATTACGGGCAAAAGATTTGCCACATATCTCACAGTGATAAGGTTTCTCTCCAGTGTGTGTTCTTATGTGTATTTTTAAATTACCATTACGGGCAAAAGATTTGCCACATATCTCACAGTGGTAAGGTTCCTCTCCAGTGTGTGTTCTTATGTGTATTTTTAAATTACCATTACGGGCAAAAGATTTGCCACATATCTCACAGTGGTAAGGTTCCTCTCCAGTGTGTGTTCTTATGTGTATTTTTAAATGACCATTACTGGCAAAAGATTTCCCACATATCTCACAGTGGTTAGGTTTCTCTCCAGTGTGTGTTCTGATGTGTCTTTTTAAATTATCATTATTGGCAAAAGATTTGCCACATATCTCACAGTGGTAAGGTTTCTCTCCAGTGTGTGTTCTTATGTGTATTTTTAAATGACCATTACAGCCAAAGGATTTTCCACATATTTCACAGAATATTTCTCCAGTGTGACTACGTCTGTGGATAACACGTGCTGAATTAAAAACAAAAGATTTGCCACATATTTCACAGTGGTAAGGCTTCTCTTCGGTATGTGTTCTTTTGTGTTGTGTTAAATATTTCTTAATGGCAAAATATTTCCCACATATTTCACAGTGGTAAGGTTTCTCAATCTTGTGTGTTTCTTTGTGTGTGATGACTTCATCTTCTGAAGAGAAAGTTTTCTTACAAATCTCACAACAATATTCAGGAATATTTCCACGTAACGATGTTTGTTCAGTAAAGGTTTCATTAGATAAAGGTTTCTCACCACTGTAAGTCTGTGTAACTGTATCTATATTGTTAAACGTAGTTGTGTTAGAAATGTCCAACTGTTTAACATCCTCCATAGTAATTTCCGAGAATTATTTCTGATTATAATATATTATAATACAGTTTCTTGTCTTAGATATCCTGGGACTCTGTTTATATAACTGGATTAAACCTAATTATAAAAGAAAATATGTTCCTGGTTACGTTGAAAATATTTCCTTGACTGAACGCTACCGGTGTCATATCAAAATAATATCTTGCGATATTTTAATACTTTCAGAAACATCTCGAATTATATCCAACCCATGGTAAATAACAAAATAATTTACGTTAGCTATCAAAATAACTACTAATATGTATCATGTAGGATGGCTATACAAGGGTCTAAACGTGCTTGAAATAAGTCAAATGACTCCTCAAATTTCACCCCCCCACCAACTTATGAAATGAAGTACACATTGGATAATGGTTATTTTAGTTTAGATATACAAAATATACCCGATGGTCATGGTTGGAATCTCTTTATAAGAGAATCTGGAACATTTACAATAACCAATTAGGTAATGAGATCGATAATTAATCAATTTCTTTCTTTGTTTTTCTCTGTGATTAAGTTTAAATTTGAAGTATTAGCCTTATTTTTTGTTTAATATATTTAAAATACTTCCTGTGTGATATCATTACATGATGATGATGATAGATCCCACCCTCACTGCTGAGGGTCAGGGACTATGGACAATTGCATCAATGTTCACCTACATGTTGCTGAATGTCCATGTTTCTCCTCAGATTAAAAAAAGTAACGTTGGTGAGTCCCTAAACCTCGCCTGGCCGTTACCCGGAAGCTGGCTACCAAGTCACAGTTGTCCCCCTTTATCACCAAGATAAAGTTGTTGGTTACTTGAAAGGTTGTCACCTAAGTGACAAAGGAGCCCCATCTATCCAGGTTTTGATATCAGAGTGACCCTTATTCTAGACAGACTGACAACCAACACTAAACAGTTCTGGGATAGCTCTTTGTTTAGTAGGGGGCAATGGAGGTTTACATATGGTGTTGATAAAACAGATGTAGATTATGAAGTTTACTCTAAATTAGGGTGTCTATTAAAACAAGACATTTATTAAAATATGTCGCTGGTTTTATTCGTGTCAGAAAAATTGTTAAGAACACTGAAAAGTTTATTTAGAGAGAGAAAGATAAATTTATTAAACAATATTTTGTTATAAAGTGTTTTTAGTTGTGAACAGATTTTGATAGAAAATATATATATAATTTCAAGATTCCCAATAAAACAATTTTAATCTATTTATATAAAACTGAGGATGTCTGTCTGTGTGTGTGTGTGTCTGTGAGTTTGAATCCCTAAAACTCAAGAAGTACCCAACCGATTTTTTTTCAAACTTTACATGTGTGTTACTTATGTTCAGACCGATTTCCTGGAAATTGTAACTATGTATTAGTCAATCTCTTCTTCATACCGTAAGCAAAGAAAATCCAACTTTTTTATGGCCTAGGGCCCACATTAGGTGAAAAACTTCATTTTTTCAGTTTTTTAGGGCCTCTTTGAGGCGTTACTTCTAGCCGATTTTCCCGAAATTTCAAGGCATATTATGCACAAAAAAAAAATCATTTTCTTGATCCCCTAGGGGCTGCATTTTTCCTGCTTAATCGAGGAAAATCTTAAAGATTATCCAGTCATCAGAGTATTTGGTTTATTTTCTTTACATATTGTCCATGCATGCAGTTTTTCCACGGTTACGTGTGTTGGTGGCCCGCATTCCAAAATACCTTATCCCGTGCAACGCCAGGTACCACTGCTAGTATCTTTATAAAATTGCATTTCAATTTACATAGAAAAGTGATTATTTTGTCAAAATATTTCATATTGATGTAGTTTTATTTTTCACAAATCTGTATTTAGGTGAGGAGTGCAAGTGTAGACTTATTTCACACAGAATGATTCCCCATATATTTCACAATGATATATACATGTATTTGTCCAGTGTGTATACATTTATCAACAAGTTTATATACCACAAATGGAATCCTGTGTCCGAGAAAGGCTTTGGAACTTCTTGAACTCTATCTTTTCCGGCCCTCGTAATTTGGATTTATACCTAACTCCAGCTGTTGTGATCAACTTATCGAGTTTCATGAAGACATCACCCGGATCACTGATGGTGGCTCATGGGTGGATGTTGTTTACCTTGACTTTGCTAAAGCTTTCAATTCTGTGCCACACAAAAGGCTTATGGCAAAACTCTCTGCAATGGGTGTGAAGGATAATCTTTTTAACTCAGTCGAAGAGAGGTAGTCACGGTTCTAATACAGCATTCCTCACCATATGAGATGTCATCTGGTGTACCACAGGGATCTGTTCTTGGTCCCCTTTTGTTTGTGGCATATATTAATGACATAGACGCCAATTTAAAGAATGCCACAGTACTGGAATATACAGATGACATCAGGCTGTACCTTGAGATAAAAAGGACAGATCCTGAACACTATAGATCTTGCCTGCAATCTGACCTGGACACAATGCAACAATGGATCACAGACTGGCAACTCAAGCTAGCTGTGGACAAGTGTACCACCCTGCATTTTGGGTGTAAAAACCCAGCGTCCACATACTCCCTCCACAACACTAATATCAAGAAGTCTTCTTGTGAACGTGACCTGGGCATTACGGTCAGCAGCGATTTGTGTTGGACAAAGCACATCTCTAAAATTGTCAAGAAGGCCGAGGGTGTCTTAGCATCACTCAGCAAGACCATTGTCAGCCGCTCTCCAGCTATCTATTTAAAGCTGTATAAAGCTATGGTGCGGCCACACTTAGAATTTGCATCACCAGTCTGGAACCCCTATCTTGCTCAGAACATTGACCTCCTGGAAACTGTTCAGAGACGTGTAACCAAGCGAATACCCTCCATCAGGCATCTACCATACTTTGAGCGCCTTGCTTCCCTGAGCATGGATACATTGAAGCTCCGACGTCTGACAACTGACTTGGTAAACACCCACAAAATTATTAACCATCTTGCCAACAACAGCCCTGAACACCTTTTTGTATTCTATGTGTCTAACACACGTGGGCATGCCTACAAAGTCAGAAAACAGCACAGTTCCCATGACTTTCGGAAACATTTTTTCACGCTCAGAGTTGCTGAAGCATGGAACAAACTACTTGCATCAGTTGTTAGCTGTCGAGACACTGCACCCTTTAAAACCTCCAAGCTTCCTGAGATTCGCCAACACTACACCTAATATTTCCGCTCCATACACACGCACACATGTATATCATGACTCATACACTATTCACTTCCCTGACATTTGTATATTATTCTTTGACGAGTTGTAGTGCACCTGAGCACTGTACACAATAATTTCCTCATTATTATTATTACTAGCACAAAAACCACCCTATGGGTGGTTTTCTGCTAGCATGTGTAGTGTGTATATTGATATTATACACAAATATATATGCATGTAAATATGATACATCAAATAAAATCGTAATTGACAATATCCACAGAAATTGAACAAAGCCTATGTTACACTGTCTTCTGTAATCAGTAATCCATGATATATTAAAAAGAACACATTATATATAAACTGCATTAGGAGAAAATTAGCGATGGAAATATATGCGATATTTTTATAAGTGTTATTATATAATGGCCGCTAACAGGAAGTGTTGACATTTGATAATTTTATAGAATTGAATTTTAAAGATCTTTAAATAAGCTATAAAATATATTTAATCAACAGCCACGAAATTTAGCACATAAGTTATGTCATATTCATTCAGTATTTATTCAAAATAATCCAACTTATTTTACAAACGGGGTAAAAAAATATATTCTGGACACAATCCCGCAGACCTTCTTTATTATAGTTAAGATTATTAAATAAGGATTTCCCTAGTATTTTAGTGAAAGGGTTTCTCTCAGATGAGAATTAACAGAGAATGATTTCTAACATATTTCACTATAAATATTCTCCAATGTGTACATGTTGGTAGCCAATATATTTAGATTTACACAAGAAATATTTCTCAAGGTTCACAGTTTAAAGTCTTCCCTCCAGTGTGTACATGTTGTTAGACAATATATTTAGATTTACATGCATGTGTTCTCCTGTGTTTACCTAAGTTACACTTGAAGCAAAAGTTTTCCCACATATTTCACAATGAAAGGGTTTCTGACCAGAGTGTGTTCTTCTGTGAGTACTTAGCCTTCACAGAAAAAGATATACCACATATTTCACAATGGTAAGGTTTTTCTGCAATGTGTGTTCTTTTGTGGTGTCTTAAACTACAGCTAGTGGAAAATAATTTGTCACATATTTCACAATGGAATGGTTTCTCTGCAGTGTGTGTTCTATTGTGTTGTGTTAAAAAGCAGTTAGTAGAAAAACATTTGCCACATATTTCACAGGCGAATGGTTTCTCTCCAGTATGAATACGCTTGTGTACAACGAGATGTGATTTACTAACAAAAGATTTCTCATGCTTCACAACAAAACAGCTCTGGAATAGCTCTTTGTTTAGTTGGGGGGGGGGGGGGGAGGTTTACATATGGTGTTGATAAAACAGATGTAGATTATGAAGATTACTCTAAATTAGGGTGTCTATTAAAACAGTAAATATATTAAAATATGTCGCTGGTTTTATTCATGCCAGAAAAATTGTTAAGAACACTGAAAGTTTATTTACAGAAAGAAAGATAAATTTCTTAAGCAATATTTTGTTATAAAGTGTTTTCATTTGTGAACAGATTTTGATACAAAAAATATAATTTCAAGATTTCCAATAAAACTATTTTAATATCCTTATAAAATTATATTTCAATTTACATAGAAAAGTGATTCTTTTGTCACAAATTTCATCTTGATGAAGTTTTATTTCTCACAAGTCTGTATTTAGGTGAGGACTGCAAGTGTAGACTTATTTCACACACAATGATTCCCCATATATTTCACAATGATATATACATGTATTTGTCCAGTGTGTATACATTTATCAACATGTTTATAAACCACAGATAAGGATTTCCCTAATATTTTAGTGAAAAGGTTTCTCTCAAATGAGAGAACATTGGTAGACTACAAGATGAGAATTAACAGAGAATGATTTCTCACATATTTCATAATAAATATTCTCCAATGTGTACATCTTGGTAGACAATATATTTAGATATACATGAGAAATACTTCTCATGGTTCCCAGTTTAGTTGGGGGGCAATGGAGGTTTACATATGGTATGAATAAAACAGATGTAGATTATGAAGATTACTCTCAATTAGGGTGTCTATTAAAACAAGACATTTATTAAAATATCTCTCTTGTTTTTTATTCACGTCAGAAAAATTAAGAACACTGAAAGGTTTATCCAGTGTGTGTTCTTTTGTGTCTTGTTAAAGAAGAACTTCTACCAAAAGATTTGCCACATATCTGACAGTGGTAAGGTTTCTCTCCAGTGTGTGTTCTTATGTGTATTTTTAAATGACCATTACTGGCAAAAGATTTCCCACATATCTCACAGTGGTAAGGTTCCTCTCCAGTGTGTGTTCTTATGTGTATTTTCAAATGACCATTACTGGCAATGGATTTGCCACATATCTCACAGTGATAAGGTTCCTCTCCAGTGTGTGTTCTCATGTGTATTTTTAATTTATCGTTACGGGCAAAAGATTTCCCACATATCTCACAATGGTAAGGTTCCTCTCCAGTGTGTTTTCTTATGTGTCTTTTTAAATTACCATCAGTGGCAAAAGATTTACCACATATTTCACAGTGGTAAGGTTTCTCTCCAGTATGAGTTCCTTTGTGTCTTGTTAAACAATTCTTATTGGCAAAAGATTTCCCACATATTTCACAGTGGTAAGGTTTCTCTCCAGTGTGTGTTCTTATGTGTATTTTTAAATTACCATCAGTGGCAAAAGATTTACCACATATTTCACAGTGGAAAGGTTTCTTTCCAGTGTGTGTACGTCTGTGGATAACAAGTGCTGAATTAAAAACAAAAGATTTCCCACATATCTCGCAGTGGTAAGGTTTCTCTCCAGTGTGTGTTCTTATGTGTATTTTTAAATTACCATCACTGGCAAAAGATTTAGCACAAATTTCACAGTGGAAAGGTTTCTCTCCAGTGTGTGTACGCCTGTGGATAACAAGCATTGAATTAAAAACAAAAGATTTCCCACATATCTCACAATAAAATAGATCTTCTCCCGTGTGTGTTCTTTTGTGAGATGTTAAATAATTCTTACTGGCAAAAGATTTCCCACATATCCCACAGTAGTAAGGTTTCTCTCCAGTGTGTGTTCTTTCGTGTTGCGTGCAATAATTCTTACTGGCAAAACATTTCCCACATATTTCACAGTGGTAAGGTTTCTCACTCTTGTGTGTGATGACTTCATCTTCTGAAGAGAAAGTTTTCTTACAAATCTCACAACAATATTTAGGAATATTTCGGTGTAACCATGTTTGTTCAGTAAAAGTTTTATTAGATAAAGTTTTCTCACCACTGTATGTCTGTGTAACTGTATCTATATTGTTAAACGCAGTTGTGTTAGAAATGTCCAACTGTTTAACGTCCTCCATAGTAATTTCCGAGATGGGACTCTGCTAACACGATATAATTAGATTAGATGTAATTATAATATATTATAGTTCAGTTTCTTGTCTTAGATATCCTGGGACTCTGTTAACATAACTGGATTAAACCTAATTATAAAAGATAACAAATATTTCCCTCGACTGAGCGATACCGGTGTCAAACCAAAATAATATCCTACGATATTTTGATACATTCAGAAACATCTCGAATTGTATCCAACCCATGGTAAATAACAAAATAATTTACATTAGCTATCAAAATAACTACTAATATGTATTATGTTGTATGGCTATACAGCTGTCTGGACGTGTTAGAAATAACAGTCAAATTATCCCTCAAATTTCACCCATCATCTTATTAAATGAAGTACACATTAGATATTGGTTATTTTAATCTAGATATACAAAATATACCTGATGGTCATGGTTGGAATCTCTTTTTAACAGAATCTGGAACATATGCAATAACCAATTAGGTAATGAGATCGATAATTAATCAATTTCTTTCTTTGATTTTCTCTGTGATTAAAGTATTAGCCTTACTTTACGTTAGGGAGTCAACGACAACATCAGAACTAGAAGTAACTCTTATAACTTTCAGATTCTCAAATATTCTAATATTTCACTTTTTTAAATCAACGAAGTGTGACAGAAATTTTAAACATTTTAAATTGCCAAGAAATGTTTACGTTGAATGTATTTAAAATACTTCCTGTGTGATATCATTACATGATGATGATGATGATGAGAGATCCCACACTCACTGCTGAGGGTCAGGGACTATGGACAATTGCATCAATGTTCACCTACATGTTGCTGAATGTCCATGTTTATCCTCAGGTTAAAAAAAAGTAACGTTGGTGAGTCCCTAAACCTCGCCTGGCCCTTACCCGGAAGCTGGCTACCAAGTCACAGTTGTCCCCCTTTATCACCAAGCTAAAGTTGTTGGTTACTTGAAAGGTTGTCACCTAAGTGACAAAGGAGCCCCATCTATCCAGGTTTTGATATCAGAGTGACCCTTATTCTAGACAGACTGACAAACAAGACTAAACAGTTCTGGGATAGCTCTTTGTTTAGTTGGAAGGGGGTGGGGGGCAATGGAGGGTTACATATGGTGTTGATAAAATAGATGTAGATTATCAAGTTTACTCTAAATTAGGGTCTCTATTAAAGCAATACATTTATTTAAATATGTCGCTGGTTTTATTCATGTCAGAAAAATTGTTAAGAACACTGAAAATTTTATTTACAGAGAGAAAGATAAATTTATAAAACAATATTTTGGATTTTCAATTGTGAACAGATTTTGATACAAAAAATATAATTTCAAGATTTCCAATAAAACAATTTTAATATCTTTATAAAATTATATTTCAATTTACATAGAAAAGTGATTATTTTGTCACAAATGTCATATTGATGTAGTTATATTTCTCACAAGTCTGTATTTAGGTGAGGAGTGCAAGTGTAGACTTATTTCACACAGAATGATTCCCCATATATTTTACAATGATATATACATGCATTTGTCCAGTGTGTATACATTTATCAACAAGTTTATATACCACAAATAAGGAATTCCCTAATATTTTAGTGAAAGGTCTTCTCTCAGATGAGAATTAATAGAGAATGATTTCTCACATATTTCACTATAAATATTCTCCAATGTGTACATGTTGGTAGACAATATATTTAGATTTACATAATAAAGATTTCTCAAAGTTCCGAGTTTAAAGTCTTCCCTCCAGTGTGTACATGTTGGTAGACAATATATTTAGATTTACATAAGAAATATTTCTCAAGGTTGCCAGTTTAAAGTCTTCCCTCCAGTGTGTACATCTTGGTAGACAATATATTTAGATTTACATGCATGTGTTCTCCTGTGTTTACCTAAGTTATGCTTAAAAGTAAAAGTTTTCCCATATGTTTCACAATGAAAGTGTTTCTGACCAGAGTGTGTTCTTCTGTGAGTACTTAAATTAGCCTTCTCAGAAAAAGATATACCACATATTTCACAATAGAATGGTTTCTCTGCAGTGTGTGTTCTATTGTTGTGTTGAATAACAGTTAGTAGAAAAACATTTGCCACATATTTCACAGGGGAATGGTTTTTGTCCTGTATGAATACGCCTGTGTACAACGAGATGTGATTTACTAACAAAAGATTTCTCATGTTTCACAATGAAACAACCAACACTAAACAGCTCTGGCATAGTTCTTTGTTTAGTTGGGGGGCAATTGAGGTTTACATACGGTGTTGATAAAACTGATGCAGATTATGAAGATTACTCTAAATTAGGGTGTCTATTAAAACAAGACATTTATTAAAATATCTCTCTGATTTTTTATTCATGTCAGAAAAATTAAGAACACTGAAAGGTCTATCCAGTGTGTGTTCTTTTGTGTCTTGTTAAAGAAGAACTCCTACAAAAAGATTTTCCACATATCTGACAGTGGTAAGGTTTCTCTCTAGTGTGTGTTCTTTTGTGTTTTGTTAAACAATTCTTTCTGGCAAAAGATTTTCCACATATTTCACAGTGAAAAGGTTTCTCTTCTCTCCAGTGTGTGTATGTCTGTGGATAACAAGTTTTGAATTATTTATAAAAGATTTCCCACATATACTGGAGATCGATTTAATTGCGAGATGTGTTCTTTTGTGAGATGTTAAATAATTCTTCCTGGTAAAAGATTTCCCACATATCTCACAGTGGAAAGGTTTTTCTCCCATGTGTGTTCTTTCATAGTTTTTATGTGCATAACACTCCCTGAAACATAAGTAATACACGTGTAATGTTTGAAAAAATCAGTTGGGTACTTCTCAAGTCTTAGGGATTCAAACTCACACACACAGATAACGTGCCTGGTTACATTGAAAATATTTCCCTCTACTGAACGATACCGGTGTCATATCAAAAATAATATCCTGCGATATTTTGATACATTCAGAAACATCTTGAATTGTATCCAACCCATGGCAAATAACAAAATAATTTACATTAGCTATCAAAATAACTAATAATATGTATCATGTAGGATGGCTATACAGTGGTCTGAACGTGCTAGAAATAATGGTCAAATAATCCCTCAAATTTCACCCCCATCATATTATTAAATGAAGTACACATTAGATAATGGTTATTTTAGTCTAGACTAGTAGAATGACCCGGCGTTGCTCGGGATTCTAAACATAGATTGGCATGTTCGTATCATGAGTTAGTGCAAACATAGAAGCTATTGCTTCGGTTGTTGTCATGTGCTTTTTCATTTTGTTCCTATTGAAGAACAAAGCGATATTAAAGAGAAAGTCGTGTAAGGCAATGTAAGAAGGTAAAAGCAGCGAGATATATTGTTTCTAAAAGTAAGAATATTATAATGCATCATTTGGAAATCTCTATAAATATGTTACATGCTGCAATCTTCTCCTTTACATTAACATTTGCTAAAAATCAGAGTTACATCTCAAAATGGATCAAAGTCTTTTCCCAAAGACATAAAATCTTATAGTAAAGCCGTCTGTGCTTTTGTGAAATAAATACGTTTGTTTAGAATTTGTTTTTGTGTATGCAAAAATATCTGTACACTAATATATAATTAAAAGATTACTCTCAATTAGGGTGTCTATTAAAACAATACATTTATTAAAATATCTCACTGGTTTTTTATTCATGTCAGAAAAATTGTTAAGAACACGGAAAGGTTTATCCAGTGTGTGTTCTTTTGTGTCTTCTTAAATAAGAACTCCTACCAAAAGATTTGCCACATATCTCACAGTGGTAAGGTTCTTCTCCAGTGTGTGTTCTTATGTGTATTTTTAAATTATCATTACGGCCAAAAGATTTGCCACATATTTCACAGTGGTAAGGTTCCTCTCCAGTGTGTGTTCTTATGTGTATTTTTAAATTATCATTGCGGCCAAAAGATTTGCCACATATCTCACAGTGGTAAGGTTCCTCTCCAGTGTGTGTTCTTATGTGTATTTTTAAATTACCATTACTGGCAAAAGATTTTCCACATATTTCACAGAATATTTCTCCAGTGTGACTACGTTTGTGGATAACAAGTGCTGAATTAACAACAAAAGATTTCCCACAAATCTTACAGTGGTAAGGTTTCTCTCCAGTGTGTGTACGTCTGTGGATAACAAGTGCTGAATTAAAAACAAATGTTTTGCCACATATTTCACAGTGGAAAGGTTTCTCTCCAGTGTGTGTCTTTATGTGTATTTTTAAATTACCATATCTGGCAAAAGATTTACCACATATTTCACAGGGGAAAGGTTTCTCTCCAGTGTGTGTACGTCTGTGGCTAATAAGTGCTGAATTAGAAACAAAAGATTTCCCACATATTAGACAAGGCAATAGATCTCCAGTGTGTGTTCTTTTGTGTTGTGTTAAATATTTCTTACTGGCAAAAGATTTCCCACACATTTCACAGTGGTAAGGTTTCTCTCTCTTGTGTGTTTCTTTGTGTGTGATGACTTCATCTTCTGAAGAGAAAGTTTTCTTACAAATCTCACAACAATATTCAGGAATATTTCCGTGTAACGATGTTTGTTCAGTAAACGTTTCATTAGATAAAGGTTTCTCACCACTGTATGTCTGTGTAATTGTATCTATATTATTAAACACAGTTGTGTTAGAAATGTCCAACTGTTTAACATCCTCCATAGGAATTTCCGAGAATTATTTCTGATTATAATATATTATAATACAGTTTCTTGTCTTTGATATCCTGGGACTCTGTTTACACGATATAATTAAATTAGATGTAATTATAATATATTATAATACAGCTTCTTGTCTTAGATAACCTGGGACTCTGTTAACATAACTGGATTAAACCTAATTATAAAAGAAAACATGTGCCTGGTTTCGTTGAAAATATTTTCCTCGACTGAACGATACCGGTGTCATATCAAAATAATATCCTACGATATTTTCATACATTCAGAAATACCTCGAATTGTGTCCAACCCATGGTAAATAACAAAATAATTTACATTATCTATCAAAATAACTACTAATATGTATCATGTAGGATGGCTATACAGGTGTCTGAACTTGCTAGAAATAAGAGTCAAATGATCCCTCAAATTTCACCCCCATCATCTTATTAAATGAAGTACACATTAGATATTGGTTATTTTAGTCTAGATATACAAAATATACCTGATCGTCATGGTTGGAATGTCTTTTTAACAGAATCTGGAACATTGGCAATATCCAATTAGGTCATGCGATCGATAATTAATCAATTCCTTTCTTTGATTTTCTCTGTGATTAAAGTATTAGCCTTACTTTACGTTAGGGAGTCAACGACACCATCAGAACTAGAAGTAACTCTTATAACTTTCAGATTCTCAAATATTCTAATATTTCACTTTTTTAAATCAACGAAGTGTGACAGAAATTTTAAACATTTTAAATCACAAAGAAATGTTTACGTTAAATGTATTTAAAATACTTCCTGTGTGATATCATTACATGATGATGATGATGATGATGATGATGATGATGAGAGATCCCATACTCACTGCTGAGGGTCAGGGACTATGGACAATTGCATCAATGTTCACCTACATGTTGCTGAATGTCCATGTTTCTCCTCAGGTTAAAAAAAGTAACGTTGGTGAGTCCCTAATCCTCGCCTGACCCTTACCCGGAAGCTGGCTACCAAGTCACAGTTGTCCCCCTTTATCAACAAGCTAAAGTTGTTGGTTACTTGAAAGGTTGTCACCTAAGTGACAAAGGAGCCCCATCTACCCAGGCTTTGATATCAGAGTGACCCTTATTCTAGACAGACTGACAACCAAGACTAAAAAGTTCTGGGATAGCTCTTTGTTTAGTAGGGGGACAATGGAGGTTTACATATGGTGTTGATAAAACAGATGTAGATTATGAAGTTTACTCTAAAGTAGGGTCTCTATTAAAACAATACATTTATTAAAATATGTCGCTGGTTTTATTCATGTCAGAAAAATTAAGAACACTGAAAAGTTTATTTACAGAGAGAAAGATAAATTTATCAAACAATGTTTTGTTATAAAATATTTTCAATTGTGAACAGATTTTGATACAAAAAATATACTTTAAAGATTTCCCATAAAACAATTTTAATATCTTTATAAAATTGTATTTCAATTTACATAGAAAAGTGATTATTTCGTCACAAATTTCATATTGATGTAGTTATATTTCTCACAAGTCTGTATTTAGGTGAGGACTGCAAGTGTAGACTTATTTCACACAGAATGATTCCCCATATATTTCACAATGATATATACATGTATTTGTCCAGTGTGTATACATTTATCAACAAGTTTATACATCACAATAAAGGTTTTCCCAAACATTATAGTGGAAGGGTTACTCTCAAATGTGAATTAACAGAGAATGATTTCTAACATATCTCACTATAAATATTCTGCAATGTGTAGATGTTGGTACACAATATTTAAACAAGATTTACACAAGAAATATTTCTCAAGGTTCCAAGTTTAAAGTCTTCCCTCCAGTGTGTACATCTTGGTAGACAATATATTTAGATTTACACAAGAAATATTTCTCAAGCTTCCCAGTTTAACCCTTTAGCATTTACAATATTTCATATGTACTATTTTATTTATACAGTAAACGCTTTATCTCATATTAAATTGAATCTACAAGATTTTGATACTTTTTATTTTGAGAACAATACCTTAATGTCGGTGTGAGCAGCCAGTTACAGCCGGTTTGAACAGAAAGAAGTGAGAGTTCTGGCCAGATACAGCCGGTTAGTCTTCCTCACAGTGTGTACATGTTGTTAGACAATATATTTAGATTTACATAAATATTTCTCAAGATTCCCAGTTTAAAGTCTTTCCTCCGGTGTGTACATGTTGGTAGATAATATATTTAGATTTATATAAGAAATATTTCTCAAGGTTCACAGTTTAAACTCTTCCCTCCAGTGTGTCCATGTTGTTAGACAATATATTTAGATTTACATGCATGTGTTCTCCTGTGTTTACCTAAGTTACACTTGAAAACAAAAGTTTTCCCACATATTTCACAATGAAAGGGTTTCTGACCAGAGTGTGTTCTTCTGTGAGTACTTAGCCTTCACAGAAAGAGATATACCACATATTTCACGATGGTAAGGCTTTTCTGCAATGTGTGTTCTTTTGTGGTGTCTTAAACTACAGCTAGTGGAAAATAATTTGCCACATATTTCACAATGGAATGGTTTCTCTGCAATGTGTGTTCTATTGTGTTGTGTTAAATAACAGTTAGGAGAAAAACATTTGCCAAATTTTTCACAGGGGCATGGTTTCTCTCCAGTATGAATACGCTTCTGTACAACTGATTTACTAACAAAAGATTTCTCATGTTTCACAACGAAACAACCAACACTAAAGAGCTCTGGGATAGCTAAGGTTTATCCAGTGTGTGTTCTTTTGTGTCTTGTTAAAGAAGAACTCCTACCAAAAGATTTGCCACATATCTCACACTGGTAAGGTTCCTCTCCAGTGTGTGTTCTTGTGTGTATTTTTAAATTATCATTACTGGCAAAAGATTTTCCACATATCTCACAGTGGTAAGGTTTCTCTCCAGTGTGTGTTCTTATGTGTATTTTTAAATGACGATTATTGGCAAAGGATTTGTCACATATCTCACAGTGGTAAGGTTTCTCTCCAGTGTGTGTTCTTATGTGTATTTTTAAATTATCATTACTGGCAAAAGATTTGCCACATATCTCACAGTGGTAAGGTTTCTCTCCAGTGTGTGTTCTTATGTGCATTTTTAAATTACCATTACAGCCAAAAGATGATCCACATATTTCACAGAATATTTCTCCAGTGTGACTACGTTTGTGGATAACAAGTGCTGAATTAACAACAAAAGATTTCCCACAAATATCACAGTGGTAAGGTTTCTCTCCAGTGTGTGTACGTCTGTGGATAACAAGCATTGAATTAAAAACAAAAGATTTGCCACATATCTCACAGTGGTAAGGTTTCTCTCCAGTATGTGTTTTTTCGTGTTGCGTTAAACATTTCTTACTGGCAAAAGATTTGCCACATATTTCACAGTGGAAAGGTTTCTCACCAGTGTGTGTTCTTATGTGTATTTTTAAATCATCATTACGGGCAAAACATATCCCACATATTTCACAGTGGTAACGTTTCTCACTCTTGTGTGTGATGACTTCATCTTCTGAAGAGAAAGTTTTCTTACAAATCTCACAACAGTATTTAGGAATATTTCGGTGTAACGATGTTTGTTCAGTAAACGTTTCATTAGATAAAGTTTTCTCACCACTGTATGACTGTGTTACTGTATTTATATTGTTAAACACAATTGTGTTAGAAATGTCGAACTGTTTAACATCCTCCATAATAATTTCTGAGAATTATTTCTGATTAAGGGCGGTGGATTGGCAGTATCGGTAGAGGGTCGGACGCCATGCTTTCCAGCATAGTTACGTCCCTTTACGATCTGAGTTCAAATCCCGCCGAGGTTGACTTTGCCTTTCATCCTTACGGGGTTGATAAAATAAAGTACCAGTAATGCACTGGGTAATTGCTGGCCTTGTGCCTAAAGTAGAAACAATTATTTCTGATTATAATATATTATAATACAGACTCTTGTCTTAGATATCCTGGGACTCTGTTTACACGATATAATTAGATTGGATGTAATTATAATATATTATAATACAGTTTCTTGTCCTAGATATTCTGGTACTCTTTTTACACGATATAATTAGATTGGATGTAATTATAATATATTATAATACAGTTTCTTGTCCTAGATATTCTGGTACGCTTTTTATACGATATAATTATATTAGATGTAATTATAATATATTATAGTTCAGTTTCTTGTTTAGATATCCTGGGACTCTGTTAACATAACTGGATTAAACCTAATTATAAAAGAAAATATTTCCCTCGACTGAACGATACCGGTGTCATATCAAAATAATATCCTGCGATATTTTGATACATTCAGAAACATCTCGAATTGTATCCAACCCATAGTAAATAACAAAATAATTTACGTTAGCTATGAAAATAACTACTAATATGTATCATGTAGGATGGCTATACAAGGGTCTAAACGTGCTAGAAATAACAGTCAAATGACTCTTCAAATTTCACCC
Source organism: Eledone cirrhosa (assembly GCA_964016885.1). NCBI lineage: Eukaryota > Metazoa > Mollusca > Cephalopoda > Octopoda > Eledonidae > Eledone > Eledone cirrhosa. The sequence continues at coordinate 7,859,804 of OZ024765.1, read as the reverse complement.
CCCTCATCTTATTAAATGAAGTACACATTGGATATTGGTTATATTAGTCTAGATATACAAAATATACCTGATGGAATCTCTTTATAACAGAATCTGGAACATTGGCAATAACCAATTAGGTAATGATATCGATAATTAATCAATTTCTTTCTTTGTTTTTCTCTGTGATTAATTTTAAATTTAAAGTATTATCATTACTTTACGTTAAATATATTATAAGTACTTCCTGGGTGATGATGATGAGAGATCCCACACTCACTGCTGAGGGTCAGGGACTATGGACAATTGCATCAATGTTCACCTACATGTTGCTGAATGTCCATGTTTCTCCTCAGGTTAAAAAAAGTAACGTTGGTGAGTCCCTAAACCTCGCCTGACCATTACCCGGAAGCTGGCTACCAAGTCACAGTTGTCCCCCTTTATCACCAAGATATTTCACAGGAGAACGGGTTCTCTCCGGTATGAATACGCTGGTGTGCAATAAGATTCGAATTACTAACACAAGATTTCCCACATATTTCACACTGAAACAGGTTGTTACCAGTGTGAATTCTGTTGTGTACTGATATATTACTGAGACACAAAAGATTTACCACATATTTCATAGTGGTAAGGTTTCTCTGCAGTGTGTACATCTTGGTAGAAAATATATTTAGATTTACACGAAAAATATTTCTCAAGGTTCACAGTTTAAAGTCTTTTCTCCAGTGTCTACATGTCGCTGGTTTTATTCAGGTCAGAAAATTTGTTAAGAACACTGAAAATTTTATTTACAGAGAGAAAGATAAATTTATTAAACAATATTTTGTGAACAGATTTTGAAACAAAAAATATCGTCCCTCTCTCTCCCTTTCTTCCTTTCCTCCACCCACACTTGCACCATCCTGGTGAGCAGCATCCTCTCCTCTTCAACATGGACTAGTTCCATCAGGGAGTAGGGTGAAGCTCTCCAGCAATGGAGTGAGTTGGGGTTGTCTCTTCCTGAGAAGGTGGCAGATAGGTGAAGTCAGAGAACTTGGGACAGCATAAGTTCGAAGGCCCTTTTCGTCCAAAAGGCATGGTAAGAAATTCGAATGATCCAAATGGAGTCGTAATGGCCGTTTTTGGAATATCTTCTTTCTTGACAGGAATCTGATGATAAGCTCGCACCAAATCGAGCTTTGAGAAAACTTTACATCCCTGCAACGACGATGCAAAATCTTGCAGGTGTGGAATAGGATATCTATTGGAGACAGTTATAGCATTTAACTTCCTATAATCCCCAGTGGGTCGCCAGTTGCCAGAAGTCTTGGGTACCATGTGTAATGGAGACGACCAAGGGCTCGTAGACGGGCGAATTATGCCTAGCTGTAGCATCTGATCGAACTCGGACCGTGCTGCCTTCAATTTGTCCGCAGGCAAGCGGCGAGGACGGGAAAACACTGGAGCACCAATAGGGGAGATGAAATGTACGGTTGAGTGAGTCAGTTCGACAACTCGAAAATTTCCCTGAGTAAGTTGTGGGAAAGAATTCAACAATGCAAGATAGGCATTCCCAGCATTAGCGATGAAGAAGGTTGGGCTAACCGTTGGAAAATTAGCTTTCTGGCCACGAAGAGAAAAACCAGTAATGCCATCTACTAGGCGCCGGCCACAGACGTCCACCGTCAATGCAAAATGGTGTAAAATATCCGCTCCCAAGATCAGATATGGTAGGTCAGCAACCGTAAAAATCCATTTGAATTCTCGTCGAAGAGAGATTTGTCCAAAAGTCCGTATCGGTGGAATGATTGACAGCTTGTAGATTCATTGATGACTCAGGAGGAGTTTCTTTAACACAGTTCACCGGCCAAATGCTGCAGGAGGCTCCCGTATCTACGAAGAAAGATCTTCCGTACAGTAGGTCCTCAATAAAGAAGTGGTGGTTTGGGTGTGTAGCACAGAGATCAGCTGCCCCCGTCAGTGACTCTGGTTTGCGTTTCACGAAGTTGAATAGTTACACGGTGGCCGACAGTGTTTTGCTTTACCAGCGAAGGTGGCATGATACCAGCAAAAAAGACGAATTGCTGGCGGGCAAGCTGGCGTTACGGCGTGAAGTTGCGAAGGAACGCGAACGACTTCTTGGTCGCCTGGGAGATGGCCTACTCTCCCTACATAATTTCGCGACTTGACGCGTCAATCGCCTTCCACATGGCATCCTCGTGTGTCGAAGAGGCAACAAGTGAGTTTGATGAGGTAGTTTTCCTAGAGAATTCCACAATTCGATCGGCAGATGCAGCGATCTGCTCCACCGAGCTCGAGTCCACTATGGTAGCCAATATAATCTGGATATTGTTTGGCAAGCGAGAAAAATAGCTTTTTGATAAATAAACTATCCTCATCGGGCGATTCACTGAGGTACCGAATGTGGCGTAAAAATTCGGATGGCGACCTGCTCTGAGCAAAACGGCAGTTTCTCCTTAATATTGCTGTCCTCAACGAATCATACGAAGTACCGGTTGGCAGGTCCGTTATTAAATCTTTCACCGTGGTGGTGAACGATGAAGGTATGCCAGTAACCAAAACATTGAGTTTCTGCTCTGTTTTAATTCCATTTGCAGCAAAATATGCGTCCAGAGCTTGGGATCACCGGACTAGCAGAATGGCCCGGCGTTGCTCGGGATTCTAAACATAGATTGGCATGTTTGTATCATGAGTTATTGCCAACATAGAAGCTATTGCTTCGGTTTTTGTCATATGTATTTTCATTTTGTTCCTATTGAAGAACAAAGCGATATTAAAGAGAAAGTCGTGTAAGGCAATGTAAGAAGGTAAAAGCAGCGAGATATATTGTTTCTAAAAGTAAGAATATTATAATGCATCATTTGGAAATCTCTATATCTTGTTTTTGTGTATGCAAAAATATCTGTACACTAATATATAATTAAAATATTACTCTCAATTAGGGTGTCTATTAAGGCATCATGGAGGCACATGGCTTAGTGGTTAGAGCATTGGCCTTGCAATCGAAAGGTTGTGAGTTCAATTCTCAGACCGGGTGATGTGTTGTTTCCTTGAGCAAGACACTTTATTTCACATTGCTCCAGTTTACTCAGCTGTAAAAATGAGATGATAGGGACAGGGGTCCCTATCATTCCACTGCAAAGTGGTCGTGGAGGTGCCACGGCAAAAAAGCACCCAGCACTCACTGTAAATGAGGTTGGTGTTAGGAAGGGCATCCAGCTGTAGAAATCAAGCCAGAATCAGTTCCCGTCCCACCCGTGCAAGCAGGGAAAAGCGGACGTAAAATGAAATGATGATGATGAAATGATTAAAACAATACATTTATTAAAATATCTCACTGGTTTTTTATTCATGTCAGAAAAATTGTTAAGAACACGGAAAGGTTTATCCAGTGTGTGTTCTTTTGTGTCTTGTTAAATAAGAACTCCTACCAAAAGATTTGCCACATATCTCACAGTGGTAAGGTTCCTCTCCAGTGTGTGTTCTTATGTGTATTTTTAAATTATCATTACGGCCAAAAGATTTGCCACATATCTCACAGTGGTAAGGTTCCTCTCCAGTGTGTGTTCTTATGTGTATTTTTAAATTACCATTACTGGCAAAAGATTTTCCACATATTTCACAGAATATTTCTCCAGTGTGACTACGTTTGTGGATAACAAGTGCTGAATTAACAACAAAAGATTTCCCACAAATCTTACAGTGGTAAGGTTTCTCTCCAGTGTGTGTACGTCTGTGGATAACAAGTGCTGAATTAAAAACAAAAGATTTGCCACATATTTCACAGTGGAAAGGTTTCTCTCCAGTGTGTGTCTTTATGTGTATTTTTAAATTACCATATCTGGCAAAAGATTTACCACATATTTCACAGGGGAAAGGTTTCTCTCCAGTGTGTGTACGTCTGTGGCTAATAAGTGCTGAATTAGAAACAAAAGATTTCCCACATATTAGACAAGGCAATAGATCTCCAGTGTGTGTTCTTTTGTGTTGTGTTAAATATTTCTTACTGGCAAAAGATTTCCCACATATTTCACAGTGGTAAGGTTTCTCTCTCTTGTGTGTTTCTTTGTGTGTGATGACTTCATCTTCTGAAGAGAAAGTTTTCTTACAAATCTCACAACAATATTCAGGAATATTTCCGTGTAACGATGTATGTTCAGTAAAGGTTTCATTAGAGAAAGGTTTCTCACCACTGTAAGTCTGTGTTACTGTATCTATATTGTTAAACAAAGTTGTGTTAGAAATGTCCAAGTGTTTAACATCCTCCATAGTAATTTCCGAGATGGTACGATGCTTACACGATATAATTAGATTAGATGTAATTATAATATATTATAATACAGTTTCTTGTCCTAGATATCCTGGGACTCTGTTTACACGATATAATTAGATTAGATGTAATAGTTTAGCGTCTTGTCTTAGATAACCTGGGACTCTGTTAACATAACTGGATTAAACCTAATTGTAAAAGATAACATGTGCCTGGTTACGTTGAAAATATTTCCCTCTACTGAACGATACCGGTGTCATATCAAAATAATATCTTGCGATACTTTGATACATTCAGAAACACCTCGAATTGTATCCAACCCATGGTAAATAACAAAATAATTTACGTTAGCTATGAAAATAACTACTAATATGTATCATGTAGGATGGCTATAGAGGGGTCTAAATGTGCTAGAAATAACAGTCAAATTTCACCCCCATCATCTTATTAAATGAAGTACACATTAGATATAGTCTAGATATACAAAATATACCTGATCGTCATGGTTGGAATGTCTTTTTAACAGAATCTGGAACATTGGCAATATCCAATTAGGTAATGAGATCGATAATTAATCAATTCCTTTCTTTGATTTTCTCTGTGATTAAAGTATTAGCCTTACTTTACGTTAGGGAGTCAACGACAACATCAGAACTAGAAGTAACTCTTATAACTTTCAGATTCTCAAATATTCTAATATTTCACTTTTTTAATTCGACGAAGTGTGACAGAAATTTTAAACATTTTAAATTACCAAGAAATGTTTACGTTGAATGTATTTTAAATACTTCCTGTGTGATATCTTACATGATGATGATGATGATGAGAGATACCAACCTCACTGCTGAGGGTCAGGGACTATGGACAATTGCATCAATGTTCACCTACATGTTGCTGAATGTCCATGTTTCTCCTCAGGTTAAAAAAAGTAACGTTGGTGAGTCCCTAAACCTCGCCTGACCATTACCCGGAAGCTGGCTACCAAGTCACAGTTGTCCCCCTTTATCACCAAGATATTTCACAGGAGAACGGGTTCTCTCCGGTATGAATACGCTGGTGTGCAATAAGATTCGAATTACTAACACAAGATTTCCCATATATTTCACACTGAAACAGGTTGTTACCAGTGTGAATTCTGTTGTGTACTGATATATTACTGAGACACAAAAGATTTACCACATATTTCACAGTGGTAAGGTTTCTCTGCAGTGTGTACATGTTGGTAGACAATATATTTAGATTTATATAAGATTTCTCAAGGTCCACAATTTAAAGTCTTCCCTCCAATGTGTACATCTTGGTAGACAATATATTTAGATTTACACGAGAAATATTTCTCAAGGTCCACAGTTTAAAGTATTCCCTCCAGTGTCTACATGTCGCTGGTTTTATTCAGGTCAGAAAAGTTTATTTACAGAGAGAAAGATAAATTTATTAAACAATATTTTGTTATAAAGTGTTATCAATTGTGAACAGATTTTGAAACAAAATATATCGTCCCTCTATCTCCCCTGCTTTCTTTACTCCACCCACACTTGCACCACCCTGGTGAGCAGCATCCTCTCCTCTCCAACATGGACTAGTTCCAACAAGGAGTTGGGTGAAGCTCTCCAGCAATGGAGTGAGTTGGGCTTGTCTCTTCCTGAGAAGGTGGAGGATAGTTGAAGTCTGAGAACTTGGGTCAGCATAAGTTCGAAGGCCCTCTTCGTCCAGTCAGATCAGTTTCCAAGGTGCTGCTTACTATCTGCCAGCGCCAAATACTCAGGCGACTGGGTTGATGCCCTACCCGTGGCCTACTCAGCCTGGGCGAACTTCGTATCTCCATCGCTCTCAGAGTGGAGCTGACGTCTGCATGGGTTTCAGGTGCCGGTGCGGCAAACTCCTCAACTCCACAGGCCTCCGCGGTCTCTCTTGCCGCCTGAATGCGGGTCACACGGAGCTAAACCTCATTCTCAAGAGAGCTTTGGCCTGGGCGAACATCCCCTCAGTCTTCGATCCATCTGAGTTGTCCAGAAGTGATGGCAAAAGACCTGAGGGCCTTACCCTGGGACGTCACTGTTTGTGACTGTTTTGCTCTTTCCCACATCCTGGATGCTGCGGTTAGGACGAGAGCCACAGCTTCCACAGACGAGCGGAGTAAGACCCTCAAATAGGCTGATCTGTCGGCCATCTACACTTTTCAGCCTGTGGCTTTCGAGACATTTGGGGGGAGTCGGGCCACTGACTGCTGGGTTCCTCTCTTCACTGGAAAATCTTGCAAGGGCGCTTGGCTGTTCCAGCGTATTAGCCTCGCCATTACTGCAAGTGTGCAAGCTTGCCTCAAAATTCATTAGAGGGGTTGCCCGGTACTCCTCGCTGCTGTCTTTTGCTCTGGTGGTGGCTCAGTTGTTAAACTCCTTCCTTTAATTTTCTTTCATATTGTAACATTAAAAGAATATATCTTGCTGAATGAGTCGTGAGCAATTTGTAATATTATCTTAACACAAATATATAATTTCATTCTGAAAGAATTGTGGACAATTTGTAATGTTATATATACAACTGTGAATAAAATTTACAATTTCAAGATTTCCAATAAAACAATTTTGATATCTTCATAAAATTGTATTTCAATTTACATAAATAAGTGATTATTTTGTCACAAATTTCATATTGATGTAGTTATATTTCTCACAAGTCTGTATTTAGGTGAGGACTGCAAGTGTAGACTTATTTCACACAGAATGATTCCCCATATATTTCACAATGATATATACATTTATCAAGAAGTTTATATACCACAAATAAGGAATTCCCTAATATTTTAGTGAAAGGGTTTCTCTCAGATGAGAATTAACAGAGAATGATTTCTAACATATTTCACTATAAATATTCTCCAATGTGTACATGTTGGTAGACAATATATTTAGATTTACACAAGAAATATTTCTCAAGGTTCACAGTTTAAAGTCTTCCCTCCAGTGTGTACATGATGGTAGACAATATATTTAGATTTACATACATGTGTTCTGTATTTACCTAAGTTACACTTGAAAGCAAAGGTTTTCCCACATATTTCACAATGAAAGGGTTTCTGACCAGAGTGTGTTCTTGTGTGAGTACTTAAATTAGCCTTCACAGAAAAAGATATACCACATATTTCACAATGGTAAGGTTTTTCTTCAATGTGTGTTCTTTTGTGGTGTCTTAAACTACAGCTAGTGGAAAATAATTTGCCACATATTTCACAATGGAATGGTTTCTCTGCAGTGTGTGTTCTATTGTGTTGTGTTAAATAACAGTTAGTAGAAAAACATTTGCCACATATTTCACAGGGGAATGGGTTCTGTCCTGTATGAATACGCCTGTGTACAACGGGATGTGATTTACTAACAAAAGATTTCTCATGTTTCACAATGAAACAACCGACACTAAAAAGCACTGGGATAGCTCTTTATTTAGTTGGGGGTGGGGGGTTGAGGTTTACATATAGTGTAGATTATGAAGATTACTCTCAATTAGGGTGTCTATTAAAACAATAAATTTATTAAAATATCTCTCTGGTTTTTTTATTCATGTCAGAAAAATAAAGAACACTGAAAGGTTTATCCAGTGTGTGTTCTTTTGTGTCTTGTTAAAGAAGAACTCCTACCAAAAGATTTTCCACATATCTCACAGTGGTAATGTTTCTCTCCAGTGTGTGTTCTTATGTGTATTTTTAAATTATCATTACTGGCAAAAGATTTGCCACATATCTCACAGTGGTAAGGTTTCTCTCCAGTGTGTGTCCTTATGTGTATTTTTAAATGATCATTACGCACAAAAGATTTCCCACATATTTCACAGTGGTAAGGTTTCTCTCCAGTGTGTGTACGTCTGTGGATAACAAGCATTGTATTAGAAACAAAAGATTTCCCACATATTTCACAGTGGAAAGGTTTCTCTCCAGTGTGTGTTCTTTTGTGTTTCGTGAAATAATTCTTAATAGCAAAAGATTTCCCACATATCTCACATTGGTAAGGTTTCTCTCCAGTGTGTGTACGTCTGTGGATAACAAGTAGTGAATGAAAAACAAAAGATTTCCCACATATTTCACAGTGGAAAGGTTTCTTTTCAGTGTGCGTTCTTTTGTGATTCGTGAAATAATTCTTATTGGCAAAAGATTTGTCACATATCTCACAGTGGTAAGGTTTCTCTCCAGTGTGTGCACGTCTGTGGATAACCAGCACTGAATTAAAAACAAAAGATTTCCCACATATTTCACAGTGGTAAGGTTTCTCTCCAGTGTGTGTTCTTTTGTGTTGTGTTAAATATTTCTTACTGGCAAAATATTTCCCACATATATCACAGTGGTAAGGTTTCTCACTCTTGTGTGTTTCTTTGTGTGTGATGACTTCATCTTCTGAAGAGAAAGTTTTCTTACAAATCTCACAACAATATTCAGGAATATTTCCATGTAATGATGATTGTTGAGCAAACGTTTTATTAGATAAAGGTTTCTCACCACTGTAAGTCTGTGTAACTGTATCTATATTGTTAAACGTAGTTGTGTTAGAAATGTCCAAGTGTTTAACATCCTCCATAGTAATTTCCGAGAATTATTTCTGATTATAATATATTATAATAGAGTTTCTTGTCCTAGATATCCTGGGACTCTGTTTACACGATATAATTAGATTAGATTAGATGTAATTATAATCTATTATAGCTTAGTTTCTTGTCTTAGATATCCTGGGACTCTGTTAACATACCCTTTATAATTAGGTTTAATCCAGTTAACATGTGCCTGGTTACGTTCAAAATGTACTAAACGATACCGGTGTCATATCAAAATAATATCCTGCGATATTTTGATACATTCTGAAACGCCTCGAATTGTATCCAACCCATGGTAAATAACAAAATAATTTACATTAGCCATCAAAATAACTACTAATATGTATCATGTAGGATGGCTATAGAGGTGTCTGAACCTGCTAGAAATAAGTCAAATGATCCCTCAAATTTCACCCCCATTATCTTATTAAATGAAGTACACATTGGATATTGGTTATTTTAGTCTAGATATACAAAATATACCTGATGGTCATGGTTGGACTGTCTTTTTAACAGAATCTGGAACATTGCCAATAACCAATTAGGTAATGAGATCGATAATTAATCAATTTCTTTCTTTGATTTTCTCTGTGATTAAAGTATTAGCCTTACTTTACGTTAGGGAGTCAACGACACCATCAGAACTAGAAGTAACTCTTATAACTTTCAGATTCTCAAATATTCTAATATTTCACTTTTTTAAATCAACGAAGTGTGACAGAAATTTAAAACATTTTAAATTGCCAAGAAATGTTTACGTTGAATGTATTTAAAATACTTCCTGTGTGATATTATTACATGATGATGATAAGAGATCCCACCCTCACTGCTGAGGGTCAGGGTCTATGGACAATTGCATCAATGTTCACCTACATGTTGCTGAATGTCCATGTTTCTCCTCAGGTTAAAAAAAGTAACGTTGGTGAGTCCCTAATCCTCGCCTGACCATTACCCGGAAGCTGGCTACCAAGTCACAGTTGTCCCCCTTTATCACCAAGATAAAGTTGTTGGTTATTTGAAAGGTTGTCACCTAAGTGACAAAGGAGCCTCATCTATCCAGGTTTTGATATCAGAGGGACTCTTATTCTAGACAGTCTGACAACCAAGACTAAACAGTGCTGGGATAGCTCTTTGTTTAGTAGGGGGACAATGGAGGTTTACATATGGTGTTGATAAAACAGATGTAGATTATGAAGTTTACTCTAAAGTAGGGTGTCTATTAAAATAAGACCTTTATTAAAATATGTCGCTGGTTTTATTCATGTCAGAAAAATTGTTAAGAACACCGAAAAGTTTATTTAGTGAGAGAAAGGTAAATTTATTAAACAATATTTTGCTATAAAGTGTTTTTAGTTGTGTACAATGAGATGTGATTTACTAACAAAGGATTTCTCATGTTTCACAACGAAACAACCAACACTAAACAGTTCTGGGATAGCTCTTTGTTTAGTTGGGGGGGGGGGGGGTTCCATATTGTGTTGATAAAACAGATGTAGATTATGAAGTTTACTCTAAATTAGGGTGTCTATTAAAACAATAAATATATTAAAATGTCGCTGGTTTTATCCATGCCAGAAAAATTGTTAGGAACACTGAAAAGTCTATTTACAGAAAGAAAGATAAATTTATTAAGCAATATTTTGTTACAAAGTGTTTTCAGTTGTGAACAGATTTTGATACAAAAAATATAATTTCAAGATTTCCAATAAAACAATTTTAATAACTTTATAAAATTATATTTCAATTTACATAGCAAAGTAATTATTTTGTCACAAAATTTCATATTGATGAAGTTTTATTTCTCACAGTCTGTATTTAGGTGAGGACTGCAAGTGTAGACTTATTTCACACAGAATGATTCCCCAAATATTTCACAATGATATATACATGTATTTGTCCAGTGTGTATACATTTATCAAGAAGTTTATATACCACAATTAAAGCTTTCCCTAATATTTTAGTGTAAGGGTTTCTCTCAAATGAGAGACCATTTGTAGACTACAAGATGAGAATTAACAAAGAATGATTTCTAACATATTTCACAATAAATATTCTCCAATTTGCACATGTTGGTAGACAATATATTTAGATTTACAGAAGAAATATTTCTCAAGGTTCACAGTTTAAAGTCTTCCTTCCAATGTGTACATGTTGGTAGACAATATATTTAAATTTACAGAAGAAATATTTCTCAAGGTTCACATTTAAAGTCTTCCTACCAATGTGTATATCTTGGTAGACAATATATTTAGATTTATACAAGAAAGATTTCTCAAGGTTCAGTTTAAAGTCTTCCCTCCAGTGTGTACATCTTGGTAGACAATATATTTAGATTTACATGCATGTGTTCTCCTGTGTTTACCTAAGTTACACTTGAAAGCAAAGGTTTTCCCACATATTTCACAATGAAAGGGTTTCTGACCAGAGTGTGTTCTTCTGTGAGTACTTAAATTACCTTTCACAGAAAAAGATTTACCACATATTTCACACTGGTAAGGTTTTTCTGCAATGTGTGTTCTTTTGTGGTGTCTTAAACTACAGCTAGTGGAAAATAATTTGCCACATATTTCACAATGGAATGGTTTCTCTGCAATGTGTGTTCTATTGTGTTGTGTTAAATAACAGTTAGTAGAAAAACATTTGCCACATATTTCACAGGGGAATGGTTTCTCTCCAGTATGAATACGCTTATGTACAACGAGATGTGATTTACTAACAAAAGATTTCTCACACACTTCACAATGAAATGGTCTCTCTCCATTGTGCGACTTTTTGTGTTGTGTTAAACTACTGCTACTCGAAAGTGATTTCCCACATATTTCACAGGGGAACGGTTTCTCTCCGGTATGAATACGCTTGTGTGCAACAAGATTCGAATTACTAACACAATATTTCCCACATATTTCACACTGAAACAGGTTGTTACCAGTGTGAATTCTGTTGTGTACTGATAAATTACTGTGAGACACAAAAGATTTACCACATATTCCACAGTGGTAAGGTTTCTCTCCAGTGTGTGTTCTTATATGTGTTGTTAAATCACTGCGACGAAGAAAATATTTGCCACATATTTCACATTGGAAGTGTTTCTCTCCAGTGTGTGTTCTTTTGTGTCTTGTTAAATTACTGCACCTGGCAAAAGATTTTCCACATATCACACAGAGGAAATGTTTCTCTCCTGTGTGTGTTCTTATGTGTATTTTTAAATTACCATTACTGGTAAAAGGTTTACCACATATCTCACAGTGGTAAGGTTTCTCTCCAGTGTGTGTTGTTTTATGGACGACGAGGTGAGAACTTTTCCTGAAAAATTTACCACATGTTTCACAGTGGAAAGGTTTCTCTGCAGTGTGTGTTCGTTTATGAGATTTTAAACAACTGTTACTAGCAAAATATTTTCCACATATTTCGCAGTGGAAAGGCTTCTCACCTGTGTGAATACGTTCGTGGATAACAAGATCTGAATTATAAAGAAAACATTTTCCACATATCTGACAAGGAAATAGATCTTCTCCGGTATGTATTCTTTTGTGTTGCGTTAAATATTTCTTACTGGCAAAATATTTCCCACATATTTCACAGTGGTAAGGTTTCTCACTCTTGTGTGTTTCTTTGTGTGTGATGACTTCATCTTCTGAAGAGAAAGTTTTCTTACAAATCACACAACAATATTCACGAATATTTCCGTGTAACGATGTTTGTTCAGTAAACATTTTATTAGATAAAGGTTTCTCACCACTGTATGTCTGTGTAACTGTATCTATATTGTTAAACACAGTTCTGTTAGAAATGTCCAACTGTTTAACATCCTCCATAGTAATTTCCGAGAATTATTTCTGATTATATGTTATAATACAGTTTCTTCTCTTAGATATCCTGGGACTCTGCTAACACGATATAATTAGATTGGATGTAATTATAATATATTATAATTTAGTTTCTTGTCTTAGATATCCTGGGACTCTGTTAACATAACTGGATTAAACCTAATTATAAAAGATAACATGTGCCTGGTTACGTTGAAAATATTTCCTTCTACTGAACGATACCGGTGTCATATCAAAATAATATCCTGCGATATTTTGATACATTCAGAAACATCTCGAATTGTATCCAACCCATGGTAAATAACAAAATAATTTACATCAAAATAATTTACTATCAAAATAACTACTAATATGTAGGATGACTATACAGGGATCTGGACGTGTTAGAAATAAGAGTCAAATGATCCCTCAAATTTCACCCCCATCATCTTAAATGAAGTACACATTGGATATTGGTTATTTTAGTCTAGATATACAAAATATACCTGATGGTCATGGTTGGAATCTCTTTATAAGAGAATCTGGAACATTAGCAATAACCAATTAGGTAATGAGATCGATAATTAATTAGTTCCTTTCTTTGATTATCTCTGTGATTAAAGTATTAGCCTTACTTTACGTTAGGGAGTCAACGACACCACCAGAACTAGAAGTAACTCTTATAACTTTCAGATTCTCAAATATTCTAATATTTCACTTTTTTACATCAACGAAGTGTGACAGAAATTTTAAGCATTTTAAATCACAAAGAAATGTTTACGTTGAATGTATTTAAAATACTTCCTGTGTGATATCATTACATGATGATGATGATGATGAGAGATCCCACACTCACTGCTGAGGGTCAGGGACTATGGACAATTGCATCAATGTTCACCTACATGTTGCTGAATGTCCATGTTTCTCCTCAGGTTAAAAAAAGTAACGTTGGTGAGTCCCTAATCCTCGCCTGGCCCTTATCCGGAAGCTGGCTACCAAGTTACAGTTGTCCCCCTTTATCACCAAGCTAAAGTTGTTGGTTACTTGAAAGGTTGTCACCTAAGTGACAAAGGAGCCCCATCTATCCAGATTTTGATATCAGAGTGATCCTTATTCTTGATAGTCTGACAAGCAAGACTAAACAGTTCTGGGATAGCTCTTTAGTGAAGGCTGCGTGTTCGAATCACGTCGGGGTCACAATTTTTAGTGAGCTGGTCCCAGGGTTACTTATTCCAGTAATCACCACCGGATCCCAACAACTAAATTTAATAGAAATGTGAGATAGGAGAATTTTCATACAATATCATGCCGTGTGAGAATTATCTCTCACTACAAGAAGTAATGACTGAAAGCGTAACGAAATTCTCAAAACGAGCATCAAAAATAACTTGCATTTATTGTAGTCCATGTTACAAATGTCGTAAACAAATACCCTCGTGGCATAACGAGGTATAATCCTGAACCATGAGATGTGGTTGGAAAAGGGTTAGCATGGTTGCGCTCGAAGTGATCAGTTTCAGAAAAGCCACCAGCAAGAGAGGTCGAGTGACGTCAGAACAATCCCTTATATACTGGCCACGAGGAAGTAACTCCAATTAGTTTTTTTCTCCATGGGTAAGGTGGCGCTAGTCGCTACAGCTCTTTGTTTAGTTGGGGGCAATTGAGGTTTACATATGGTGTTGATAAAACAGATGTAGATTATAAAGTTTACTCTAAATTTGGGTATCTATTAAAACAATACATTTATTAAAATATGTCGCTGGTTTTATTTATGTCAGAAAAATTAAACACTGAAAAGTTTATTTAGAGAGAGAAAGATAAATTTATTAAACAATATTTTGTTATAGTGTTTTCAATTGTGAACAGATTTTGAAACAAAAAATATCGTCCCTCTCTCTCCCCTGCTTCCTTTCCTCCACCTACACTTGCACCACCCTGGTGAGCAACATGGACTAGTTCCATCAGGGAGTAGGGTGAAGCTCTCCAGCAATGGAGTGAGTTGGGGTTGTCTCTTCCTGAGAAGGTGGAAGATAGGTGAAGTCAGAGAACTTGGGACATCATAACTGTCAGATCAGTTTGCAAGGTGCCGCTTGCTATCTGCCAGCGCCAAATACTCAAGTGACTGGGTCGATGCCCTACCCGTGGCCAACGTTGGTGGTCTACTCAGCCTGGACGAACTTCGTATCTCCATCGCTCTCAGAGTGGGAGCTGACGTCTGCATGGGTTTAACGTGCCGATGCGGAAAACTCCTCGACTCCACAGTCTTTCTTGCCACCTTAATGCCGGCTGCTTTGCGCGTCACACAGAGCTAAACCTCATTCTCAAGAGAGCTTTGGCCCGGGTGAACATCCCCTCAGTCTTGGATCCATCTGGGTTGTCCAGAAGTGATGGCAAAAGACCTGACGGCCTTACATTGTGCCCCTGGTCGAGAGGCAGGTGCCTTGTCTGGGACGTCCCTGTTAGTGACTCTTTTGCTTTCTCCCACATCCTGGATGCTGCGGTTAGGACGAGAGCTGCAGCTTCTGCAGCCGAGCGGAGTAAGACCCTCAAATATGCTTGGCTGTTCCAGCGCATTAGCCTCGCCATCACTCTCATTAGAGAGGTTGACCGGTACTCCTTGCTGCTGTCTTTTGCTCGGTTGTTCACCCCTTCCTCTACATTTTCTTTAATATTGTAACATTAAAAGAATATATCTTTCTGAATGAGTCGCGAGCAATTCATAATGTTGTCTAAGCATTTGTAATATTAATTATGTATATATTTATAACATATTTATGTTATTCTACAGTAAATTTATTTATATGCTCCGTTTATATTTTCATTCTGAAAGAATTGCAAACGATTTGTAATATTATCTTAACACAAATATATAATTTCATTCTGAAAGAATTGTGGACAATTTGTAATATTATATATACAACTGTGAATAAAATTCACAATTTCAAGATTTCCAATAAAACAATTTTAATATCTTTATAAAATTGTATTTCAATTTACATAGATAAGTGATTATTTTGTCACAAATTTCATATTGATGTAGTTTTATTTCTCACAAGTCTGTATTTAGGTGAGGAGTGCAAGTGTAGACTCAGAATGATTCCCCATATATTTCACAATGATATATACATGTATTTGTCCAATGTGTATACATTTATCAACAAGTTTATATGCCACAATTAAGGAATTCCCTAATATTTTAGTGAAAGGGTTTCTCTCAGATGAGAATTAACAGAGAATGATTTATAACATATTTCACTATAATTATTCTCCAATGTGTACATGTTGGTAGACAATATATTTAGATTTACATAAGAAATATTTCTCAAGGTTCCCAGTTTAAAGTTTTCCCTCCAAAGTATATATCTTGGTAGACAATATATTTAAATTTACATAAGAAATATTTCTCAAGGTTCCCAGTTTAAAGTCTTCCCTCCAAAGTGTATATCTTGGTAGACAATATATTTAAATTTACATAAGAAAGATTTCTCAAGGTTCACAGTTTAAAGTCTTTCCTCCAATGTGTATTCTTTTGTGTCTTTTTAGCACACTACTAGTAATGAAAGATTTCCCACATATTTCACAATGATAGGGTTTTTCTCCAGTATGTCTACGTCTGTGGATTTTTAGTTGACTGTTACTAACAAAAGATTGTCCACATGTATCACAAGGAAAAGGTCGTTCTCCCGTGTGTATTGTTTTGTGACCTAAAAGGTGAGCTTTTTGTGTGAATGAAGCTCCGCATGTTTCACAATGAAAAGGTTTTTCTCCAGTGTGTATCCTTTTATGTGTCCTTAAATTGCTGCTATCGATAAAAGATGCCCCACAGATTTCACAGTGGAACGATTTTTCTCCCGTGTGAAACCTTACATGATTTGTTAACTCCATATTAGTAACAAACGATTTCCCACATATTTCACAATGAAACGGTCTTTCACCAGTATGTCTTCTTTCATGTTCCACTAAACTATGTTTTGAAACGAAAGATTTCCCACACATTTCACAATGATATGGTTTTTCTCCAGTGTGACTACGTAAGTGAATAACAAGACTTGCATGCTGAATAAAAGATCTCCCACATATTTGGCAATGGCGATTTTTTTCTCCTGTGTGTATTTGTGTGTGGGTTTTTAAGTGAGCATTCGTTTGGAAAGATTTACCACACGTTTCACATTTGAAAGGTTTTTCTCCGGTATGTTTCATGTTATGGGCAACAAGACGAGCTTTGTCAATGAAAGCTGCTCCACATGTTTCACAGCTAAAGGGTTTTTCCCCAGTGTGTATTCTTCGGTGCCTTATCAAATTACCTTTCAGTGCTAAGGATTTCCCACATATTTCACAATCATACGACTTTTCTACAGGATCACTCTGTTTATAACTAACACGATGAGAATTACCAGAGTGTGTTCTTTTGTGCCTTCTTAAATCTCCTTTAGTGACAAAAGATTCCCCACATACTTTACAATGGAAAGGTTTCTCTCCAGTGTGTTCTAATTTGTGTGCTGTTAAATTACTGCCGGAGATGAAAGATTTGCCACATATTTCACAGTGAAAAGGTTTCTCTCCAGTGTGTGTACGTCTGTGGATAACAAGTTTTGAATTATTTATAAAGGATTTCCCACATATCTCACAATAAAATAGATCCTCTCCAGTGTGTGTTCCTTTGTGTTTCGTTAAATAACTGTTACTGGCAAAAGATTTGCCACAAATTTCACAGAGAAAAGCCTTTTCACGCTTGTGTGTTTCTTTGTGTGTGATGACTTCATCTTCTGAAGAGAAAGTTTTCTTACAAATCTCACAACAATATTCAGGAATATTTCGATGTAATGATGTTTGTTCAGTAAACGTTTCATTAGATAAAGGTTTCTCACCACTGTATGTCTGTGTAACTGTATCTATATTGTTAAACAAAGTTGTGTTAGAAATGTCCAACTGTTTAACACCCTCCATAGGAATTTCCGAGAATTATTTCTGATTATAATATATTATAATAGAGTTTCTTGTCCTAGATATCCTGGGACTCTGTTTACACGATATAATTAGATTAGATGTAATTATAATATATTATAGTTTAGTTTCTTGTCTTAGATATCCTGGGACTCTGTTTACACGATATAATTACGGTAGATGCAATTATAAACACACAGGTGCTCGGTGTTGTTGATATTGGTTGCCTCCCTTGAAACTCACCGGTGACGTAAGGTAAAAGTTCCTGACATAGTTTAATACATTCGGAAACACAACTCCTCAAAATATTAAATCTATACTTACGATGACAATCGACGAATTTCCAGTCATTAGATCAGAGATTCTCAAACCCCCGAGGCCACCCCCACCCCCGCACGGCCAAACACACACCCTCACGCCAACGTAAAACACTCAGCGCCCCTCAACCCTGTTTCCAGAGAGATCTGCTTATACGCAAATTGTAAATAATATATAATAAATAAAATAGTTAATCTATATATAATATATACTATGTATAAATAAATGTGAGAACTGGGTGCTTTTTTGCTTTTTGTCATGGCACCTACATGACTACTTTACAGTGTGGACTTGGTGCTTTTTGTTGTGACACCTACACAACCACTTTACAGTGGGAGGGAGGTGGGGGCATATTGTCTATATGCTTCAGCTTCGGCTTGTACCCGTGGGAACTCGGATCTTCTGTATTACTGCGTGACGCCAGAGGTCACGGTCCTGTGCCATCGCCGTTGAGAGGTACAATTGAGTAAGGTCAGCTTTTATCACCTCATCCCTGGTTTTCTTGGGTCTCCCCACTCCAAGGCAGCCATCGACTTTTAGTGCTCTGCACCTTTTTATGCAGCTGTCATCCTTCATATGCCTCACATGTCCATACCAACGCAATCTCCTCTCCTGCACACACCATTTTATTCCTCTTATGCTTAGTCTCTCTCTCTCTCTCAGTTTGTTTATGCTTTGCTGCTCACGTAAATTACTATCACATATCCATCAGAGCGTGCAGGCTTCATTTCTTTCCAATCTATACAAGTTTTCTGCACACAGCGCCCATGTTTCACTTCCATGTAACAACTGGACATTAATGCTACCCAGTGAACTAAGAAACGAAAGATAATAATTTCTACAAATTAAGTTACAACAAGGCACATTGCTTAGTGGTTAGAGCATTGGGCTTGCAATCGAGAGGTTATGAGTTCAATTCTCGGACCGGGTGATGTGTTGTTTCCTTGAGCAAGGCACTTTATTTCACGTTGCTCCAGTTTACTCAGCTGTAGAAATGAGATGATAGGACTGGGTTCCCTATCATTAAATGAGCCAAGACACTATATACTCTATATGTACACTATACACGCTATATGTACACTATACACTCTATATATACACTATATACTCTATATATACACTATATACGCTATATATACACTATATACTCTATATATACACTATATATTCTATATATACACTATATATACACTCTATATATACACTCTATATGTTGTCCAAGGGAAAGGCAATGGCTGATAGTTTGACACCAGTGACATCGCAACTTATTTCTACAGCTGAGTAAACTGGAGCAACATGAAGGACACAACGCATCACCTGGTTGGAGAATCAAACTCACAACGTTTCAATTGCAAGCCCAATGCTCTAACCACTAAGCCATGCGCCTTCATATATATATATATATTACTAGCAGTGGTACCCGGCGTTGCATGGGATAAGGTATTTTGGAATGCGGGCCACCAACACACCTAACCGTGGAAAAACTGCATGCCTGGACAATATGTAAAGAAAAAAACAAATACTCTGATGGCTGGATAATCTTTAAGATTTTACTCGATGAAGCAGGGAAAATGCAGGTTTTCACCTAATGCGGGCCCTAGGGGATCAAGAAAATAATTTTTTTTTATGTGCATAATATGCCTTGAAATTTCGGGAAAATCGGCTAGACGTAACGCCTCCAAAAAGCCCTAAAAAGCTGAAAAAATGAGGTTTTTCACCTAATGCAGGCCCTAGGCCATAAAAAAGTTGGATTTTCTTTGCTCATGGTATGAAGAAGAGACTGACTAATACATAGTTACAATTTCAAGGAAATCAGTCTGACGTAATGACTCAAAAACCCCTAAAATGCTGAAAAAAACGCAGTTATTGATTAGGTGAAACCCGCTGATCAAGCCGCATGTGCCGATTATGCATTGTTGCATAATATATGCAGACAGAGGGCGCAGTGCACCTTACTGCTGCATTAAGTGTGGCCAAAACTTGAGTCCGGGAACTAATATAGGCACCCGTTTTACGTGTGTTGTACTCTGGGAATGTATCTTACATTGCCTATTGAGTACGCTGAGATGCAACTGGTCCTGGCATTGATAAATATGCTGGGTCCGTCAACTTATTATTATATATATATAACAATATATAGAGGGTCGGACGCCATGCTTTCCAGCATAGTTACGTCCCTTTACGATCTGAGTTCAATTCCCGCCGAGATTGACTTTGCCTTTCATCCTTACGGGGTCGATAAAATAAAGTACCAGTAATTCACTGGGTAATTGCTGGCCTTGTGCCTAAAGTAGAAACAATTATATATATATATCAATATATAGAGGGTCGGATGCCATGCTTTCCAGCATAGTTACGTCCCTTTACGATCTGAGTTCAATTCCCGCCGAGATTGACTTTGCCTTTCATCCTTACGGGGTCGATAAAATAAAGTACCAGTAATGCACTGGGTAATTGCTGGCCTTGTGCCTGAAGTAGAAACAATTATATATATATATCAATAATATTAATAAATGGAAACTATATTTATCTATAAAACCATATTTATTTTATTATATATATTTCAAGGGTACCAGTATTTTGGTACGCTCTCATCAGATAAAATGCAAAAGTTGGTTTACAGATAGTGACATATTCAGACAAGTACTCAATGTTGTGAGTTCTATTTGAATAGTGGTGAACTTCAAAACACAAGATGAATATGCTAATGGGGATAACTGAAAAAGACTGTTATGTTTAGACGCTAGGTATACCTAAATAATTATCAAAATTATTTTTTTAATAAGAAAAGGAAAGAGAGGTTATTATTCTATATATATATATAGTATAATAATTATTATTAAGGTTATTATTATATCTATATATATAAAACTGAGGATGTCTGTGTGTGTGTGAGTTTGAATCCCTAAAACTAGAGAACCACCCAACTGACTGTTTTCAAACTTTACACATGTAATACTTGTTTCAGGGAGTGTTATGAGCAAAAAAATTTTCAAATTTTCAATTCCCTAGGGACCGCATTAGGCGATTTAGCGATCTCTCTCTATAATTCTTAGTCTTTCTCTTTTAAGATACATACATATAACTTCGCGCCCTTATAATATCTGTCTGTATGTCTGGCTGCATTACGTCACTTCCTACAATTCGCCCTGCGTCCAGAACGCACCCTTATAATATGTCTGTATGTCTGGCTGTCTCCGGTTATTCTGCCAAACACGCCCTTATAATATCTGTCTGTATGTCTGGCTGTCTGCTGCCTCCGGTTATTCTGCCACCCTTGCTCAAGACAAATCTCACACTCATTCCAAACAGTTGGTAAATGCACACAACTTCTTCCTCACGTTTTAAGCCACAGTGTTGTTTACTTATGTACCACCAGACCCTTACTTCTTTGCCAGCTGTGGTTGTGGCAATACTAAGCTTAGCTAAGGCGGTTATATATTTCACAATACCTTATCCCCTGCAACGCCGGATACCACTGCTAGTATATAATATAATATAATTGTTTCTACTTTTGGCACAAGGCCAGCAATTATCCCAGTACATTACTGGTACTTTATTTTATCGACCCCGTAAGGATGAAAGGCAAAGTTAACCTCGGCAGGATTTGAACTCAGATCATAAAGGGACGTAACTATGCTGGAAAGCATGGCATCCGACCCTTTACCGATACTGCCAATCCACTATAATATAATAAATATTAAGGTTATTATATATATATATATATAATATAATAATTCTGACTGTTCAGAAAATAACAAGAAAAAAATATAGTTATAAAATTTATAAAATAATATTTTAATTTACACAAAACTGTATTTTTTCAGGATAATTTTTCATAAATTACCATAAGATTTTATATGAATTTCTCAGTAATTTTATCTTTTTACTTCAATTTATAGAAAATATATTCCACAAATCATCTCAATGATATTTTCCTCATATGTATATTTGGTTATAATAATAATAATGAAATTATTGTGTACAGTGCTCAGGTGCACTACAACTCATCAAAGGTGCATGTATAGTACATAGAATAATGTACAAATGTCAGGAAAGTGAACAGTATATGAGTCATGATATACATGTGTGTCTGTGTATGGAGGGGGAATATCAGGTGTAGTGTTGGTGAATTTCAGGAAGCATAGAGGTTTTAAAGGATGCAGTGTCTTGACAGATAACAACTGATGCAGGTAGCTTGTTCCATACTTCAGTAACTCTGAGCATAACAACTTGGCTTTTAACCCTTTAGCATTTAAACCAGCCGTATCTGGCCAGAATTCTCTCACCTCTTTCTGTTCAAACTGGTCATAACTGGCTGCTCATATTTATGTTAAGGTATTGTTATCAAAATTTCATAGATTCGATATAAAGTGAGGTAAAGCTTTTACCATGAAAATATAATAGTATATATAGAGTAATGTAGAATTTACCACAAATTTCACATAAGGTTTTAGCCTCGTGTTTTTCCAGTCCTCATAAATAAGGTTGTGTCTCTGTAAAAAAACTTTAATCATCAATAAGAGAAGATAGATCTTTTTTTGTATTTGAGGATTACAACACACCTTTTCGATTTCCATGTGTCTAACACCCTGGGTATGGATACATTGAAGCTCCGACGTTTGGCAACTGACTTTGTAAACACCCACAAAATTATTAACCATCTTTCCAACAACAACCCTGAGCACCTTTTTGTATTCCATGTGTCTAACACATGTGGGCATGCCTACAAAGTCAGAAAACAGCACAGCTCCCATGACTTTCGGAAACATTTCTTCACGCTCAGAGTTGCTGAAGCATAGAACAAACTACCTGCATCAGTTGTTAGCTGTTGAGACACTGCATCCTTTAAAACCTCCATGGAACAAACTCTCTGCATCAGTTGTTAGCTGTCGAGACACTGCATCCTTTAAAACTTTCATGTTTCCTGAAATTCACCAACACTATACCTGCTATTCCCCCTCCATACACACACGTGTATCTGTGTGTATATCATGACTTGTGTGTATGTAGTTAAGTTTCCTGACATTTGTACATTATCCTATGTACTATATATGCACCTTTGATGAGTTGTAGTGCACCTGAGCAATGTACACAATAATTTCATTATTATTATTATAAGAACTAAGAAAGTCATTTCCAACATATTTCTTCTTCTTCTTCATGCATTTGTTCCTGGGAGGGTTGTGGTGGACAGAGTCTTCAAGCAGGTCTGTCACAAGCAACTGTCACCAATTGATCTATTTGGATCCCCAGGCAAGCCAAGTCCAAGATTGTTATCCAACCACTTTGCTTGGCAGTCTACCACTGGGTATTCTGTAAGTCATATTTTTTGAAGGCTGAAGCATTCAGCTTCTGAAGAGAAAGTTTTCTTACAAATCTCACAACAATATTCAGGAATATTTCCGTGTAACAATGTGTGTTCAGTAAATGTTTCATTAGATAAAGGTTTCTCACACTGTATGTCTGTGTTACTCTATCTATATTGTTAAACAAAGTTCTGTTAGAAATGTCCAACTGTTTGTATTTAGCTGTGAACTACAAGTGTAGACATACTTCACACTGAATGATTGCCCACATTTTATATATATCATCATCATCATCACCGTTTTACGTCTGTTCTTCCACGCTAGCATGGGTTAGACAGGTTGTCCTGTTGTGGGCAGTGTCTGGTTGGGTAACCTTGTCTTGCTCATACAGGAACTGATTCTGGCTTGATTTCTACAGCTGGATCCCCTTCCTAACACCAACCTCATTTACAGTGAGTTTCTGGGTGCCTTTTGTCATGATACCTCCACGACCACTTTGCAGTGGGAGGGGGGTGGGCGTACTGTCTATATGCTTCAGCTTTGGCTTGTACCCGGGGGGGGGGGGGGGGTCTTCTGTATTACTGCGGGACGCCAGAGGTCTCGGTCCTGTGTCATCGCCTTCATACGCATCACATGTCCATACCAACGCAACCTCCTCTCCTGCACACAGCATTTCATTCCTCTTATGCTCAGTCTCTATATAAACATATATGCACACATATATATATATGTGTGTCTGTGTGTGTATATATAATTTATATATATATGTGTGTAGATGTATACTATATATATGTGTATGTGTGTAGATGTATATTACATAGATATGTGTGTGTATATAATTTATCCAGTGTGTATACATTTATCAAATCACATATTTCACTATAAATATTCCCCAGTGTGTACATCTTGGTAGACAATATATTTAGATTTACACAAGAAATATTTCTCAAGTTTCACAGTTTAAAGTCTTCCCTCCAGTGTGTTTTCTTTTGTGTTTTTTCAACACACTACTAGTAATGAAAGATTTCCCACATATTTCACAATGATAGGGTTTTTCTCCTGTATGCATTGTCCTGTGAACTATCAGATGAGCATTTTGAGTGAAAGATTTCCCACAAATTTCACAGTGAAAAGGTTTTTCTCCAGTATGGATTCTTTTGTGAGTTGTTAAATTACTGCTATCGCGAAAAGACTCCCCACATATTTCACAATGAAAGGGGTTTTCTCCAGTGTGTGTTCTGTTGTGCTTTTTTAATTCTGCATTAGTAACGAAAGATTTCCCACAAGTCTCACAATGAAATGGTTTTTCCCCACTGTGTGTTCTTTTATGTATCGTTAAATTACTTTTAGAAATATAAGATTTACCACATATTTCACAATGATAGGGTTTTTCTCCAGTGTGACTACGTTTGTGGATGACAAGACCCGAATTCAGAAAAAAAGATTTGCCACATATTTCACAGTGGCAGGTTTTTTCTCCAGTGTGAATTAACTTGTGGTTTGTTAAACTACAATTATGAACAAAAGACTTTCCACAAATTTCACAGTGGAAAGGTTTCTCTCCAGTGTGACTACGAATGTGGATAACAAGACTAGAATTATTAACGAAATATTTGCTACATACTTCACACTGACTCTTTTTTTCTCCAGCGTGTATTATTTTGTGCACTGTTAAGTTACGCTTAGTATCAAACGACTTCTTACATATTTCACAGTGGAAGGGCTTTTCTCCAATATGATTACGTTTATGTCTTCTTAGATTACTGTTAGACACGAAAGATTTCCCACATATTTCACAGTGGTAAGGTTTCTCTCTCTTGTGTGTTTCTTTGTGTGTGATGACTTCATCTTCTGAAGAGAAAGTTTTCTTACAAATCTCACAAAAATATTCAGGAATATTTCCGTGTAACGATGTTTGTTCAGTAAACCTTTCATTAGATAAAGGTTTCTCACCACTGTATGTATGTGTAACTGAATCTATATTGTTAATCATAATTGTGTTAGAAATGTCCAAGTGTTTAATATCCTCCATAGTAATTTCCGAGAATTATCTCTGATAATATATTATAATACAGTTTCTTGTCCTAGATATCCTGGGACTCTGTTTACACGATATAATTAGATTAGATGTAATTATAATATATTATAATACAGTTTCTTGTCCTAGATATCCTGGGACTCTGTTTACACGATATCATTAAATTAGATGTAATTATAAACACACAGTGCTCGTTATTGTTGACAGTTATTGCTTCCCCTGAGAAACACCGGTCAAGTGAAGCAAAAGTCCCTGGCATAATTTAATACATTCTACGAATTGAGAGATCACAACTCTGATTCTATGGGCATGTGGTTAGAATGTCTCAGGAAAGAATCGCTGGACAGATTTTACAGGCCAAACCAGGAGCAAGGTGGTTGGATCACATGTTTTTGCCTAGAGTGTGGACTGGGAGCTTTCTGTCGCGACACCTACATGACCACTTTACAGTGTGGACTGGGTGGTTTTTGTTGTGACACCTACATGACCACTTTACAGTGTGGACTGGGTGGTTTTTGTTGTGACACCTACATGACCACTTTACAGTGTGGACTGGGTGGTTTTTGTTGTGACACCTACATGACCACTCTAGAGTGTTGACTGGGTGCTTCACTGGATGTATACTTCAGCTTGTCCTCGTGGGAGTGGGGGGGGGGGGCATTCTATATATATATGGTTCAGATTCTGTCTCTGCCCGTGGGGAGTCAGGTCATCTGTATTAATACAGCCATCTCGCGACTCGTACATTTATATATATATATATATATATATATTCCAACACACACACACACATATATATATATATATATATATATAAAATGTGTGTGTGTGTGTTGGAATGGTGCCCTGTCTAAAGGGAGTCTTGTACTTTCAGATTCTTAATGACACAGAACCATTATAAGCCTCCGGCCTCAGCACAGACTTTAAACTTGTTAGTGATGGACTGGCGTCATGTCCAGGGGGAAGTCTTATACGTTCAGTCGCTTAACACCACGAGAACGTTGATAAGCACTGGCCTTATGAACCTCTGGGCCTGGAACTGACTTTAGGCTTTTTAATGATGGAACCGCTACCCTAATATATGAAGATTACGCTATGTTATCCACAAACAATAACGTTCACCATTAATATAAGATAATTAAATAAGATATAATTAGAAAATTAATACCTTATCGTTGACACTGATTTCAAAACCGTAATGCTATCATCGACTTTATTAAATGTGGGAGACTTTTATCTTGTGTCACCGTATTCATTCAAGGGAAGTAATCGCTATAAACGTCACGTCGCACCTTGTATCTTTAATTGCTCATTATATTCAATTTTACCATGTAAACAAACTCCCAGGATATCTAAGACAAGAAACTGTATTATAATATATTATAATTACATCTAATATAATTATATCGTATAAACAGAGTTCCAGGATATCTAAGAGAAGAAACTGTATTATAATATATTATAATCAGAAATAATTCTCGGAAATTACTATGGAGGATGTTAAACAGTTGGACATTTCTAACACAACTTTGTTTAACAATATAGATACAGTTACACAGACATACAGTGGTGAGAAACCTTTATCTAATGAAATGTTTACTGAACAAACATCGTTACACGGAAATATTCCTGAATATTGTTGTGAGATTTGTAAGAAAACTTTTTCTTCAGAAGATGAAGTCATCACACACAAAGAAACTCACAAGAGAGGGAAACTTTATTACTGCGTCATATGCGGAAAATATTTTAATCAGAAAACCCATCTTGTAATCCACATTAGGCGTCACACTGGAGAAAAACCCTATCATTGTGAACTATGTAATAAATCTTTTGCTAGTGTAGCGAATTTTGACAGGCACAAGAAAACACATACTGGAGAAAAACCATTTTCTTGTGAAACATGTGGGAAATCGTTTGCGACGAAAAGTGATTTAACGAGACACAAGAGAATTCATACTGGGGAGAAACCTTACCAGTGTAAAACTTGTGGGAAACGTTTCACTACTAATGACCCCTTAAGGAAACACAAAATATTACATAGTGGAGAAAAACCCTATCGTTGCGACGTATGTGGGAAATCGTTCACTGGTTCCAATAATTTATCGAGGCATAAGGAGATACATACTGGCGGAAAAACCTGTCACTGTGACATATGTGGCAAATCATTCAGTCACGGTTCTTATCTTAATGCCCACATGAAACGACACGCTGGAGAGAAACCGTTTTCCTGTATAATTTGTGGAAAGTCTTTTGCAGCTGCTGTGAATTTAACCATACATAAAAGAGGACACACAGGAGAGAAACCGTTTCCGTGTGAGTCATGTGATAAATCTTTTGCCTCTAAGAATGATTTAAGAAAACATATAAGAACACACACAGGAGAGAAGCCGTATCACTGTGAATTATGTGGAGAATCTTTTTATTATAAAAGTAATTTAACTAGTCATGAACGAATCCACACTGGAGAAAAACCTTATCACTGTGAAATATGTGGTGAATCTTACGCTCGGAATTCGAGTCTTACTATTCATAAACGTAGTCACACTGGAGAAAAACCGTTCAAATGTGAGATATGTGGCAAATCGTTTGTCTCTAACAGTGGTGTTAAAACACATCAAATCATTCATGCTGGTGTGAAGTTGTTTCAGTGTGAAATATGTGGGAAATCTTTCACGTGGAGATCGAGTTTTAAACTTCACAGAAGAACACACACGGGAGAAAAACCATATAAATGTGATATATGTGGTCATTTTTTTAGCACTAGAACTATTTTAACAAAACATAAAGTTACACACACGACAGAAAAACCGTTCTGCTGTGAAATATGTGGGGAATCTTTTAGGACGAAAAGTCATTTAACAAGACACAATATAATACACACAGGAGAAAAAAATTTTCACTGTGAAATATGTGGGAAATCTTTCACACAAAAGGCACATCTTAAGGATCACAAAAGAATCCATACAGGAGAAAAACCCTACCACTGTGGAATTTGTGCTAAAGCATTTAAAACTAGCAGTGACTTGAATCAACATAAAAGAATTCATACAGGAGAAAAGCCCTATAATTGTGATATATGTGAGAAATATTTTACCAGTAGTATGGTCTTAAATAGACACAAAAGGATACATTATAGAAACAGTACAATTGAAGGTGAACCTTGAGAAATATTTCTTATGTAAGTCTAAATATATTGTCTACCAAGATGTACATACTGGAGGGAAGACATTAAACTGTGAATAATGAGAAATATTTCTTGTGTAAATCTAAATATATTGTCTACCAACATGTACACACTGAAGTGAAGACTTTAAACTGTGGTCCTTGAGAAATATTTCTTATGTAAATCTAAATATACTGTCTACCAAGATGTACACACTTGAGGGAAGACTTTAAACTGTGATCCTTGAGAAATCTTGTATAAATCTAAATATATTGTCTACCAACATGTACACATTGCTGAATATTTATAGTGAAATATGTGAGAAATCATTCTCTGTTAATTCTCATCTGAGAGAAACCCTTTCACTAAAATATTAGGGAAATCCTTATTTGTGGTATATAAACTTGTTGATAAATGTATACACACTGGACAAATACATGTATAAATCATTGTGAAATATATGGGGAATCATTCTGTGTGAAGTAAGTCTACATCTGAAGAAAATAAATTACCATGTAACTTGCTTTCATTGAAATTTCTGATAAAATAGTCTTTGAAATTAAAATCATTTTATTTATTGCCTCTTATTTTGTTCAGTCAAATTTTCAAAATTTATTCACACAAACTCAGTATGGCACTTCTGGTGCTCCTTCGACATCTCCTCTGCCAATCTTAGTAATTTGAGGTCAGCTCTCACAATCTCTGCCTAGGTCTTTCATGGTCGTCCTGTAATGCAGCTTCTTTCCACTGGAATTTCCTGGCATTTCTTCACCCTTTGGTGAAAGCAAAGTTAATAAATGTTGTTAGGTGAAAATAACACAAAATAGATGGTTTACTTTTGATATCAAATTTACTTCACTTCAGTTAAAAAGAACAACGAATAGGTTACTATGAATTATAACGGTTGAAGATGTTTAGGTTGTTACTTCATTATGTTGGTGTAGTCTGTGGCCAGAGAAAGTGAGAAGTCTGTGAGACTAGGAGAAAGGTCTGTAGACCCATGTAGAGAGTAAGGGTTGGTAGAAGTCTGTAGACCAGGAGAGAGAGAGGGCTGTAGACCCCATGGGGGTCTGTAGAAAGCAAACATTTTACATAGTTATTCTCTCATGTACTACTCCGAAGTGGTTTTGTTTGGTCTCCTACAGGCTATTTATATCTGTCACCTCCTGTCTCCCGCCTCAAGGGACCGTCGCCCACACATAGACTTGTTTACCCAAAAAGGAGGTGACCCAGAATTTGACCTTTCTGTGTCACCCAGGGTTCAAGGTGTGGACAGATTTCGCTGCACATGCCTCATCAATGCAGTCTTCTCTCCTGCACAACATCTTGGATTTCCCTTAAATGCAGCTTGTCCAAGTTCTGCCTTTCTCTCACATTTACATTGCATATACAACGAAACGAAATGAATATATGTATATATATATATATATAATTATGTAATAAACAACACAAGACAATTATTCCATTTACCAAAGGTTTCATGAAGATAGGCAACCTCAACAGAGGTGTCCATAGTCGTTCATCAGAAAGATATTCTCCTTTCTGATGAACGACTTCGGTTGCCTATCTTCGTGAAACCTTTGGTAAATGGAATAATTGTCTTGTGTTTTTTATTACATAATTAAATACCTCTGTATTATACATAGAGCACTCTTCCTTCCTTTTCTACGGAAATACTTCATATATATATATATAGCTTGAATTTTTTTCTGCCTTTGTTACTCTAAATATAGCTTTTAAAGAATTCTGTTCTTTAAACCCATCAACCAATGACCTCCACCCATCCCAATCACGTCCCTCTCCTACCACCATATTACTTGGACAGTCGGCTTCCTGATGATTTCTCACGAATGAAACGGTTCTAGTCCTGTAGAAGCCATTTCTATATTAAATATATATATATATATTTAATATAGTAATGGCTTCTACAGGACGAGAACTGTTTCATTTGGGAGAAATCGCTGTTTGTGACTATAATATATATATATATATAAGATGTGATGTCTGAGAATAACAGAAGCCATACCACCCGTAGAAGCTCAAAGATGGACATATATATATAAAATAAACATATCAAACATTGTCAGGGGATAAGTTGTAAAGAGTATAAACACACATAGTTAATTGACTTTTAATTTAATTGTGTGTAGATATATATATATATATATCATCATCATCATCATTTTACGTCCGCTTTTCCCTGCTTGTAAGGGTGGGACAGGTCCTATTCATGGGGGAGGAGATGACGAAGGACTGTGACAAGTGGAGAGATGCTGTGCTAAATAGGACCCGTCCCACCCTTACAACCAGGGAAAAGCGGACATAAAATGATGATCATGATGAATGATAGAAAGTGAGAGAGAGAGATATAGAGAAAGAATCAACCTCAGTACTTGACTGGTACTTTTTTTATCAACCTTGAATGGATGAAAGTCAAAGTTGACCTCGACGGGATTTGAACTCAGAAAGCCGGAATGAGTACCATAAAGCATTCTATCTGACGCTCTACTGACTCTGACAGTTTGCTACCTTATATATGTTATGGCAGAAATACACAAGACATAAAAAGATCATACTATCACCAACCATTTTCCAGTGTAAAGTGGTCGGTGATAGGAAGGGCATCCAGCCATAGAAATCTTGCCTAAAAAAGGATTGGGTGGACCTCAGTGGTGTCAAACAAGATAACCTTCCTACACATCTATATATATATATAAGTTTATCCCGGTTTCAATCGGGGGTAAGCACAGTAAGTAAGGTACTCAATACAAAGCAGAGTATAAATATTTAATATAGAAAAGCTTCTACAGGACTAGAATTGTTTCATTCGGGAGAAATCATCAGGAAGCCAATTTCCTGATGATTTCTTCCGAATGAAACAGTTCTAGTCCTGTAGAAGCCTTTCTATATTAAATATATATAGTGTAGGTAGTACAGTGAAATACTGGTGTTGGTACCAAATCAAGCACTCTTTGGTCACCTTGAGCCAATCCTCGCTGAAACGCGCGTAACAGGTCGAGATGCAATAAATATTTTTCATATGTAAACGAAACTTCCTCGTTTTTTTTCTATTATATATATATATATATATACGGCATACGTTAAGACGGACGTTCCGGAAAGTGAAAGTAAATTTTTTGACAACAATGTGAATTTGTTTTTGATTTTTTTTTTTAAATGAAAGTTACGATACACACGCAATTGTATGGATTTCTTAATATATATATATATATGTGTGGGTGTGTATATGTGTGTATATATATGTGTGTCTGTATATATATATATATGTGTGTTTGTATATATATATGTGTTTGTGTCATCATCATCGTTTAACGTCTATCTAAAGAAAAAATAATCACACACGCAATACTAATTAACACCATATCACTATAGAGACCTGTTGTAAATAAACAAACAAATTCACAGTGTACACACATATATACACACCCACACATATATATATATTAAGAAATCCATACAATTGCGTGTGTATCGTAATTTTCATTGTAAAAAAAAAAAAAAATTCACATTGTTGTCAAAAAATTTACTTTCACTTTCCGGAACGCCCGTCTTAACGTATGCCTATATATACATACACACACACACACACATATATATATATATATATATATATATATATATATGTAGATAAATCTACCAAGAGTTTACGGTAGTGTCCAATCCGTATGAAGAACTCAATGTAATCCGGATATCATGGAAAGAAGAGATGCAATGAAAAATCACTTTCGGTGAAAGATAAACGGAATACAGAGTCAAGATAAAATATTAAAAAAATAATGATATATATATATATATATACACGTGTATATTTATATAGAGCGAGAGAGATTATTCAGTGCGGGATATGTTTTAGTGACGGAAGTGAAAGCAGAGTTATCTGCCCATGTCTATCACTTGTTAAAATTTTCCAATTAAGTCTGTTGTTGTTTCCTTCCACGTCCCTATTACTGGCTCGGTTCTTCTTTATTACCAACATTAACAGCGGGTAATTAAATTTAATTAACTCTCTAATTAAATAATTACAACATTCTTTATTAACAGGAATAATATATAAATGAAGGTTTTCTTGATCCAGTGTGTCTTGTTTATATTGCGACTACTTCAACATATTCTCACATCTTTCCTTGTTAGATCTAGATTAATATATCTTTATTGTTTACCTGTGTCATTTTACCTGCATATCTTTATTTCCATCTGTTTCTATAAGATAAAAGAGACAAACGATGTCATGTTCCTGTCTCACCTTAATTAGTTTTATATCAACCAGCACCTATCTTTAGATCCTCGTAAATTTCTCAATAATAAATGTAAGATAAATGAAATATGTACGGGTTTTATTTTAGAAAGCATATAAATAAATTTACAGTAGAATAACATAAATGTGTTTTAAATATATACATAAATAACATTACAAATGCTTAGATAACATTATGAATTGCTAGCGATTCATTCAGAAGGATGTATTCTTTTAATGTTACAATATTAAAGAAAATGTAAAGGAAGGGGTGAACAACGGGGCCACCACCAGAGCATAAGACAGCAGCGAGGGGTACTGGGCAACCTCTCTAATGAGTTTTGAGGCAAGCCAGCACACTCGCAGTGTTACATCGGATGATGGCGAGGCTGAGGTGCTGGAACAACCAAGCGCCCTCCCGAGATTTGCCAGTCACCACTATGAGGCGAGCCGCCAGTGAAGAGAATAACCTCGCAGTCAGCCAATAATAAATATGAGATAAAAGATACAAACGGAAGGAAAACAAAGATCATTTTACAAAATTCGTTTTTATATTTTCAGTTGTTCGTTTTTCTTCCGACTTCGATTTAATTATCTTTAATTACAAAATATAATCGTTTCTAATCCTGGGGTAAGATCGATAATTCTGTGGATGTGAAGAACCAATATTTCACCGATACCGATACTTCCAGTCATAGTAGTTTTATATCACAATATATAAAATACATTATTTAATTGAT
The DNA here is from genome assembly GCA_964016885.1 of Eledone cirrhosa. Classification (NCBI taxonomy): domain Eukaryota; kingdom Metazoa; phylum Mollusca; class Cephalopoda; order Octopoda; family Eledonidae; genus Eledone; species Eledone cirrhosa. The sequence continues at coordinate 7,826,404 of OZ024765.1, read as the reverse complement.
TAAATAATGTATTATACCTTGATTATTTATTTATTATATATATATATATATATATACCTATCTTTGTCTCTATATATGTGTGTGTATATATATATATAGAGAGAGAGAGAGAGAGAGAGAATATAAAACGAAAAATCAGTGATGCATCTGAACTCAATTTATTGTGTGTTACAATTGTTTCCCCGGCAGACAGCTCGAGACGCGATCATTGTGTGGATCTGTCTGATTCTGGACCCGCAGGTTCGATGGACACGTCTAATGAGTGAGAGAATATGCTCCGAAATCATTAGATGTGTCCGTCGAACCTGCGGGTCCAGAATCAGACATATCCACACAATGATCGCGTCTCGAGCTGTCTGCCGGCGAAACAATTGTAACACACAATAAATTGAGTTCCGATACATCACTGACTTTTCGTTTTATATTATATCATACTCTGCTTGTAAGAGCATAGAGTGTTCAACCGGCATACCACCTATGGAAGCATCTTAGCTACCATCAGACACACATATATATATACCTATATATATGGAGGCACATGGCTTAGTGGTTAGAGCATTGGCCTTGCAATCGAAAGGTTGCGAGTTCAATTCTCAGACCGGGTGATGTGTTGTTTCCTTGAGCAAGGCACTTTATTTCACATTGCTCCAGTTTACTCAGCTGTAGAAATGAGATGATAGGGACCCTAGTCCCTATCACTCCGCTGCAAAGTGGTCGTGGAGGTGCCACAGAAAAAAAAGCACCCAGCACTCACTGTAAATGAGGTTGGTGTTAGGAAGGGCATCCAGCTGTAGAAATCAAGCCAGAATCAGTTCCCGTCCCACCCTTGCATGCGGGGAAAAGCGGACGTAAAATGAAATGATGATATGGAGGCACATGGCTTAGTGGTTAGAGCATTGGTCTTGCAATCGAAAGGTTGTGAGTTCAATTCTCAGACCGGGTGATGTGTTGTTTCCTTGAGCAAGACACTTTATTTCACATTGCTCCAGTTTACTCAGCTGTAGAAATGAGATGATAGGGACTGGGGTCCCTATCATTCCACTGCAAAGTGGTCGTGGAGGTGCCATGGCAAAAAAGCACCCAGCACTCATTGTAAATGAGGTTGGTGTGAGGAAGGGCATCCAGCTGTAGAAATCGAGCCAGAATCAGTTCCCGTCCCACCCTTGCAAGCAGGGAAAAAGGGGACGTAAAATGAAATGATGAATGATGATGATGATCTCTGTCTCTCTCTCTATATATATATGTGTGTATATATATATATTAAAATAACAAGCAAAGAATCGCTGCTTTCACCCTTATAACATTATAAGAGTTATTATATATATTGTGATATAAAACTATGACGAAGTATCAGTGAAATATTGGTACTTCTCAGACACAGAAGAACCCGTTAAGGGTGAAAGCAGTGATTCTTTGCTTAAACTTTAATCTGTTATTTTAATAAATATTTGCTCTATGGTTCTTATATATTTGATATATATTTATCCTTATTGAACCCTCTTTGGATTTTAGTCTTCACATTTATTATTATTGGCAGTATCAGTAGAGGGTCAGACGACATGCTTTGACGCATAGAGTTACGACCCTTGCCATTCTGAGTTCAAATCCCACCGAGGTTAACTTTGCCTTTCATCCTTACGGGGTCAATAAAATAAAGTACCAGTAATGCACTGGGTAATTGCGGCCTTGTGCCTAAAGTAGAAACAATTATTGCTATATATATATATGTATCTTGGCTGCAAACTCTGCTAAGAGCATTACAATCGCTTGTCAGATTACAGAGTTTGGTCCACTTTTAGGCTATGGTCAGCCACATGAACCTGTAACATAACCTGAACAAGCAATGCCTGTGCTTTGAAGGTTTTTTAAGTGGGGGAAAGGCCTTGCACTTGACCAATCCCACTCCCTGAACATAAAATAAACACTACCCGAAAAGGAGTACTGATCAACACCCTCATATATATATACACACATATACATATAGGAAGACGATCGACTTTCGTCAAATCGGACCGAGGGAACAATGTTTCCGTTGGTCTTTCCAATTGCTAATACTATCTATCGGTCGCAACTCCAGGTAGAAGGAGCAACGTGAAATAAAGTGTCTTGCTCAAGGACATAACGCATCGCCTGGTCCAGGAATCGAACTCACAACCTTACGATTGCGAATCCAATTCTCTAACCACTCAGCCACACGCCTTCACTATGTATATATATATATATGAGGGTGTTAAAGTTTGCTTGAAGCATTGTGAAATATGTAAAATATGTAGTTTAGAAAGCCACAACAATGCAGATGGGAAAAACACATACACACACACACACACACACATCTATATTTATACACGCACACATGTTTATACAACCTACCACCTTTCACAGCCTTTGAATTCCAGCTTCTACGGCCCACTATCTTTCACACACACACACTCACATACATACACACTCACATACATACACACATACACATATACACACTCACATACATACACATATATATTTACACACACATATTTTACGGCTTTCACGCGCTAGCGCACCCTATTGATCTAACCCAATTGGTCAGTAGCTTTTGCCACAGCCTATCACGCGCACGCTTTCCCTCGTTTGAATTTTCCCCATAACGGCATTCCTATGTTTTAACGACAATACAACTTTCTCCGGCTTAGCCTGTTCCCCCCGTTGATGGGCGTGAGCCCGAAATATTGGGATTAAATCTCCACTACGGTAATCCTTCTACCTTTGTTTTGTTTTCGTTTCTCTCATTTTTCACTTTTCTCCTATTTCTTACTCACTTCCTACCTCGAGATTTCCCATCTGCATTGTTGTGGCTTTCTAAACTACATATTTTGTATATATATATATATATACACAAGCACCCAGTCTACACTGTAAAGTGTTCGTGTAGGTATCACGACAAAAGGCACCCAGTACTCACTGTTAGTGTTAGGAAGGGCATCCAAAATCAGTTCTGTATAAGATATGTTTACATGACCTAGCAATGTCCACAACAGGACAACTTGTCTAACCCATGCTAGCGTGGAAAAATGGATATAAAATGATGATTATATATATTTATATACATAGAGAGAGAGAGATTTTTACTGGTTTCAACCATAAATCTGTTGCCATACTGGAGCAGTCTTTCAATTTATTTTCAGTTGTAGTATACCACCACCATAACTACTACTACAACTACTACTATTAACATCACTACTACTACCACTACTACTACTACTACTACCACCAACACCTCCACTGCTACATCACTACTACCACAACTACTACTACTTCTACCACCACCACTATTACTACTGTTACTACTAGAATTAATGTTACAACTATTACACTAGTCAACAAAATTTTGATATTTTTCTGCGGACCTAAGTTTGAGAACTGTTCTTGAATAATTTGGGGCCACTGAGTTATAATATATATATCTAACCACTAAGCCACCAGACTTCAATGTTTATAACTACAGTTTATCAATATAATCCACTAATTAAACTGACTACCTCCAGATAATAAACTGAACACCCTACCCACTAAGCCACCAGACTTCATTCAATATTTATAATTACAGTATATCAATATAATCCACTAATTAAACTGACTACCTCCAGATAATAAACTGAACACCCTATCCACTAAGCCACCAGACTTCACTCAATATAATCCACTAATTAAACTGACTACCTCCAGATAATAAACTGAACACCCTATCCACTAAGCCACCAGACTTCACTCAATATTTATCACTACAGTTTATCAATATAAAAATGTAATAAAATTTCCACTGTTAAATCTTTACATTTTAAGTCTCCTCTATATCTTATACAGTTTCTTTATTATTTCAGAATATCAGCGGACATTGGTAGAAGAGAATTGTTTAACTTAGATATATCCAGCAATATTTATCATCTTTTAAAGACTAAAGGAAGATCTTATACAGAACAGATATAACCCTGTTTATATAAATATCTAGTTGAATTACACTGATTTCCTCTAATCTGAGATTAAAAACAACATTTCTCTACTTCACTGCCTGGAATGTAACTTAACTAAACACAAATATATCCCCTCTCAACAGAAGCCATACTACTGTGGTTAACCCCTCATATATAAATCTTTTCTCTACTTCACAACCTGGAATGTGTACAACATAAATTCACATTCTCATTAAACTTGGACAAATTTACAAAAAGATTTTCCCAGCATCTTCAGATATCAACAAAGATCACAGTTGATGGAAATATAGCTGGAGAAATATTTGTTTGGAATATACTAATTCTCTATTACATTCCAGCCGACATGCTGAGGCCATGCTGGGGCAACAATATTAAATACAAAAACCTAAAAAATATCTGAATATTGAGGTGAGAAAAGAAAAATTTACAAAGAATTTTTCCAGCATCTTCAGATATCAACAAAGATCGGATATTTTCTTTTGTGTTGTCCTGGATGATGTTGGATGTTATAGGAACATCATCTTACCAATGTGATATTTGTAAAAACTCATTTTCACAAAAGGGGGAGGTCACCAATCACAAATGTGTTCATACAAGAGAGAAGCCATATCACTGTGATATCTGTGGTAAATCATTCTCTGAAGGAAGAAACTTAGTTACACACAAACATACTCATACAGAAGAGAAACCATACCACTGTGATATCTGTGGTAAATCATTCTCTCAAAGAGGTACCTTAACTAAACACGAATGTACTCATATGGGAGAGAAACCCTATGACTGTGATATCTGTGGTAAATCATTCTCTCTAGGAAATAGATTAACTATACACAAATGCGTTCATACAGGAGAGAAGTTGTATCATGGTGATATCTGTGGTAAATCATACTTTGAAAAAGATACCAGACACAAACGTACTCACGTGGGAGAGAAACCATACCACTGTGATATCTGTGGTAAAACATTCTCTCAAATAAATCACTTAACAGATCACAGCCACATTCATACAGGAGAGAAACCATACCACTGTGAAATCTGTGGTAAATCATTCTCTGTGAAAAGCACCTTAACTACACACAAACGCATTCATACAGGAGAGAAACCATTTTGCTGTGATATCTGTGGTCAAAGATTCTCACAAGTAGGTCACTTAACAGAACACAAGCACATTCATACAGGAGAGAAGCCATACCACTGTGATATCTGTGGTAAATCATTCTCACAAAATTCTAATCTAACGAAACACAAACGCTTTCATACTGGTGAAAAACCATATCACTGTGACGAATGTGGTAAATCATTCTCTGGTGGTGGTGACTTAACTAGACACCAACGGACACACACGGGGGAGAAGCCATATCATTGTGATATCTGTGGTAAATCATTCTCTGTAACTGGTCACTTAACTACTCACATACGCATTCATACAGGAGAAAAGCCATATAAATGTGATATCTGTTGTAAATCATTCTCTCAAAATAGTAACTTAACCTCTCACAAGCACATTCACACACAAGAAAAGGTATAAACGTGGTGATATCCGTGGTAAAACATTCTCTGTAACTGATCACTTAACCAGACACAAACACATTCATACAGGAGAGAAACCATTTCACTGTGATGTCTGTGGTAAATCCTGCTCTCAAAGTGGTAACTTTACAAGACACAAAAAAATAAATTCATGTGGGAAACCAGAATTCTCTCCAACATATAACTTAACTAAACACAAATATATCCCCTCTCAACAGAAGCCATACTACTGTGGTAACCCCTCACATATAAATCTTTTCTCTACTTCACAACCTGGAATGTGTACAACATAAATTCACATTCTCATTAAACTTGGACAAATTTACAAAGAATTTTCCCAGCATCTTCAGATATCACCAAAGATCACAGTTGATGGAAATATAGCTGGGGAAATATTTGTTTGGAATATACTATAAATAGAAAAACCGGAAAAATATCTGAATATTGAGGTGAGAGAAGATAAATTATGGAAACTAATTTATGTAAGGATCAGATCAAACAGGAAACAGAATCTAAAATGATTGATTTTGTTGATGAAAAACTGAAAGAGAATGAAAAGGTAGCAGTCCCTGTTGAAAAAGACGGCTTAACTAGACGTAAACGTATTCATAAGGGAGAGAAAGTATATGACTGTGATATCTGTGGTACATCATTCTCTGGAAAATATTTAATTGAACACAAATGCAGTCATACAGGAGAGAAAGTATACTACTGTGATAGCTGTGGTAAATCATTTTCTGAAAATAGTACCTTATCTAAACATAAACTTATTCATACAGGAGAAAAGCCATATCATTGTGATATCTGTAATAAATCATTCTCTCGGGGTCATAGCTTAATTATCCACAAACGTATTCATACAGGAGAGAAGCCATATCATTGTGATATCTGTAATAAATCATTCTCTCGGGGCTATAGCCTAATTAACCACAAACGTATTCATACAGGAGAGAAGCCATGTCACTGTGACATCTGTGGTAAATCATTCACTGAAAATAGTACTTTAACTAAACACAGACGTACACATACAGGAGAAAAGCCATATCATTGTAATATTTGTGGTAAATCATTCTCTCAAAATGAGAGCTTAAGTAACCACAAACGTATTCATACAGGGGAGAAACCATATCACTGTGATATTTGTGGTGAATCATTCACTAAAAGCAGTACTTTAACTACACACAAATATACGCATACAGGAGAGAAACCATATCACTGTGGCAGCTGTGGTAAATCATTCACTCAGCGGAGTAACTTAGCTACACATGAACGCATTCATACAGGAGAGAAACCATATCACTGTGATATCTGTGGTAAATCATTCTATGTAAAATGTAGATTAATCAATCACAAACGTACTCATGTGGGTGAGAAGCCATATCACTGTGATATCTGTGGTAAAACGTTCGCTGAAAGAAGTAACTTAACTTCACACAACCGAACTCATACGGGAGATAGGCCTTATCAATGTGATATCTGTGGTAAATCCTTCTCTCAAAATGAGAAATTACTTAACCACAAACGTACTCACACTGGAGAGAAGCCATACCACTGTGATATCTGTGGTAAATCATTTTCTGAAAATAGTACCTTATCTAAACACAAACTTACTCATACAGGAGAAAAGCCATATCAGTGTGATATCTGTAATAAATCATTCACTCGGGGCCATAGCTTAATTAACCACAAACGTATTCATTCAGGAGAGAAGCCATATCACTGTGACATCTGTGGTAAATCATTCTGTAAAAACACTACTTTAACTACACACAAATATACACATACAGGAGAGAAACCATATCAGTGTGACATCTGTGGTAAATCATTCACACACCGTGTCAACTTAACTGAACACAAAAGCATTCATAGAGGAGAGAAGCCATAGCGTTGATATTTATGGAAAATCATTCTAAAAAAGATGTACCTTAATTACTCTTGTGGGAGAGAAACCATACCACTGTGATATCTGTGGCAACCTCTCACAACAGAAGCCATGCCACTGTGATATCTGTGGTAACCTCTCACAACAGAAGCCAAACCACTGTGATATTTGTGGTATATCCTTCTCTGTAGAACAATCAACTGTGTTATATATTTATACAGAAAAGTGACTGTGTAGTGTGAAAACTGTTTCTATGACAAATATTTCATATAACTTTAAAAATATCTCTACTACAAAGAATATATAACTATGATATATCGACTTCCAAAGATTATATTTTATATATATACTAGCAAAAGAGCTCGCCATTGCTGGGCACATTTTTCACCACTGTAAATAAATAAAAAAAACCTCCCTCCTCAACATGGCTGTCTGTGAATAGCCCCAGAGAGGGGAGAGAAAGTTTAAACTATGTGTTGACCTGTTCCGGAAGTTAAATAACCTGTGTATCAAATTTGAACAAAATCGGATGGAAACTGGAAATGCATAGACTACATACAGACAGACAGAAAGACATTTTCCTTTTTATATATATAGATATTTGTATCTACATTGGTTAGATAATTTACCACTGTAATATTAGGTTGTTCCAAAAATAATGGCCGATTTCAGAAGCATAATTTTATTCTGGAAAAATTATGCTTCTGAAATCGGCCATTATTTTTGGAACAACCTAATATTACAGTGGTAAATTATCTAACCAATGTAGATACAAATATCTATATATATAAAAAGGAAAATGTCTTTCTGTCTGTATGTAGTTTATGCATTTCCAGTTTCCATCCAATTTTGTTCAAATTTGATACACAGGTTATTTAACTTCCGGAACAGGTCAACATTTCTGTTGTTTATTTTGGAAAAATTAACAACAGAAATGTTTTGATTAGTCAAAGTATGAGCCGTGAACATCTATACATCTCTGACTATTGACTGTTCGGTCAAGAAAAGGACCATTGGTGTTTCACAGAAAGAGCATCGAGCACACTTCAAAAAGCTGAACTTTTTGGTTTTCATTGAGCTCATGTGGTACCCATTTATCAAGCTTTTTCACCTCACCAATCTTCTGCAGATGGTGTGAGACCGTTGCAATAGCGACACCAAGTCCCTGAGACATTTCTCTGACACTTTGACGTGGGTTTTGTTCAACAATTGCTTTCAATTGTTCATTGTCAAGACTGCATCACTGTCCTCGACCTTCTTCATCTTCAAGGCTCTCGTCACCACTAGGGAATTTCTGAAACCACCTTCGTACTGTGCGATCACTTGTGGACCCCTCTCCCCATGCTCTGTTGATATTGGCAGCCCCCCTTTGTACTGTGCGATCACTTGTGGACCCCTCTCTCCATGCTCTGTTGATATTGGCAGCCCCCTTCGTACTGTGTGATCACTTGTGGACCCCTCTTCCCATGTCTTGTTGATATTGGCAGCCCCCTTTGTACTGTGTGATCACTTGTGGACCCCTCTCCCCATGTCTTGTTGATATTGGCAGCCCCCTTCGTACTGTGTGGTCACTTGTGGACCCCTCTCTCCATGTCTTGTTGATATTGGCAGCCCCCTTTGTACTGTGTGATCACTTGTGGACCCCTCTCCCCATGCTCTGTTGATATTGGCAGCCCCCTTTGTACTGTGTGATCACTTGTGGACCCCTCTCCCCATGCTCTGTTGATATTGGCAGCCCCCTTTGTACTGTGATCACTTGTGGACCCCTCTCTCCATGTCTTGTTGATATTGGCAGCCCCCTTTGTACTGTGTGATCACTTGTGGACCCCTCTCCCCATGCTCTGTTGATATTGGCAGCCCCCTTTGTACTGTGTGATCACTTGTTGACCCCTCTCTCCATGTCTTGTTGATATTGGCAGCCCCCTTTGTACTGTGTGATCACTTGTGGACCCCTCTCCCCATGCTCTGTTGATATTGGCAGCCCCCTTTGTACTGTGTGATCACTTGTGGACCCCTCTCCCCATGTCTTGTTGATATTGGCAGCCCCCTTCGTACTGTGTGGTCACTTGTGGACCCCTCTCTCCATGTCTTGTTGATATTGGCAGCCCCCTTTGTACTGTGTGATCACTTGTGGACCCCTCTCCCCATGCTCTGTTGATATTGGCAGCCCCCTTTGTACTGTGTGATCACTTGTGGACCCCTCTCCCCATGCTCTGTTGATATTGGCAGCCCCCTTTGTACTGTGATCACTTGTGGACCCCTCTCTCCATGTCTTGTTGATATTGGCAGCCCCCTTTGTACTGTGTGATCACTTGTGGACCCCTCTCCCCATGCTCTGTTGATATTGGCAGCCCCCTTTGTACTGTGTGATCACTTGTTGACCCCTCTCTCCATGTCTTGTTGATATTGGCAGCCCCTTTCGTACTGTGTGATCACTTGTGGACCCCTCTCCCCATGTCTTGTTGATATTGGCAGTTGTATGGGAGGAATTGTGCCTAATGCCCAAGCTTGAACTCATGCAAGAAAAGTAAGCGAAGCTCCTTTTATGTCATGTTCATAATTAAGGGCGCCTATGCTTGAAGAATGTTTTCTGTCTGAAATAAGTATAAAATTATTAAAGAGCATACATCAATTATTAAGTATGTCGAAGTTCACCTAAAATATAATTAAAATACTATGATAAAATTGCGTTTCAAAACACAACACTTAGAGCAGCCATTATTTTCGGAACAACCCAATATATTGTAATAAAATTTGTCTTTCAGAATACTTCCATATATTTCAGCTTAGATCTTTATAGAAGTTATAACTGTATCTACATTGGTTAGATAAAGGTGAGAGACAAAATAACAAATTAGTCATTGGGGAGGTCACAGAATGTGTGATGAAAGAGCTTTGACAATAAACAAATGCACAACCATCCAGTTATTAAATTAACCAACTGGAAATTTATAATAAATTGAAGTGAAATCTAACGTGTGTGTTTTTATTGGCAGCATGACCCTCCCAAAGTATAACAATATATATACATGCAGTGCCCCAGCATGGCCTCAGCCACAACATTCGCGGAATATTCCTTATAACCTAACTAATAATTGTTTGTGGAAAGCGTAAATATTTTCCACCATTTTTTAATGTTTTTTTCGTGGCAATATATATTTTTTAACGCTAAATTATTAACAACAACTAACAGAAAAACCACCCCTTGGGTGGTTTACTGCTAGCATGTGTAGTGTGTATATTGATATTATACGCAAGTATATATGCATGTAGATATGATCAAATAAAATCGTAATTGACAATATAAACAGAAATTGAACGAAGACTGCGTTACACTGTCTTATGTAATCAGTAACATAATCCATGATACATTAAAAAAAGACGATATTATATATAAACTACATTAGGAGAAAATTAGTGACAGAAATATAAGATTTATTTAAACGATCACTAACCGGAAGTGTTGACATTTGAAAATTTTAAAGAGGTGAATCTTTAAATAAGTAATAAAATATATTTAATGAACAGCCACAAAATTTAGTAGATAAATATTCATTCATTATTTATTCAAAGTAATCCAACTTATTTTACTAATGGGATAAATAATTATAAACCGTACGCAGTCCCACGCTTCTTACTTTATTATAGTTTAGATATACTGTATTTGTCAGCCTATATTTTACCTTATATTTCAATGTTTATAGACAGTTTTATTGGCCCTGTCCAATATTCGTGATTTTTCACTCTTTGCAGGTGCTATAACAATATAAACCCCGTGAATACCAGGGGACAACTACATATATATATATCATCATCATTTTACGTCCACTTTTCCCTGCTTGCAAAGGTGGGACAGGAACTGATTCTGGCTTGATTTCTACAGCTGGATGCCCTTCTTAACACCATATATCATCATTTAACGTCTATCTTCCACGCTGGCATAGGTTAGACAGGAATTGTCCTACTTGAGGCAAGATTGATTGGGTGACTGTGTCTCGCTCATATAGGACTATCTGGCAGGTTTTCTACGGCTGGATGCCTTTCCTAAAACCAACCACATTTACAGTGTGTACTGGGAGCCTTTTTACCATGTAAGCTACACAACCACTTTACAGCATGGTTTGGGTGCTTTTTATTGTGACACCTACATGACCACTTTACAGTGTGGACTGGGTACTTTTTGTTGTGACACCTATATGACCACTTTACAGTGTGGACTGGGTGCTTTTTATTGACACCAACATGACCACTTTACAGATATATATACACACACATCTATATATATATGGAATAGAATGAAACAACATTTCATTTCTCACTCTTAGTACGGCACTTACTTAAATGTAACTCCATTCCTACCCTCACTTTACAGACAGCACCTCTGTACAAAGCTTGCACTGTCCTCACAAGCCATTCCTCATCACCTAGTTTCCTTAGGGATCACCAGATGACAGATTGGGGTACACTATCAAAGGCTTTCTCTAGGTCAACAAAAGCTAAGTATAATGGCTTATTCTTCTCTAAGAACCTCTCTTGTAGTTGTCTCACTAAGAAGAGGGCATCGGTTGTACTTTTCTCAGGCACAAAACCAAACTGCATCTCATCTAGTTTGACTCTTTCTTTAATTAGATGCGCTAATATCCTTTCTGCCACTTTCATAACCTGATCCATCAGTTTTATGCCTCTATAATTGATCCTCTCTAGAGCATCCCCTTTACCT
>OZ024765.1:7761804-7809304 GCA_964016885.1 Eledone cirrhosa | reverse complement strand
AACATGAATGGACCTGTTATTTTTATCTAAAGTCATTTTTTCCAATTTCAACCCGCCCGTCCCCGCAATCTATTTTATTTCTCCTTCTTCCTTCTGAGGAAAGACAAGCGCCCGAAACGTTAAGACTCTCTTCCTGCTATATCAAGCGTTAATCTAATATATCCCATCCATATACTGTACCGATTGTGTTGTTATTTCTGTTTACCGTTCACGCACGCACGTACGTATTTATAAATACATACAGGCATGTATTTATAAATTTGTACTTATATTTATTCACGAACATATAAGCACATATCCAGGAATTACCGGAGACAAGACTCTGTATTAAATTGACACCAGTATGTAACTGGTACTTTATTTTATATGCTCTCAAAACATAAAATTCAAAATTAATGTCCGTAGTATCTGCTCTGAAAACACAAATGTGGTCTAATGTTATTTAAAAATAAAAAATAAATAATAAAAATTGACGTTTCAATACTTTATTTTGATATACAAATCTCTATGTATGTCGGTGGCTTAGTGGTTAAGTATGTGATGTAGTTTTGGTGTTATGTAGCGTAAGGTTTTGTCAGGAGTTCAATCTTTCACTGGGATGATATAGAATTGCTTTTAATTATTTTTTAATGGAGGAAACACTACATATACATAGCGCCATTACTTCAACTCATATCATTGTAGTTTCAAATCTTACATATGTACACATATCTATCTATGTAGGAATCAGGTTTGACAATTTACCGACACATCACACTTGGTTGGAATCTATCACACACAGACAAACACACATGGGAATGAGGTATGAAAGATTTGAAATTATTGAGTACTACTACAGACGGAGTCAATGGAAGTTCAAATCAACCCTAGAGCGATAATAAACAAAATCAAGATTTACTTTATAGAAGCCCCAGAGGGATGAAAGACAAGGTCGGCCCTTTCTAGTACCAATAATACTGTGAAAGTCTTGAACGCCACCTAGGATCAAATCTAACACACACACACACACAGGACCCGTTGGAAGGAGTGTTTGAGGGCTCTGTCTCCACAACCCTCACCCGAAGAAAAATGTATGACCATTGAATAACGACACTGCAGATCATCTGGATATAAGATCAAATAAACCCTAGAGAAATGAGAAACCAAATCAAAATATATTTCGTGAAAGTCCCAGACGGATAAAAATTAATGTCGACCCCTTTTTGTGGTATTAATAATATTGAGAAAGCCATGAACGCCACTACATCAATTAAGCTTCGCAATAGAAAGTAGGTTTATAAATATTAATTTTCAATCTGTTTGCGTAGTTGTCTCGGTGGCTTAATGGTAAGTGTTAGAGACGGTGGTGATCCTAGTCAGGTGTTCAATCTCGACCAGAATCCGCTATTTTTTCATTTTTCTTAAGAAATGAAAAAAAAAAATATTTTGTAGTGCCTGGGCAAGATTGAACTCGAGACCAAGATCTTCGTCATCTCTCACACTTACCAATAGGCCACCGAGAAGGATACAAAAACTAGGTGAAAATTAATATTTATAAACCTACTTTCTATTTCCAAGCTTAATTGACGTGGTGGTGTTCATGCCTTTCTTAGTCGAATTAATACTATAAAGGGTTGACGTTGATTGTTATACTTTGATAAAATAAATCTTGATTTGATATCTCATTTAGCCAGGGTTGATTTGATCCCACAACCAGATGATCTCCATTAACGACCCTCATTGGTCATACCTGATTACTAAATATATACATGTGTGTGTGTGTGTTAGATTTGATCCTACAGTGATGTATTGGCAATAATGCCTCTTCAGTTCTGTCATCCCTCAATCTATATATATATGTGAGTGTGTGTTAGATTTGATCTTACAGTGATGTGTTGGCAATAATGCCTCTTCAGTTCTGTCATCCCTCAATCTATATATATATGTGAGTGTGTGTTAGATTTGATCTTACAGTGATGTGTTGGCAATAATGCCTCTTCAGTTTGAACGTACAAGGACGCTATATATTTTTTTTATGTTGTTTTTAGTTAATAAAAGTAATTTTACAATCCCAGCTAAAGATTGAAACCCTAACTACATATAACAACAACCACGGCATAACAGTCTCCTGTTAAAAATAATCCCCTGCAATTTTTTATTTCAATGCTTCATAAGGGAGAAAAAGGTCTCTGAGAATGTTGATAAGGTTTGACTCGGCTTTCCATTTACCACAGTATATAAATGGTAGTGTGTTCCTTAACACCAAACACGATGTTCACAGTTGTCGAGTACTTGCCTCTCATAGTCAGTTCATTGCCAGTTGGACTCCGGCAGCGATGAAGGAAGGTCGTGTCATTTTTCCTCTCTCGCAAATCATATATATTTTTATTCATTAGATAACAATATACAAGAGAAAGAATTAACGTGAGAAAGTAAATATTTGAAAAGAAATATTTTATTACATTAAAATACAATCAAGAATTAACGATAGAAAATTGGTGTAGAAACGTCAGAGTTTGTAACACTAAACGTGGAATGGACGAAGTAACAAAACAGACGAATTTGAGACAAGCTGGTGATTATAATAAGGACAATTTATTGCATCTTCAACGCCAGTACTGTCTGCTGAAAACTGAAATGAAAAATTCATTGAAAAGAAACACTTACAAAGACAAGTAGCAGTATTTATCGGAATATGTCTCACCATATTTTGAAAAACAAATGTTTGGATAAGAGTTAATGTGCAGGTATACTTATACATGGCTTTTGTAAACATACATATATTTATCATATTGGTATGTTGAGTGTTTAAGATACAAGCAGGTTTCCACATCGATATTTTGAGGTTACAATGCCCCTATTATTCACTCCACCTAACAAAAAACGGAAATGTGTAAATCTTTAATTTTAAAGTGGATAAGAATGTTAAAGACGAACACAGCAAGTTGGACGATAGATATAATAAAACCTTCCTTTATTTAGAGAAACGTGTTATAACTAGATAAATAGGTGAAACACCACCGAAAGGAATCAGAAATTATTGAAGGAAACTAAAGAACAAAAAATAAAATACCAGAAATATTAAATGTTTTCTTAACTTGTGTAAAGTCGGGTAAACTTTAAACTCTAGATAAATGAAATGAGAGATACCACTTAAAATATTGTTTTGGGGGCCTTGTCTCACGACTTCCGAAAGAACAGAAGATATTGAAGGAATCCAGACAAGAAAAAATATAAAAGACCTGAATAATTAAGAAATCCCAACACTAGAGGAGTGAAACCAAAGGGAAGCCATGAAATATTACATTATTCCAGATAAATGTAAAGCCTTGAAAATATAAATACTAGTACACTACTCTGTAGGAAATACAATTATGTAGGAAATACAATTATGGAGGAAATAAGTCAAACTGAAGATATATATATATTTAAAATAATGAAAGCACTTGAAAGTACAGTATTCCAGAAGGAAACATAACCGTGAGGAGGGATCACCATTTTACTGCGTATAAAAATACTCTGAAGACACTAGAAAATATTTTTTCTGAAACGTTTATCAATACATAGAAGAATTCTTCAAGATATGTCCACGAAAGAAATATTTAAAAAGATGGACTTGAAAATATAAATGACAATACAGTATTACAGAAGAAAATGTAAATATGAGAGGAGGAACACGCCATTATACTGCTTATAATTGTTTCTACTTTTGGCACAAGACCAGCAATTACCCCAGTGCATTACTGGTATTTTAGTTTATCGACCCCGTAAGGATGAAAGGCAAAGTTAACCTCGGCTTAAAGACATCGGATAATGTCAACAAAATCGTAATGTACAACATCGACAATATCTAAGCAGAATATGCATTATTAAAACATTTATGAGAAATCAAATCGGAGTTCAATAAATTCAAGTTATGAAATTTTAATTACATCATGAAAATATTGAAGTTCAGACATTAAATTGTGACAATGATTGGCTTTACCTTCGAGTGACTTTTTTCAAATTTCACCGCAGTCGCCATTAACAGACAATACTAAGAAAAAACAAACAAAACACATACGCCGCAGTTAATGCAGTAAAAATATACAAAAATAAAACTACTGAATAATACTCATTTCGTAAATTTATTTTTTTTTCTTCCTTTTTTCATTGCAAAAATATTTAAAGACTTGTTGAATAAAAAAAAAAAAGCCTTTTCCATTATCAAAATATATTTCTGGTTAATCTCTCTGTAAAGCCGCGTAGTTTAAAAGTTATGGTATTCGGTTCATAATCGTGTTATCTTGAGCAAGACACTTCATTTCCCATCGTTCAATCAAAGCTGGCATAAACGTGTAAGTAGCAGAGTCGGCCATTTCTCACTCTGTTTCAAACTGAATCTCCCTGAAAACTACGGTAAGGGTAAACATTTCTGTAGAATGTTTAATCACTTTCACGAACAGGCTGTTCTGTTGATCGAGTCAACTGGAACACTCACCGTCGTAACTGACGGAATACCATATATATATATATATATTCAGGCAAAAGTGCAGAAATTTAAGTGAAGCCAATCGATCCCATTATTTGACTGGTATTGTTTTATCTGCTCCAAAAATAAAAATTGAAAATTAATCTCGCCAGGATTTACATCGAGAATACAAAGAGGTAAGATTAGAAATAATAAATATAAGTTTTAATACTTCATAGTTGAGATTGTAAGGTGGTGTCAGGAGTTCAATCTTTAGTAAGGAATATAGAGTTGACTTTAATTATTTTAATAAAGAAACATATACATAGTTCCATCGAGTTGATGTTACATGACATTACTGTAAAGCACATCATTATAGGTTCAAATATTGTACACTTACATATAGTATTTATCTATATAGGGATCAGGTTTGACAAATAAGTACGTCGCACTAGGCTGGAATCGTTAACATACAGACACACACAGGTATGACAGATTAGAGGTGAACGAGCAGTATTGTCAACGGTGTTAATGTAGGTTCAAATCAACTCTAGAGCGATGATAAACAAAATCCAGATTTACTTTAATAAAACCGCAGAGTGAGGAAAGACAAGGTCGACCGTTTCTAGTAGCAATAACATTGGGAGGAATGAAGCTTTGAGAATGTTGAAGGGGACAGAGGAGTGCATCCTGGTTTGGTACGTATTCTCAGTTAACGCGGTATATAAATAGCAGTCTCTTGTGACTTAACACTAAACACGTGATGTTCACCGTTGCCGTGTAGTTACCACTCCTGCTAAACACTGACAGCCTCCTACAACGTCGATAGAAGATCGTAGTTTTTCTCTCCTATCACATACACTTTTATATCTATTAGAAAGAAGCGAAATGAAAATGTCAGTATTTAAAAAGTCCCATCTATTTCATTAGAGCTAATGTTGTATTAACGTTTGGAAATGCTGTAGAAACGTCAGAGTTTGTGACGGGATACGTCGAATGGAGGAAACAACGATACGAATCATTTGGAGACAAACTGATTTATTTCAGAAGAAGGACAATTAACATTTTCAACGGTATAATACAATATACTGAATGATAGTTGAATGATATGTGTGATACCACCTAGAATATTATTTTGGGGCATGGTCACAGGACTTCAGAAAATACGGAGAAGCTATTGAAGGAATCCAGAAAAGAACAAAACAGAAAACACCAGAACTATTAAGAAATCTGTTAAAAATTAGGGATTGCAAATTTAGAGGAGATACATCTAAGAGGGTGGGGGGACATGATAGAAATATATATTTAAAGGACTAATATTTAAATAGTAGTACATTATTCCAATGTAAAGCCCTGAATAACTACATCTTTCGGGGAGATATATCAAACGAGTGACATGATAGAAATATTTAAAATAAAGAAAAGACTACAATATACAGTATTGCAGAGGTAAATGTAAATATAAGAAGACATCACCATTGAACTGCAGATGAAAGTCAGTACTCTTTACATTTATCCCAGGTATATAGAAAGCTATCCTGATGTCCACTGATTGAAATATAAAACAATAAAGAAACACCACAATCCAGTAAACCTTAGTAATAATCCAATTAAGCCGCCATTTACAGTAGAAAATAGTAAGAAAAACAAAGTCACACTCAGAAGTTAATGCAGTGAAAACAATAAAAATATTATTAATAAATAATAATAATTTCATTTCATATTATCATTAAATTGTTTGTCTATTTTTATTGTAAACATAAAATATACAAATATATATATATATATTATTATTATTATATATATAGATTCATACATATACATCGATACATTCTGTGAGTATGTCTTACTTAGGCAAAAGTCAAGTAATTTGCGGGGAGGAACCAATCCGTTAAATTGATCCCAGTACATGACTGGTACTATAAGTTATCTGCTCCAAAATCATAAAATTATGGATTAATCTAAACACTGAGAACATAAAGGTGGGGTAAAATTATTTAAAAATTGAGGTTTTAATATTTTATCTTGGTGTCATATTTAAGGATATAATGTAGTTATTGGTAGAAATAATATATGTGATGAAGAGGTGTATATAACTGTGGATATAGAATTGTTTTAATCATTATTTTTAACGGACGAAAAAACTACATAATGACTTCTAGTCGGAGTTACGGGAAATTACTGCAAAGACCCTCAATGAAGGTTCAAGTATTACACATTATCTATATATAGGAATCAGGCTAAACAATTTACGGGAACGTCGCTCTAAGTTGGAATATTTTTCACACACACAGACACGGGAGTTAGGTACGACATATTTCAAATAAGAGAACATTATTACAGACGGAGTCATTGTAGGTTCAAATCATTGTTAGACCGATCAGAAAGAAAATGGATATTTAATTCATGAATAAACCTGAAGTGTGAAAGACAGAGTCGACCCTTTCTAGTAACAACACTAAGAAACCCATGAACGCCACCACGTCCTAAATCTAACTCTGCGATCGTCATATCAAATCGAAATACTTCAACTGTGGAAGATGAAGGATTGAAGAACTATGATATATAGCTAAGAGGCTTGTCTCCAGAACATTTAGTAAGGTGTAAGCCAAGGAACATGATAGAAATATATATTTAAAGGACTAATATTTAAATAGTAGTACACTATTCCAATGTAAAGCTCTGAATAACTATATCTTTCGGGGAGATATATCAAACGAGTGACATGATAGAAATATTTAAAATAATGAAAAGACTACAATATACAGTATTGCAGAAGTAAATGAAAATATAAGAAGACATCACCATTGAACTGCAGATGAAAGTCAGTACTCTTTACATTTATCCCAGGTATATAGAAAGCTATCCTGATGTCCACTGATTGAAATATAAAACAATAAAGAAACACCACAATCCAGTAAACCTTAGTAATAATCCAATTAAGCCGCCATTTACAGTAGAAAATAGTAAGAAAAACAAAGTCACACTCAGAAGTTAATGCAGTGAAAACAATAAAAATATTATTAATAAATAATAATAATTTCATTTCATATTATCATTAAATTGTTTGTCTATTTTTATTGTAAACATAAAATATACTAATATATATATATACATCGATACATTCTGTGAGTATGTCTTACTTAGGCAAAAGTCAAGTATTTTGCGGGGAGGAACCAATCCGTTAAATTGATCCCAGTACATGACTGGTACTATAAGTTATATGCTCCCAAATCATAAAAATTATGGGTTAATCTTAACACTGAGAACACAAAGGTGGAGTAAAATTATTTAAAAATTGAGGTTTTAATATTTTATCTTTTATTTACAAATTATATGTCTTGGTGTCATATTTAAGGATATAATGTAGTTATTGGTGGAAATAATATAATATGTGATGAAGAGGTGTATATAACTGTGGATATAGAATTGTTTTAATCATTATTTTTAACGGACGAAAAAACTACATAATGACTTCTAGTCGGAGTTACGGGAAATTACCGCAAAGACCCTCCATGAAGGTTCAAATATTACACATTATCTATATATAGGAATCAGGCTAAACAATTTACGGGCACGTCGCTCTAAGTTGGAATATTTTTCACACACACACACACGGGAGTTAGGTATGGCATATTTCAAATAAGAGAACATTATTACAGACGGAGTCATTGTAGGTTGAAATCATTGTTAGACCGATCAGAAAGAAAATGGATATTTAATTCATGAAAAAACCTGAAGTGTGAAAGACAGAGTCGACCCTTTCTAGTAACAACACTAAGAAACCCATGAACGCCACCACGTCCTAAATCTAACTCTGCGATCGTCATATCAAATCGAAATACTTCACCAACTGTGGAAGATGAAGGATTGAAGAACTATGATATATAGCTAAGAGGCTTGTCTCCAGAACATTTAGTAAGGTGTAAGCCAAGGGTTGCCAAATATTTTGGCGTCATTTCCCACATTCACATGAAAAAATGTTCCACCAGCCACCTGTATAGTAAATATTCCAAAGTATACCAAATATGTTTCGTAAATGTTTGATCCTGGTTTAATTTTCCCAATTAGCTTCCTGATTTTTATTCAGGTTCTTTGCATATATTCCTTGAATAGGTTTTCGGGTAGCATACCTTCTTAAATCTCAAAATTCTATATCGGCCACCAAAGTTTCCAATGGCCCTCAATTTTCTGTTCAGCTGCTCATCACCCACCCAACAGTTGAAACCGCCCAGTTGAGGAACCCCTGTGGGTAAGCTACATATTAATCGAGAGGAGGAGGTGACTATTATAATTTTTATAAGTAATAATCTTTTAAAGACAAGAGGAAATTTCATCATTAAAATCATAAATATATGTCTACAGAATACAATACAGATTATCAAAATGAAATTAAAAGCAAGTAAATCAGGGGCCACTAAACTTTACATATTTAGTTTTATTTCTATCGTGAAAAATGTTGATCTTCAGATATTAGATTATGGCGGCTGTAATTGTCTTTGTGTTTACGTGTTTGTTTGAAATCCTATTTTAATGTTCGTCTCTCTTTAAACATCGTTTATAGTTTGTTAAAATTAATTTTAGATTATTCGTACCTCGTCTGTGTGGTTTATTTTGATGTAGCGTCCCTGTCTTGTTTATTTTTGGTTACATTTTAAATGTGAAATACAGGAACATCAGACATTAAAATGAAATGTTACGTAAAACACACACCTTGTGTTTATTCCAGGTATTTAGATAGATGTCCAGATGTCCACTGACAACAAAATAATACAATCATCCAGTGAAACTTGGTAATAATCCAGGTTCGTTGCAGTCACCATTCACAGTAAACAATGGTTAGAAAGAATCAAAAACAAAAACAAAAGACGTATTCAGCAGTTAATGAAGTGAAAACAAAATAAAAACAACTTTACTGAATAAAATTCATTTCTTAATTTCAATAAGATTTTTTGTTCTTTCTTTTATAAAAAGAAAACATGTTAATTAAAATATGTTGAATATAATATGGGACATTACTACAAAGTACAGCATTATTAGTTCAAATCTTACTTAATAAAAGAAACAAATACGCAGTTATTAGTATAAAACCTAACGGAAATCGAACCCTAAATCAGGATCTCCACCGTCTCTAGTGCTTACCATTAGGCCACAGGGACGGTTACAAAAATTTTTTGAAAATTAATATTTACTTACCTATACTAGAAAAAACCGGAAGTGGAGAAAATTGAAAAACTTCTTCTTTTTCTTCCTCTGATTTTTGCCACGAACGATAACTCGTCTCTGACTTAAATCCAAATTTTGGATAAAAAAAAATCAGAGGAAGAAAAAGAAGATGTTTTTCAATTTTCTCCACTTCCGGTTTTTTCTAGTAATGAAAAAGTAGGTTTATAAATATTAATTTTCAGTAAGTTTCTGTAACCGTCCCTTTAGCTTAGTGGTAAGTATAAGAGCCGGTGGAGGTCCAGGTCCGGGGTTCAATCACTGGCAGTGTGTCGTATTAGATTTTTTATAGTATAAAACAAAAATAAAAAAGTAACTTTATAAATATTAATTTTCACACTGTTTTTATATCTGTCTCCGTGGCCTAATGGTAGGTATTAGAGACGGTGGAGAACCTGCTCTGAGTTTCGATCTCAGTCAAAGTCTATAGGTAATAATTTCATTTTTTACTTTGCTAGAGAAAAATTTAAATTTTAAAATATATAGTACGGATTCGGACTGAGATTGAACACCACATCAGTGTCTACATAGTCTCTAACACCTACCATTAGGCCAACGAAACAGATACAAGAACATAAGAAAAAATTTATATTTATAAACCTACTTTCAATTTCCAAGCAAAATAGATGTGATGGCGTTCATGGCTTTCTCATTCTTATTTCTACTATAATCGAGTCAATGTTTACATTTATTCTTCTGGGGCTTTCATAAAATATATTTTCACTTTCATTCGGGTTCATTAGATCCTACAACCAGATGATCTACAGGGACCTTCTTCATGGTCATAGCTGATTATTAAATATATACGGGAGAGTGTGTGTATCTATTAGATTAGATCTTGCCGTGATGTACTCAGCAATAATTGTTTTCAATTCCGTCGTCCCTCCATCCTTGGTGTGTATATAAATATATTTGCGATTTTAACGTACAACGGCGACAATATATAAATCTGTTTTGTTTGATAATAATTAGATAAAAATTATTGCTAGAGATTGATCCCTAATATTTTATCTCACTCCTTAACCAGGGAGGAAAGGCCCTCAGACTCGGACAATGTTGATAAGGAGAGCAGAGTGTATCCTTATTTGTCACGTCTTTCCAGTTGTCACGGTATATAAAAGGCAGTAGTACTAGTCACTCCTGCGAAAGACGTTGTCAGTTAGCCTTCTGTAACGAGAGAAGAAGGTCGTGGCTTTTTTTTTTCCTCCCTGTCACATAATTTATACATTTGTCATCCTTTAGATATCAATATACAAGAGAAAGAAGAAAATTGAGAACTTCGGTCTTTTAAAAGTAACATTTATTACATTAGAGTAAAATCTTGCATTAACAATATTTTGTGAGACTAAACATGGAATGGACAAAGAGGTTATTAGAAGAAGGGCAATTGTCTCTATCTTAAACGTCAATACATTCTCCAGAAAATCGAAATGAGAATAATTACAGAGATACTTTACAAAATGTTTCGCGATATGGTTCAAGTTATTTTGTAGTAATATGCAGCTATTATTATACATGTCTCTTATACCCCTCCACGAGGAATTGTGAATATGTATGAATATGATTTTAAAGATGGCTAAACATGTTGAAGAAAAAAAAGGAATTCAGATGATAGGAATAATAAAACATTCCTTTGCCAAGCTAAATGTCGAGAAGTCTAAAACACTAGTTGAATGATATGTGTGATACGACCTAGAATATTGTTTTGGGGCATGGTCAGACGACTTCAGAAAATACGGAGAAGCTATTGAAGGAATCCAGAAAAGAACAAAACAGAAAACACCAGAATTATTAAGAAATCTGTCTTCTGAAGACAGATGTTAAACTTTAGGGATTGCAAATTTAGAGGAGATAAATCTAAGAAGGTGGGGGGGGGGGGGGGGCATGATAGAAATATATATTTAAAGGACTAATATTTAAATAGTAGTACACTATTCCAATGTAAAGCTCTGAATAACTATATCTTTCGGGGAGATATATCAAACGAGTGACATGATAGAAATATTTAAAATAATGAAAAGACTACAATATACAGTATTGCAGAAGTAAATGAAAATATAAGAAGACATCACCATTGAACTGCAGATGAAAGTCAGTACTCTTTACATTTATCCCAGGTATATAGAAAGCTATCCTGATGTCCACTGATTGAAATATAAAACAATAAAGAAACACCACAATCCAGTAAACCTTAGTAATAATCCAATTAAGCCGCCATTTACAGTAGAAAATAGTAAGAAAACCAAAGTCACACTCAGAAGTTAATGCAGTGAAAACAATAAAAATATTATTAATAAATAATAATAATTTCATTTCATATTATCATTAAATTGTTTGTCTATTTTTATTGTAAACATAAAATATACTAATATATATATATACATCGATACATTCTGTGAGTATGTCTTACTTAGGCAAAAGTCAAGTATTTTGCGGGGAGGAACCAATCCGTTAAATTGATCCCAGTACATGACTGGTACTATAAGTTATATGCTCCCAAATCATAAAAATTATGGGTTAATCTAAACACTGAGAACACAAAGGTGCAGTAAAATTATTTAAAAATTGAGGTTTTAATATTTTATCTTTTATTTACAAATTATATGTCTTGGTGTCATATTTAAGGATATAATGTAGTTATTGGTGGAAATAATATAATATGTGATGAAGAGGTGTATATAACTGTGGATATAGAATTGTTTTAATCATTATTTTTAACGGACGAAAAAACTACATAATGACTTCTAGTCGGAGTTACGGGAAATTACGGCAAAGACCCTCCATGAAGGTTCAAATATTACACATTATCTATATATAGGAATCAGGCTAAACAATTTACGGGCACGTCGCTCTAAGTTGGAATATTTTTCACACACACAGACACGGGAGTTAGGTATGACATATTTCAAATAAGAGAACATTATTACAGACGGAGTCATTGTAGGTTGAAATCATTGTTAGACCGATCAGAAAGAAAATGGATATTTAATTCATGAATAAACCTGAAGTGTGAAAGACAGAGTCGACCCTTTCTAGTAACAACACTAAGAAACCCATGAACGCCACCACGTCCTAAATCTAACTCTGCGATCGTCATATCAAATCGAAATACTTCACCAACTGTGGAAGATGAAGGATTGAAGAACTATGATATATAGCTAAGAGGCTTGTCTCCAGAACATTTAGTAAGGTGTAAGCCAAGGGTTGCCAAATATTTTGGCGTCATTTCCCACATTCACATGAAAAAATGTTCCACCAGCCACCTGTATAGTAAATATTCCAAAGTATACCAAATATGTTTCGTAAATGTTTGTTCCTGGTTTAATTTTCCCAATTAGCTTCCTGATTTTTATTCAGGTTCTTTGCATATATTCCTTGAATAGGTTTTCGGGTAGCATACCTTCTTAAATCTCAAAATTCTATATCGGCCACCAAAGTTTCCAATGGCCCTCAATTTTCTGTTCAGCTGCTCATCGCCCACCCAACAGTTGAAACCGCCCAGTTGAGGAACCCCTGTGGGTAAGCTACATATTAATCGAGAGGAGGAGGTGACTATTATAATTTTTATAAGTAATAATCTTTTAAAGACAAGAGGAAATTTCATCATTAAAATCATAAATATATGTCTACAGAATACAATACAGATTATCAAAATGAAATTAAAAGCAAGTAAATCAGGGGCCACTAAACTTTACATATTTAGTTTTATTTCTATCGTGAAAAATGTTGATCTTCAGATATTAGATTATGGCGGCTGTAATTGTCTTTGTGTTTACGTGTTTGTTTGAAATCCTATTTTAATGTTCGTCTCTCTTTAAACATCGTTTATAGTTTGTTAAAATTAATTTTAGATTATTCGTACCTCGTCTGTGTGGTTTATTTTGATGTAGCGTCCCTGTCTTGTTTATTTTTGGTTACATTTTAAATGTGAAATACAGGAACATCAGACATTAAAATGAAATGTTACGTAAAACACACACCTTGTGTTTATTCCAGGTATTTAGATAGATGTCCAGATGTCCACTGACAACAAAATAATACAATCATCCAGTGAAACTTGGTAATAATCCAGGTTCGTTGCAGTCACCATTCACAGTAAACAATGGTTAGAAAGAATCAAAAACAAAAACAAAAGACGTATTCAGCAGTTAATGAAGTGAAAACAAAATAAAAACAACTTTACTGAATAAAATTCATTTCTTAATTTCAATAAGATTTTTTGTTCTTTCTTTTATAAAAAGAAAACATGTTAATTAAAATATGTTGAATATAATATGGGACATTACTACAAAGTACAGCATTATTAGTTCAAATCTTACTTAATAAAAGAAACAAATACGCAGTTATTAGTATAAAACCTAACGGAAATCGAACCCTAAATCAGGATCTCCACCGTCTCTAGTGCTTACCATTAGGCCACAGGGACGGTTACAAAAATTTTTTGAAAATTAATATTTACTTACCTATACTAGAAAAAACCGGAAGTGGAGAAAATTGAAAAACTTCTTCTTTTTCTTCCTCTGATTTTTGCCACGAACGATAACTCGTCTCTGACTTAAATCCAAATTTTGGATAAAAAAAAATCAGAGGAAGAAAAAGAAGATGTTTTTCAATTTTCTCCACTTCCGGTTTTTTCTAGTAATGAAAAAGTAGGTTTATAAATATTAATTTTCAGTAAGTTTCTGTAACCGTCCCTTTAGCTTAGTGGTAAGTATAAGAGCCGGTGGAGGTCCAGGTCCGGGGTTCAATCACTGGCAGTGTGTCGTATTAGATTTTTTATAGTATAAAACAAAAATAAAAAAGTAACTTTATAAATATTAATTTTCACACTGTTTTTATATCTGTCTCCGTGGCCTAATGGTAGGTATTAGAGACGGTGGAGAACCTGCTCTGAGTTTCGATCTCAGTCAAAGTCTATAGGTAATAATTTCATTTTTTACTTTGCTAGAGAAAAATTTAAATTTTAAAATATATAGTACGGATTCGGACTGAGATTGAACACCACATCAGTGTCTACATAGTCTCTAACACCTACCATTAGGCCAACGAAACAGATACAAGAACATAAGAAAAAATTTATATTTATAAACCTACTTTCAATTTCCAAGCAAAATAGATGTGATGGCGTTCATGGCTTTCTCATTCTTATTTCTACTATAATCGAGTCAATGTTTACATTTATTCTTCTGGGGCTTTCATAAAATATATTTTCACTTTCATTCGGGTTCATTAGATCCTACAACCAGATGATCTACAGGGACCTTCTTCATGGTCATAGCTGATTATTAAATATATACGGGAGAGTGTGTGTATCTATTAGATTAGATCTTGCCGTGATGTACTCAGCAATAATTGTTTTCAATTCCGTCGTCCCTCCATCCTTGGTGTGTATATAAATATATTTGCGATTTTAACGTACAACGGCGACAATATATAAATCTGTTTTGTTTGATAATAATTAGATAAAAATTATTGCTAGAGATTGATCCCTAATATTTTATCTCACTCCTTAACCAGGGAGGAAAGGCCCTCAGACTCGGACAATGTTGATAAGGAGAGCAGAGTGTATCCTTATTTGTCACGTCTTTCCAGTTGTCACGGTATATAAAAGGCAGTAGTACTAGTCACTCCTGCGAAAGACGTTGTCAGTTAGCCTTCTGTAACGAGAGAAGAAGGTCGTGGCTTTTTTTTTTCCTCCCTGTCACATAATTTATACATTTGTCATCCTTTAGATATCAATATACAAGAGAAAGAAGAAAATTGAGAACTTCGGTCTTTTAAAAGTAACATTTATTACATTAGAGTAAAATCTTGCATTAACAATATTTTGTGAGACTAAACATGGAATGGACAAAGAGGTTATTAGAAGAAGGGCAATTGTCTCTATCTTAAACGTCAATACATTCTCCAGAAAATCGAAATGAGAATAATTACAGAGATACTTTACAAAATGTTTCGCGATATGGTTCAAGTTATTTTGTAGTAATATGCAGCTATTATTATACATGTCTCTTATACCCCTCCACGAGGAATTGTGAATATGTATGAATATGATTTTAAAGATGGCTAAACATGTTGAAGAAAAAAAAGGAATTCAGATGATAGGAATAATAAAACATTCCTTTGCCAAGCTAAATGTCGAGAAGTCTAAAACACTAGTTGAATGATATGTGTGATACGACCTAGAATATTGTTTTGGGGCATGGTCAGACGACTTCAGAAAATACGGAGAAGCTATTGAAGGAATCCAGAAAAGAACAAAACAGAAAACACCAGAATTATTAAGAAATCTGTCTTCTGAAGACAGATGTTAAACTTTAGGGATTGCAAATTTAGAAAAGATAAATCTAAGAAGGTGGGGGGGGGGGGGGGGGCATGATAGAAATATATATTTAAAGGACTAATATTTAAATAGTAGTACACTATTCCAATGTAAAGCTCTGAATAACTATATCTTTCGGGGAGATATATCAAACGAGTGACATGATAGAAATATTTAAAATAATGAAAAGACTACAATATACAGTATTGCAGAAGTAAATGAAAATATAAGAAGACATCACCATTGAACTGCAGATGAAAGTCAGTACTCTTTACATTTATCCCAGGTATATAGAAAGCTATCCTGATGTCCACTGATTGAAATATAAAACAATAAAGAAACACCACAATCCAGTAAACCTTAGTAATAATCCAATTAAGCCGCCATTTACAGTAGAAAATAGTAAGAAAACCAAAGTCACACTCAGAAGTTAATGCAGTGAAAACAATAAAAATATTATTAATAAATAATAATAATTTCATTTCATATTATCATTAAATTGTTTGTCTATTTTTATTGTAAACATAAAATATACAAATATATATATATATATTATTATATATATACATTCATACATATACATCGATACATTCTGTGAGTATGTCTTACTTAGGCAAAAGTCAAGTAATTTGCGGGGAGGAACCAATCCGTTAAATTGATCCCAGTACATGACTGGTACTATAAGTTATATGCTCCCAAATCATAAAAATTATGGGTTAATCTAAACACTGAGAACACAAAGGTGGAGTAAAATTATTTAAAAATTGAGGTTTTAATATTTTATCTTTTATTTACAAATTATATGTCTTGGTGTCATATTTAAGGATATAATGTAGTTATTGGTGGAAATAATATAATATGTGATGAAGAGGTGTATATAACTGTGGATATAGAATTGTTTTAATCATTATTTTTAACGGACGAAAAAACTACATAATGACTTCTAGTCGGAGTTACGGGAAATTACGTCAAAGACCCTACATGAAGGTTCAAATATTACACATTATCTATATATAGGAATCAGGCTAAACAATTTACGGGCACGTCGCTCTAAGTTGGAATATTTTTCACACACACACACACGGGAGTTAGGTATGGCATATTTCAAATAAGAGAACATTATTACAGACGGAGTCATTGTAGGTTGAAATCATTGTTAGACCGATCAGAAAGAAAATGGATATTTAATTCATGAAAAAACCTGAAGTGTGAAAGACAGAGTCGACCCTTTCTAGTAACAACACTAAGAAACCCATGAACGCCACCACGTCCTAAATCTAACTCTGCGATCGTCATATCAAATCGAAATACTTCACCAACTGTGGAAGATGAAGGATTGAAGAACTATGATATATAGCTAAGAGGCTTGTCTCCAGAACATTTAGTAAGGTGTAAGCCAAGGGTTGCCAAATATTTTGGCGTCATTTCCCACATTCACATGAAAAAATGTTCCACCAGCCACCTGTATAGTAAATATTCCAAAGTATACCAAATATGTTTCGTAAATGTTTGTTCCTGGTTTAATTTTCCCAATTAGCTTCCTGATTTTTATTCAGGTTCTTTGCATATATTCCTTGAATAGGTTTTCGGGTAGCATACCTTCTTAAATCTCAAAATTCTATATCGGCCACCAAAGTTTCCAATGGCCCTCAATTTTCTGTTCAGCTGCTCATCGCCCACCCAACAGTTGAAACCGCCCAGTTGAGGAACCCCTGTGGGTAAGCTACATATTAATCGAGAGGAGGAGGTGACTATTATAATTTTTATAAGTAATAATCTTTTAAAGACAAGAGGAAATTTCATCATTAAAATCATAAATATATGTCTACAGAATACAATACAGATTATCAAAATGAAATTAAAAGCAAGTAAATCAGGGGCCACTAAACTTTACATATTTAGTTTTATTTCTATCGTGAAAAATGTTGATCTTCAGATATTAGATTATGGCGGCTGTAATTGTCTTTGTGTTTACGTGTTTGTTTGAAATCCTATTTTAATGTTCGTCTCTCTTTAAACATCGTTTATAGTTTGTTAAAATTAATTTTAGATTATTCGTACCTCGTCTGTGTGGTTTATTTTGATGTAGCGTCCCTGTCTTGTTTATTTTTGGTTACATTTTAAATGTGAAATACAGGAACATCAGACATTAAAATGAAATGTTACGTAAAACACACACCTTGTGTTTATTCCAGGTATTTAGATAGATGTCCAGATGTCCACTGACAACAAAATAATACAATCATCCAGTGAAACTTGGTAATAATCCAGGTTCGTTGCAGTCACCATTCACAGTAAACAATGGTTAGAAAGAATCAAAAACAAAAACAAAAGACGTATTCAGCAGTTAATGAAGTGAAAACAAAATATAAACAACTTTACTGAATAAAATTCATTTCTTAATTTCAATAAGGTTTTTTTGTTCTTTCTTTTATAAAAAAAAAAAATGTTAATTAAAATATGTTGAATATAATATGGGACATTACTACAAAGTACAGCATTATTAGTTCAAATCTTACTTAATAAAAGAAACAAATACGCAGTTATTAGTATAAAACCTAACGGAAATCGAACCCTAAATCAGGATCTCCACCGTCTCTAGTGCTTACCATTAGGCCACAGGGACGGTTACAAAAATTTTTTGAAAATTAATATTTACTTACCTATACTAGAAAAAACCGGAAGTGGAGAAAATTGAAAAACTTCTTCTTTTTCTTCCTCTGATTTTTGCCACGAACGATAACTCGTCTCTGACTTAAATCCAAATTTTGGATAAAAAAAAAATCAGAGGAAGAAAAAGAAGATGTTTTTCAATTTTCTCCACTTCCGGTTTTTTCTAGTAATGAAAAAGTAGGTTTATAAATATTAATTTTCAGTAAGTTTCTGTAACCGTCCCTTTAGCTTAGTGGTAAGTATAAGAGCCGGTGGAGGTCCAGGTCCGGGGTTCAATCACTGGCAGTGTGTCGTATTAGATTTTTTATAGTATAAAACAAAAATAAAAAAGTAACTTTATAAATATTAATTTTCACACTGTTTTTATATCTGTCTCCGTGGCCTAATGGTAGGTATTAGAGACGGTGGAGAACCTGCTCTGAGTTTCGATCTCAGTCAAAGTCTATAGGTAATAATTTCATTTTTTACTTTGCTAGAGAAAAATTTAAATTTTAAAATATATAGTACAGATTCGGACTGAGATTGAACACCACATCAGTCTCTAACACCTACCATTAGGCCAACGAAACAGATACAAGAACATAAGAAAAAATTTATATTTATAAACCTACTTTCAATTTCCAAGCAAAATAGATGTGATGGCGTTCATGGCTTTCTCATTCTTATTTCTACTATAATCGAGTCAATGTTTACATTTATTCTTCTGGGGCTTTCATAAAATATATTTTCACTTTCATTCGGGTTCATTAGATCCTACAACCAGATGATCTACAGGGACCTTCTTCATGGTCATAGCTGATTATTAAATATATACGGGAGAGTGTGTGTATCTATTAGATTAGATCTTGCCGTGATGTACTCAGCAATAATTGTTTTCAATTCCGTCGTCCCTCCATCCTTGGTGTGTATATAAATATATTTGCGATTTTAACGTACAACGGCGACAATATATAAATCTGTTTTGTTTGATAATAATTAGATAAAAATTATTGCTAGAGATTGATCCCTAATATTTTATCTCACTCCTTAACCAGGGAGGAAAGGCCCTCAGACTCGGACAATGTTGATAAGGAGAGCAGAGTGTATCCTTATTTGTCACGTCTTTCCAGTTGTCACGGTATATAAAAGGCAGTAGTACTGGTCACTCCTGCGAAAGACGTTGTCAGTTAGCCTTCTGTAACGAGGGAAGAAGGTCGTGGCTTTTTTTTTTCCTCCCTATCACATAATTTATACATTTGTCATCCTTTAGATATCAATATACAAGAGAAAGAAGAAAATTGAGAACTTCGGTCTTTTAAAAGTAACATTTATTACATTAGAGTAAAATCTTGCATTAACAATATTTTGTGAGACTAAACATGGAATGGACAAAGAGGTTATTAGAAGAAGGGCAATTGTCTCTATCTTAAACGTCAATACATTCTCCAGAAAATCGAAATGAGAATAATTACAGAGATACTTTACAAAATGTTTCGCGATATGGTTCAAGTTATTTTGTAGTAATATGCAGCTATATTTATACATGTCTCTTATACCCCTCCACGAGGAATTGTGAATATGTATGAATATGATTTTAAAGATGGCTAAACATGTTGAAGAAAAAAAAGGAATTCAGATGATAGGAATAATAAAACATTCCTTTGCCAAGCTAAATGTCGAGAAGTCTAAAACACTAGTTGAATGATATGTGTGATACGACCTAGAATATTGTTTTGGGGCATGGTCAGACGACTTCAGAAAATACGGAGAAGCTATTGAAGGAATCCAGAAAAGAACAAAACAGAAAACACCAGAATTATTAAGAAATCTGTCTTCTGAAGAAAGATGTTAAACTTTAGGGATTGCAAATTTAGAGGAGATAAATCTAAGAAGGTGTGGGGGTGGGGGGACATGATAGAAATATATATTTAAAGGACTAATATTGAAATAGTAGTACACTATTTCAATGTAAAGCTCTGAATAACTATATCTTTCGGGGAGATATATCAAACGAGTGACATGATAGAAATATTTAAAATAATGAAAAGACTACAATATACAGTATTGCAGAAGTAAATGAAAATATAAGAACACATCACCATTGAACTGCAGATGAAAGTCAGTACTCTTTACATTTATCCCAGGTATATAGAAAGCTATCCTGATGTCCACTGATTGAAATATAAAACAATAAAGAAACACCACAATCCAGTAAACCTTAGTAATAATCCAATTAAGCCGCCATTTACAGTAGAAAATAGTAAGAAAACCAAAGTCACACTCAGAAGTTAATGCAGTGAAAACAATAAAAATATTATTAATAAATAATAATAATTTCATTTCATATTATCATTAAATTGTTTGTCTATTTTTATTGTAAACATAAAATATACTAATATATATATATATACATCGATACATTCTGTGAGCATGTCTTACTTAGGCAAAAGTCAAGTAATTTGCGGGGAGGAACCAATCCGTTAAATTGATCCCAGTACATGACTGGTACTATAAGTTATATGCTCCCAAATCATAAAAATTATGGGTTAATCTAAACACTGAGAACACAAAGGTGGAGTAAAATTATTTAAAAATTGAGGTTTTAATATTTTATCTTTTATTTACAAATTATATGTCTTGGTGTCATATTTAAGGATATAATGTAGTTATTGGTGGAAATAATATAATATGTGATGAAGAGGTGTATATAACTGTGGATATAGAATTGTTTTAATCATTATTTTTAACGGACGAAAAAACTACATAATGACTTCTAGTCGGAGTTACGGGAAATTACGGCAAAGACCCTCCATGAAGGTTCAAATATTACACATTATCTATATATAGGAATCAGGCTAAACAATTTACGGGCACGTCGCTCTAAGTTGGAATATTTTTCACACACACACACACGGGAGTTAGGTATGGCATATTTCAAATAAGAGAACATTATTACAGACGGAGTCATTGTTAGACCGATCAGAAAGAAAATGGATATTTAATTCATGAAAAAACCTGAAGTGTGAAAGACAGAGTCGACCCTTTCTAGTAACAACACTAAGAAACCCATGAACGCCACCACGTCCTAAATCTAACTCTGCGATCGTCATATCAAATCGAAATACTTCACCAACTGTGGAAGATGAAGGATTGAAGAACTATGATATATAGCTAAGAGGCTTGTCTCCAGAACATTTAGTAAGGTGTAAGCCAAGGGTTGCCAAATATTTTGGCGTCATTTCCCACATTCACATGAAAAAATGTTCCACCAGCCACCTGTATAGTAAATATTCCAAAGTATACCAAATATGTTTCGTAAATGTTTGTTCCTGGTTTAATTTTCCCAATTAGCTTCCTGATTTTTATTCAGGTTCTTTGCATATATTCCTTGAATAGGTTTTCGGGTAGCATACCTTCTTAAATCTCAAAATTCTATATCGGCCACCAAAGTTTCCAATGGCCCTCAATTTTCTGTTCAGCTGCTCATCGCCCACCCAACAGTTGAAACCGCCCAGTTGAGGAACCCCTGTGGGTAAGCTACATATTAATCGAGAGGAGGAGGTGACTATTATAATTTTTATAAGTAATAATCTTTTAAAGACAAGAGGAAATTTCATCATTAAAATCATAAATATATGTCTACAGAATACAATACAGATTATCAAAATGAAATTAAAAGCAAGTAAATCAGGGGCCACTAAACTTTACATATTTAGTTTTATTTCTATCGTGAAAAATGTTGATCTTCAGATATTAGATTATGGCGGCTGTAATTGTCTTTGTGTTTACGTGTTTGTTTGAAATCCTATTTTAATGTTCGTCTCTCTTTAAACATCGTTTATAGTTTGTTAAAATTAATTTTAGATTATTCGTACCTCGTCTGTGTGGTTTATTTTGATGTAGCGTCCCTGTCTTGTTTATTTTTGGTTACATTTTAAATGTGAAATACAGGAACATCAGACATTAAAATGAAATGTTACGTAAAACACACACCTTGTGTTTATTCCAGGTATTTAGATAGATGTCCAGATGTCCACTGACAACAAAATAATACAATCATCCAGTGAAACTTGGTAATAATCCAGGTTCGTTGCAGTCACCATTCACAGTAAACAATGGTTAGAAAGAATCAAAAACAAAAACAAAAGACGTATTCAGCAGTTAATGAAGTGAAAACAAAATAAAAACAACTTTACTGAATAAAATTCATTTCTTAATTTCAATAAGGTTTTTTGTTCTTTCTTTTATAAAAAAAAAAAATGTTAATTAAAATATGTTGAATATAATATGGGACATTACTACAAACTACAGCATTATTAGTTCAAATCTTACTTAATAAAAGAAACAAATACGCAGTTATTAGTATAAAACCTAAGGGAAATCGAACCCTAAATCAGGATCTCCACCGTCTCTAGTGCTTACCATTAGGCCACAGGGACGGCTACAAAAATTTTTTGAAAATTAATATTTACTTACCTATACTAGAAAAAACCGGAAGTGGAGAAAATTGAAAAACTTCTTCTTTTTCTTCCTCTGATTTTTGCCACGAACGATAACTCGTCTCTGACTTAAATCCAAATTTTGGATAAAAAAAAATCAGAGGAAGAAAAAGAAGATGTTTTTCAATTTTCTCCACTTCCGGTTTTTTCTAGTAATGAAAAAGTAGGTTTATAAATATTAATTTTCAGTAAGTTTCTGTAACCGTCCCTTTAGCTTAGTGGTAAGTATAAGAGCCGGTGGAGGTCCAGGTCCGGGGTTCAATCACTGGCAGTGTGTCGTATTAGATTTTTTATAGTATAAAACAAAAATAAAAAAGTAACTTTATAAATATTAATTTTCACACTGTTTTTATATCTGTCTCCGTGGCCTAATGGTAGGTATTAGAGACGGTGGAGAACCTGCTCTGAGTTTCGATCTCAGTCAAAGTCTATAGGTAATAATTTCATTTTTTACTTTGCTAGAGAAAAATTTAAATTTTAAAATATATAGTACAGATTCGGACTGAGATTGAACACCACATCAGTCTCTAACACCTACCATTAGGCCAACGAAACAGATACAAGAACATAAGAAAAAATTTATATTTATAAACCTACTTTCAATTTCCAAGCAAAATAGATGTGATGGCGTTCATGGCTTTCTCATTCTTATTTCTACTATAATCGAGTCAATGTTTACATTTATTCTTCTGGGGCTTTCATAAAATATATTTTCACTTTCATTCGGGTTCATTAGATCCTACAACCAGATGATCTACAGGGACCTTCTTCATGGTCATAGCTGATTATTAAATATATACGGGAGAGTGTGTGTATCTATTAGATTAGATCTTGCCGTGATGTACTCAGCAATAATTGTTTTCAATTCCGTCGTCCCTCCATCCTTGGTGTGTATATAAATATATTTGCGATTTTAACGTACAACGGCGACAATATATAAATCTGTTTTGTTTGATAATAATTAGATAAAAATTATTGCTAGAGATTGATCCCTAATATTTTATCTCACTCCTTAACCAGGGAGGAAAGGCCCTCAGACTCGGACAATGTTGATAAGGAGAGCAGAGTGTATCCTTATTTGTCACGTCTTTCCAGTTGTCACGGTATATAAAAGGCAGTAGTACTGGTCACTCCTGCGAAAGACGTTGTCAGTTAGCCTTCTGTAACGAGGGAAGAAGGTCGTGGCTTTTTTTTTTCCTCCCTATCACATAATTTATACATTTGTCATCCTTTAGATATCAATATACAAGAGAAAGAAGAAAATTGAGAACTTCGGTCTTTTAAAAGTAACATTTATTACATTAGAGTAAAATCTTGCATTAACAATATTTTGTGAGACTAAACATGGAATGGACAAAGAGGTTATTAGAAGAAGGGCAATTGTCTCTATCTTAAACGTCAATACATTCTCCAGAAAATCGAAATGAGAATAATTACAGAGATACTTTACAAAATGTTTCGCGATATGGTTCAAGTTATTTTGTAGTAATATGCAGCTATATTTATACATGTCTCTTATACCCCTCCACGAGGAATTGTGAATATGTATGAATATGATTTTAAAGATGGCTAAACATGTTGAAGAAAAAAAAGGAATTCAGATGATAGGAATAATAAAACATTCCTTTGCCAAGCTAAATGTCGAGAAGTCTAAAACACTAGTTGAATGATATGTGTGATACGACCTAGAATATTGTTTTGGGGCATGGTCAGACGACTTCAGAAAATACGGAGAAGCTATTGAAGGAATCCAGAAAAGAACAAAACAGAAAACACCAGAATTATTAAGAAATCTGTCTTCTGAAGAAAGATGTTAAACTTTAGGGATTGCAAATTTAGAGGAGATAAATCTAAGAAGGTGTGGGGGTGGGGGGACATGATAGAAATATATATTTAAAGGACTAATATTGAAATAGTAGTACACTATTTCAATGTAAAGCTCTGAATAACTATATCTTTCGGGGAGATATATCAAACGAGTGACATGATAGAAATATTTAAAATAATGAAAAGACTACAATATACAGTATTGCAGAAGTAAATGAAAATATAAGAACACATCACCATTGAACTGCAGATGAAAGTCAGTACTCTTTACATTTATCCCAGGTATATAGAAAGCTATCCTGATGTCCACTGATTGAAATATAAAACAATAAAGAAACACCACAATCCAGTAAACCTTAGTAATAATCCAATTAAGCCGCCATTTACAGTAGAAAATAGTAAGAAAACCAAAGTCACACTCAGAAGTTAATGCAGTGAAAACAATAAAAATATTATTAATAAATAATAATAATTTCATTTCATATTATCATTAAATTGTTTGTCTATTTTTATTGTAAACATAAAATATACTAATATATATATATATACATCGATACATTCTGTGAGCATGTCTTACTTAGGCAAAAGTCAAGTAATTTGCGGGGAGGAACCAATCCGTTAAATTGATCCCAGTACATGACTGGTACTATAAGTTATATGCTCCCAAATCATAAAAATTATGGGTTAATCTAAACACTGAGAACACAAAGGTGGAGTAAAATTATTTAAAAATTGAGGTTTTAATATTTTATCTTTTATTTACAAATTATATGTCTTGGTGTCATATTTAAGGATATAATGTAGTTATTGGTGGAAATAATATAATATGTGATGAAGAGGTGTATATAACTGTGGATATAGAATTGTTTTAATCATTATTTTTAACGGACGAAAAAACTACATAATGACTTCTAGTCGGAGTTACGGGAAATTACGGCAAAGACCCTCCATGAAGGTTCAAATATTACACATTATCTATATATAGGAATCAGGCTAAACAATTTACGGGCACGTCGCTCTAAGTTGGAATATTTTTCACACACACACACACGGGAGTTAGGTATGGCATATTTCAAATAAGAGAACATTATTACAGACGGAGTCATTGTTAGACCGATCAGAAAGAAAATGGATATTTAATTCATGAAAAAACCTGAAGTGTGAAAGACAGAGTCGACCCTTTCTAGTAACAACACTAAGAAACCCATGAACGCCACCACGTCCTAAATCTAACTCTGCGATCGTCATATCAAATCGAAATACTTCACCAACTGTGGAAGATGAAGGATTGAAGAACTATGATATATAGCTAAGAGGCTTGTCTCCAGAACATTTAGTAAGGTGTAAGCCAAGGGTTGCCAAATATTTTGGCGTCATTTCCCACATTCACATGAAAAAATGTTCCACCAGCCACCTGTATAGTAAATATTCCAAAGTATACCAAATATGTTTCGTAAATGTTTGTTCCTGGTTTAATTTTCCCAATTAGCTTCCTGATTTTTATTCAGGTTCTTTGCATATATTCCTTGAATAGGTTTTCGGGTAGCATACCTTCTTAAATCTCAAAATTCTATATCGGCCACCAAAGTTTCCAATGGCCCTCAATTTTCTGTTCAGCTGCTCATCGCCCACCCAACAGTTGAAACCGCCCAGTTGAGGAACCCCTGTGGGTAAGCTACATATTAATCGAGAGGAGGAGGTGACTATTATAATTTTTATAAGTAATAATCTTTTAAAGACAAGAGGAAATTTCATCATTAAAATCATAAATATATGTCTACAGAATACAATACAGATTATCAAAATGAAATTAAAAGCAAGTAAATCAGGGGCCACTAAACTTTACATATTTAGTTTTATTTCTATCGTGAAAAATGTTGATCTTCAGATATTAGATTATGGCGGCTGTAATTGTCTTTGTGTTTACGTGTTTGTTTGAAATCCTATTTTAATGTTCGTCTCTCTTTAAACATCGTTTATAGTTTGTTAAAATTAATTTTAGATTATTCGTACCTCGTCTGTGTGGTTTATTTTGATGTAGCGTCCCTGTCTTGTTTATTTTTGGTTACATTTTAAATGTGAAATACAGGAACATCAGACATTAAAATGAAATGTTACGTAAAACACACACCTTGTGTTTATTCCAGGTATTTAGATAGATGTCCAGATGTCCACTGACAACAAAATAATACAATCATCCAGTGAAACTTGGTAATAATCCAGGTTCGTTGCAGTCACCATTCACAGTAAACAATGGTTAGAAAGAATCAAAAACAAAAACAAAAGACGTATTCAGCAGTTAATGAAGTGAAAACAAAATAAAAACAACTTTACTGAATAAAATTCATTTCTTAATTTCAATAAGGTTTTTTGTTCTTTCTTTTATAAAAAAAAAAAATGTTAATTAAAATATGTTGAATATAATATGGGACATTACTACAAACTACAGCATTATTAGTTCAAATCTTACTTAATAAAAGAAACAAATACGCAGTTATTAGTATAAAACCTAAGGGAAATCGAACCCTAAATCAGGATCTCCACCGTCTCTAGTGCTTACCATTAGGCCACAGGGACGGCTACAAAAATTTTTTGAAAATTAATATTTACTTACCTATACTAGAAAAAACCGGAAGTGGAGAAAATTGAAAAACTTCTTCTTTTTCTTCCTCTGATTTTTGCCACGAACGATAACTCGTCTCTGACTTAAATCCAAATTTTGGATAAAAAAAAATCAGAGGAAGAAAAAGAAGATGTTTTTCAATTTTCTCCACTTCCGGTTTTTTCTAGTAATGAAAAAGTAGGTTTATAAATATTAATTTTCAGTAAGTTTCTGTAACCGTCCCTTTAGCTTAGTGGTAAGTATAAGAGCCGGTGGAGGTCCAGGTCCGGGGTTCAATCACTGGCAGTGTGTCGTATTAGATTTTTTATAGTATAAAACAAAAATAAAAAAGTAACTTTATAAATATTAATTTTCACACTGTTTTTATATCTGTCTCCGTGGCCTAATGGTAGGTATTAGAGACGGTGGAGAACCTGCTCTGAGTTTCGATCTCAGTCAAAGTCTATAGGTAATAATTTCATTTTTTACTTTGCTAGAGAAAAATTTAAATTTTAAAATACATAGTACAGATTCGGACTGAGATTGAACACCACATCAGTGTCTACATAGTCTCTAACACCTACCATTAGGCCAACGAAACAGATACAAGATCATAAGAAAAAATTTATATTTATAAACCTACTTTCAATTTCCAAGCAAAATAGATGTGATGGCGTTCATGGCTTTCTCATTCTTATTTCTACTATAATCGAGTCAATGTTTACATTTATTCTTCTGGGGCTTTCATAAAATATATTTTCACTTTCATTCGGGTTCATTAGATCCTACAACCAGATGATCTACAGGGACCTTCTTCATGGTCATAGCTGATTATTAAATATATACGGGAGAGTGTGTGTATCTATTAGATTAGATCTTGCCGTGATGTACTCAGCAATAATTGTTTTCAATTCCGTCGTCCCTCCATCCTTGGTGTGTATATAAATATATTTGCGATTTTAACGTACAACGGCGACAATATATAAATCTGTTTTGTTTGATAATAATTAGATAAAAATTATTGCTAGAGATTGATCCCTAATATTTTATCTCACTCCTTAACCAGGGAGGAAAGGCCCTCAGACTCGGACAATGTTGATAAGGAGAGCAGAGTGTATCCTTATTTGTCACGTCTTTCCAGTTGTCACGGTATATAAAAGGCAGTAGTACTGGTCACTCCTGCGAAAGACGTTGTCAGTTAGCCTTCTGTAACGAGGGAAGAAGGTCGTGGCTTTTTTTTTTCCTCCCTATCACATAATTTATACATTTGTCATCCTTTAGATATCAATATACAAGAGAAAGAAGAAAATTGAGAACTTCGGTCTTTTAAAAGTAACATTTATTACATTAGAGTAAAATCTTGCATTAACAATATTTTGTGAGACTAAACATGGAATGGACAAAGAGGTTATTAGAAGAAGGGCAATTGTCTCTATCTTAAACGTCAATACATTCTCCAGAAAATCGAAATGAGAATAATTACAGAGATACTTTACAAAATGTTTCGCGATATGGTTCAAGTTATTTTGTAGTAATATGCAGCTATATTTATACATGTCTCTTATACCCCTCCACGAGGAATTGTGAATATGTATGAATATGATTTTAAAGATGGCTAAACATGTTGAAGAAAAAAAAGGAATTCAGATGATAGGAATAATAAAACATTCCTTTGCCAAGCTAAATGTCGAGAAGTCTAAAACACTAGTTGAATGATATGTGTGATACGACCTAGAATATTGTTTTGGGGCATGGTCAGACGACTTCAGAAAATACGGAGAAGCTATTGAAGGAATCCAGAAAAGAACAAAACAGAAAACACCAGAATTATTAAGAAATCTGTCTTCTGAAGAAAGATGTTAAACTTTAGGGATTGCAAATTTAGAGGAGATAAATCTAAGAAGGTGTGCGGGTGGGGGGACATGATAGAAATATATATTTAAAGGACTAATATTTAAATAGTAGTACACTATTCCAATGTAAAGCTCTGAATAACTATATCTTTCGGGGAGATATATCAAACGAGTGACATGATAGAAATATTTAAAATAATGAAAAGACTACAATATACAGTATTGCAGAAGTAAATGAAAATATAAGAAGACATCACCATTGAACTGCAGATGAAAGTCAGTACTCTTTACATTTATCCCAGGTATATAGAAAGCTATCCTGATGTCCACTGATTGAAATATAAAACAATAAAGAAACACCACAATCCAGTAAACCTTAGTAATAATCCAATTAAGCCGCCATTTACAGTAGAAAATAGTAAGAAAACCAAAGTCACACTCAGAAGTTAATGCAGTGAAAACAATAAAAATATTATTAATAAATAATAATAATTTCATTTCATATTATCATTAAATTGTTTGTCTATTTTTATTGTAAACATAAAATATACTAATATATATATATATACATCGATACATTCTGTGAGCATGTCTTACTTAGGCAAAAGTCAAGTAATTTGCGGGGAGGAACCAATCCGTTAAATTGATCCCAGTACATGACTGGTACTATAAGTTATATGCTCCCAAATCATAAAAATTATGGGTTAATCTAAACACTGAGAACACAAAGGTGGAGTAAAATTATTTAAAAATTGAGGTTTTAATATTTTATCTTTTATTTACAAATTATATGTCTTGGTGTCATATTTAAGGATATAATGTAGTTATTGGTGGAAATAATATAATATGTGATGAAGAGGTGTATATAACTGTGGATATAGAATTGTTTTAATCATTATTTTTAACGGACGAAAAAACTACATAATGACTTCTAGTCGGAGTTACGGGAAATTACGGCAAAGACCCTCCATGAAGGTTCAAATATTACACATTATCTATATATAGGAATCAGGCTAAACAATTTACGGGCACGTCGCTCTAAGTTGGAATATTTTTCACACACACACACACGGGAGTTAGGTATGGCATATTTCAAATAAGAGAACATTATTACAGACGGAGTCATTGTAGGTTGAAATCATTGTTAGACCGATCAGAAAGAAAATGGATATTTAATTCATGAAAAAACCTGAAGTGTGAAAGACAGAGTCGACCCTTTCTAGTAACAACACTAAGAAACCCATGAACGCCACCACGTCCTAAATCTAACTCTGCGATCGTCATATCAAATCGAAATACTTCACCAACTGTGGAAGATGAAGGATTGAAGAACTATGATATATAGCTAAGAGGCTTGTCTCCAGAACATTTAGTAAGGTGTAAGCCAAGGGTTGCCAAATATTTTGGCGTCATTTCCCACATTCACATGAAAAAATGTTCCACCAGCCACCTGTATAGTAAATATTCCAAAGTATACCAAATATGTTTCGTAAATGTTTGTTCCTGGTTTAATTTTCCCAATTAGCTTCCTGATTTTTATTCAGGTTCTTTGCATATATTCCTTGAATAGGTTTTCGGGTAGCATACCTTCTTAAATCTCAAAATTCTATATCGGCCACCAAAGTTTCCAATGGCCCTCAATTTTCTGTTCAGCTGCTCATCGCCCACCCAACAGTTGAAACCGCCCAGTTGAGGAACCCCTGTGGGTAAGCTACATATTAATCGAGAGGAGGAGGTGACTATTATAATTTTTATAAGTAATAATCTTTTAAAGACAAGAGGAAATTTCATCATTAAAATCATAAATATATGTCTACAGAATACAATACAGATTATCAAAATGAAATTAAAAGCAAGTAAATCAGGGGCCACTAAACTTTACATATTTAGTTTTATTTCTATCGTGAAAAATGTTGATCTTCAGATATTAGATTATGGCGGCTGTAATTGTCTTTGTGTTTACGTGTTTGTTTGAAATCCTATTTTAATGTTCGTCTCTCTTTAAACATCGTTTATAGTTTGTTAAAATTAATTTTAGATTATTCGTACCTCGTCTGTGTGGTTTATTTTGATGTAGCGTCCCTGTCTTGTTTATTTTTGGTTACATTTTAAATGTGAAATACAGGAACATCAGACATTAAAATGAAATGTTACGTAAAACACACACCTTGTGTTTATTCCAGGTATTTAGATAGATGTCCAGATGTCCACTGACAACAAAATAATACAATCATCCAGTGAAACTTGGTAATAATCCAGGTTCGTTGCAGTCACCATTCACAGTAAACAATGGTTAGAAAGAATCAAAAACAAAAACAAAAGACGTATTCAGCAGTTAATGAAGTGAAAACAAAATATAAACAACTTTACTGAATAAAATTCATTTCTTAATTTCAATAAGGTTTTTTTGTTCTTTCTTTTATAAAAAAAAAAAATGTTAATTAAAATATGTTGAATATAATATGGGACATTACTACAAAGTACAGCATTATTAGTTCAAATCTTACTTAATAAAAGAAACAAATACGCAGTTATTAGTATAAAACCTAACGGAAATCGAACCCTAAATCAGGATCTCCACCGTCTCTAGTGCTTACCATTAGGCCACAGGGACGGTTACAAAAATTTTTTGAAAATTAATATTTACTTACCTATACTAGAAAAAACCGGAAGTGGAGAAAATTGAAAAACTTCTTCTTTTTCTTCCTCTGATTTTTGCCACGAACGATAACTCGTCTCTGACTTAAATCCAAATTTTGGATAAAAAAAAAATCAGAGGAAGAAAAAGAAGATGTTTTTCAATTTTCTCCACTTCCGGTTTTTTCTAGTAATGAAAAAGTAGGTTTATAAATATTAATTTTCAGTAAGTTTCTGTAACCGTCCCTTTAGCTTAGTGGTAAGTATAAGAGCCGGTGGAGGTCCAGGTCCGGGGTTCAATCACTGGCAGTGTGTCGTATTAGATTTTTTATAGTATAAAACAAAAATAAAAAAGTAACTTTATAAATATTAATTTTCACACTGTTTTTATATCTGTCTCCGTGGCCTAATGGTAGGTATTAGAGACGGTGGAGAACCTGCTCTGAGTTTCGATCTCAGTCAAAGTCTATAGGTAATAATTTCATTTTTTACTTTGCTAGAGAAAAATTTAAATTTTAAAATACATAGTACAGATTCGGACTGAGATTGAACACCACATCAGTGTCTACATAGTCTCTAACACCTACCATTAGGCCAACGAAACAGATACAAGAACATAAGAAAAAATTTATATTTATAAACCTACTTTCAATTTCCAAGCAAAATAGATGTGA
Source organism: Eledone cirrhosa (assembly GCA_964016885.1). Taxonomy (NCBI): domain Eukaryota; kingdom Metazoa; phylum Mollusca; class Cephalopoda; order Octopoda; family Eledonidae; genus Eledone; species Eledone cirrhosa. Next base: position 7,776,586 of record OZ024765.1, on the reverse strand, counting down.
TGGCGTTCATGGCTTTCTCATTCTTATTTCTACTATAATCGAGTCAATGTTTACATTTATTCTTCTGGGGCTTTCATAAAATATATTTTCACTTTCATTCGGGTTCATTAGATCCTACAACCAGATGATCTACAGGGACCTTCTTCATGGTCATAGCTGATTATTAAATATATACGGGAGAGTGTGTGTATCTATTAGATTAGATCTTGCCGTGATGTACTCAGCAATAATTGTTTTCAATTCCGTCGTCCCTCCATCCTTGGTGTGTATATAAATATATTTGCGATTTTAACGTACAACGGCGACAATATATAAATCTGTTTTGTTTGATAATAATTAGATAAAAATTATTGCTAGAGATTGATCCCTAATATTTTATCTCACTCCTTAACCAGGGAGGAAAGGTCCTCAGACTCGGACAATGTTGATAAGGAGAGCAGAGTGTATCCTTATTTGTCACGTCTTTCCAGTTGTCACGGTATATAAAAGGCAGTAGTACTAGTCACTCCTGCGAAAGACGTTGTCAGTTAGCCTTCTGTAACGAGAGAAGAAGGTCGTGGCTTTTTTTTTTTCCTCCCTGTCACATAATTTATACATTTGTCATCCTTTAGATATCAATATACAAGAGAAAGAAGAAAATTGAGAACTTCGGTCTTTTAAAAGTAACATTTATTACATTAGAGTAAAATCTTGCATTAACAATATTTTGTGAGACTAAACATGGAATGGACAAAGAGGTTATTAGAAGAAGGGCAATTGTCGCTATCTTAAACGTCAATACATTCTCCAGAAAATCGAAATGAGAATAATTACAGAGATACTTTACAAAATGTTTCGCGATATGGTTCAAGTTATTTTGTAGTAATATGCAGCTATATTTATACATCTCTCTTATACCCCTCCACGAGGAATTGTGAATATGTATGAATATGATTTTAAAGATGGCTAAACATGTTGAAGAAAAAAAAGGAATTCAGATGATAGGAATAATAAAACATTCCTTTGCCAAGCTAAATGTCGAGAAGTCTAAAACACTAGTTGAATGATATGTGTGATACGACCTAGAATATTGTTTTGGGGCATGGTCAGACGACTTCAGAAAATACGGAGAAGCTATTGAAGGAATCCAGAAAAGAACAAAACAGAAAACACCAGAATTATTAAGAAATCTGTCTTCTGAAGAAAGATGTTAAACTTTAGGGATTGCAAATTTAGAGGAGATAAATCTAAGAAGGTGGGGGGGGGGGGACATGATAGAAATATATATTTAAAGGACTAATATTTAAATAGTAGTACACTATTCCAATGTAAAGCTGTGAATAACTATATCTTTCGGGGAGATATATCAAACGAGTGACATGATAGAAATATTTAAAATAATGAAAAGACTACAATATACAGTATTGCAGAAGTAAATGAAAATATAAGAAGACATCACCATTGAACTGCAGATGAAAGTCAGTACTCTTTACATTTATCCCAGGTATATAGAAAGCTATCCTGATGTCCACTGATTGAAATATAAAACAATAAAGAAACACCACAATCCAGTAAACCTTAGTAATAATCCAATTAAGCCGCCATTTACAGTAGAAAATAGTAAGAAAACCAAAGTCACACTCAGAAGTTAATGCAGTGAAAACAATAAAAATATTATTAATAAATAATAATAATTTCATTTCATATTATCATTAAATTGTTTGTCTATTTTTATTGTAAACATAAAATATACTAATATATATATATACATCGATACATTCTGTGAGTATGTCTTACTTAGGCAAAAGTCAAGTATTTTGCGGGGAGGAACCAATCCGTTAAATTGATCCCAGTACATGACTGGTACTATAAGTTATATGCTCCCAAATCATAAAAATTATGGGTTAATCTAAACACTGAGAACACAAAGGTGGAGTAAAATTATTTAAAAATTGAGGTTTTAATATTTTATCTTTTATTTACAAATTATATGTCTTGGTGTCATATTTAAGGATATAATGTAGTTATTGGTGGAAATAATATAATATGTGATGAAGAGGTGTATATAACTGTGGATATAGAATTGTTTTAATCATTATTTTTAACGGACGAAAAAACTACATAATGACTTCTAGTCGGAGTTACGGGAAATTACGGCAAAGACCCTCCATGAAGGTTCAAATATTACACATTATCTATATATAGGAATCAGGCTAAACAATTTACGGGCACGTCGCTCTAAGTTGGAATATTTTTCACACACACACACACGGGAGTTAGGTATGGCATATTTCAAATAAGAGAACATTATTACAGACGGAGTCATTGTAGGTTGAAATCATTGTTAGACCGATCAGAAAGAAAATGGATATTTAATTCATGAAAAAACCTGAAGTGTGAAAGACAGAGTCGACCCTTTCTAGTAACAACACTAAGAAACCCATGAACGCCACCACGTCCTAAATCTAACTCTGCGATCGTCATATCAAATCGAAATACTTCACCAACTGTGGAAGATGAAGGATTGAAGAACTATGATATATAGCTAAGAGGCTTGTCTCCAGAACATTTAGTAAGGTGTAAGCCAAGGGTTGCCAAATATTTTGGCGTCATTTCCCACATTCACATGAAAAAATGTTCCACCAGCCACCTGTATAGTAAATATTCCAAAGTATACCAAATATGTTTCGTAAATGTTTGTTCCTGGTTTAATTTTCCCAATTAGCTTCCTGATTTTTATTCAGGTTCTTTGCATATATTCCTTGAATAGGTTTTCGGGTAGCATACCTTCTTAAATCTCAAAATTCTATATCGGCCACCAAAGTTTCCAATGGCCCTCAATTTTCTGTTCAGCTGCTCATCGCCCACCCAACAGTTGAAACCGCCCAGTTGAGGAACCCCTGTGGGTAAGCTACATATTAATCGAGAGGAGGAGGTGACTATTATAATTTTTATAAGTAATAATCTTTTAAAGACAAGAGGAAATTTCATCATTAAAATCATAAATATATGTCTACAGAATACAATACAGATTATCAAAATGAAATTAAAAGCAAGTAAATCAGGGGCCACTAAACTTTACATATTTAGTTTTATTTCTATCGTGAAAAATGTTGATCTTCAGATATTAGATTATGGCGGCTGTAATTGTCTTTGTGTTTACGTGTTTGTTTGAAATCCTATTTTAATGTTCGTCTCTCTTTAAACATCGTTTATAGTTTGTTAAAATTAATTTTAGATTATTCGTACCTCGTCTGTGTGGTTTATTTTGATGTAGCGTCCCTGTCTTGTTTATTTTTGGTTACATTTTAAATGTGAAATACAGGAACATCAGACATTAAAATGAAATGTTACGTAAAACACACACCTTGTGTTTATTCCAGGTATTTAGATAGATGTCCAGATGTCCACTGACAACAAAATAATACAATCATCCAGTGAAACTTGGTAATAATCCAGGTTCGTTGCAGTCACCATTCACAGTAAACAATGGTTAGAAAGAATCAAAAACAAAAACAAAAGACGTATTCAGCAGTTAATGAAGTGAAAACAAAATAAAAACAACTTTACTGAATAAAATTCATTTCTTAATTTCAATAAGGTTTTTTGTTCTTTCTTTTATAAAAAAAATAAATTTTAATTAAAATATGTTGAATATAATATGGGACATTACTACAAAGTACAGCATTATTAGTTCAAATCTTACTTAATAAAAGAAACAAATACGCAGTTATTAGTATAAAACCTAACGGAAATCGAACCCTAAATCAGGATCTCCACCGTCTCTAGTGCTTACCATTAGGCCACAGGGACGGTTACAAAAATTTTTTGAAAATTAATATTTACTTACCTATACTAGAAAAAACCGGAAGTGGAGAAAATTGAAAAACTTCTTCTTTTTCTTCCTCTGATTTTTGCCACGAACGATAACTCGTCTCTGACTTAAATCCAAATTTTGGATAAAAAAAAATCAGAGGAAGAAAAAGAAGATGTTTTTCAATTTTCTCCACTTCCGGTTTTTTCTAGTAATGAAAAAGTAGGTTTATAAATATTAATTTTCAGTAAGTTTCTGTAACCGTCCCTTTAGCTTAGTGGTAAGTATTAGTGCCGGTGGAGGTCCAGGTCCGGGGTTCAATCACTGGCAGTGTGTCGTATTGGATTTTTTATAGTATAAAACAAAAATAAAAAAGTAACTTTATAAATATTAATTTTCACACTGTTTTTATATCTGTCTCCGTGGCCTAATGGTAGGTATTAGAGACGGTGGAGAACCTGCTCTGAGTTTCGATCTCAGTCAAAGTCTATAGGTAATAATTTCATTTTTTACTTTGCTAGAGAAAAATTTAAATTTTAAAATATATAGTACAGATTCGGACTGAGATTGAACACCACATCAGTCTCTAACACCTACCATTAGGCCAACGAAACAGATACAAGAACATAAGAAAAAATTTATATTTATAAACCTACTTTCAATTTCCAAGCAAAATAGATGTGATGGCGTTCATGGCTTTCTCATTCTTATTTCTACTATAATCGAGTCAATGTTTACATTTATTCTTCTGGGGTTTTCATAAAATATATTTTCACTTTCATTCGGGTTCATTAGATCCTACAACCAGATGATCTACAGGGACCTTCTTCATGGTCATAGCTGATTATTAAATATATACGGGAGAGTGTGTGTATCTATTAGATTAGATCTTGCCGTGATGTACTCAGCAATAATTGTTTTCAATTCCGTCGTCCCTCCATCCTTGGTGTGTATATAAATATATTTGCGATTTTAACGTACAACGGCGACAATATATAAATCTGTTTTGTTTGATAATAATTAGATAAAAATTATTGCTAGAGATTGATCCCTAATATTTTATCTCACTCCTTAACCAGGGAGGAAAGGCCCTCAGACTCGGACAATGTTGATAAGGAGAGCAGAGTGTATCCTTATTTGTCACATCTTTCCAGTTGTCACGGTATATAAAAGGCAGTAGTACTAGTCACTCCTGCGAAAGACGTTGTCAGTTAGCCTTCTGTAACGAGAGAAGAAGGTCGTGGCTTTTTTTTTCCCTCCCTATCACATAATTTATACATTTGTCATCCTTTAGATATCAATATACAAGAGAAAGAAGAAAATTGAGAACTTCGGTCTTTTAAAAGTAACATTTATTACATTAGAGTAAAATCTTGCATTAACAATATTTTGTGAGACTAAACATGGAATGGACAAAGAGGTTATTAGAAGAAGGGCAATTGTCGCTATCTTAAACGTCAATACATTCTCCAGAAAATCGAAATGAGAATAATTACAGAGATACTTTACAAAATGTTTCGCGATATGGTTCAAGTTATTTTGTAGTAATATGCAGCTATATTTATACATGTCTCTTATACCCCTCCACGAGGAATTGTGAATATGTATGAATATGATTTTAAAGATGGCTAAACATGTTGAAGAAAAAAAAGGAATTCAGATGATAGGAATAATAAAACATTCCTTTGCCAAGCTAAATGTCGAGAAGTCTAAAACACTAGTTGAATGATATGTGTGATACGACCTAGAATATTGTTTTGGGGCATGGTCAGACGACTTCAGAAAATACGGAGAAGCTATTGAAGGAATCCAGAAAAGAACAAAACAGAAAACACCAGAATTATTAAGAAATCTGTCTTCTGAAGAAAGATGTTAAACTTTAGGGATTGCAAATTTAGAGGAGATAAATCTAAGAAGGTGGGGTGGGGGGGGGACATGATAGAAATATATATTTAAAGGACTAATATTTAAATAGTAGTACACTATTCCAATGTAAAGCTCTGAATAACTATATCTTTCGGGGAGATATATCAAACGAGTGACATGATAGAAATATTTAAAATAATGAAAAGACTACAGTATTGCAGAAGTAAATGAAAATATAAGAAGACATCACCATTGAACTGCAGATGAAAGTCAGTACTCTTTACATTTATCCCAGGTATATAGAAAGCTATCCTGATGTCCACTGATTGAAATATAAAACAATAAAGAAACACCACAATCCAGTAAACCTTAGTAATAATCCAATTAAGCCGCCATTTACAGTAGAAAATAGTAAGAAAACCAAAGTCACACTCAGAAGTTAATGCAGTGAAAACAATAAAAATATTATTAATAAATAATAATAATTTCATTTCATATTATCATTAAATTGTTTGTCTATTTTTATTGTAAACATAAAATATACTAATATATATATATACATCGATACATTCTGTGAGTATGTCTTACTTAGGCAAAAGTCAAGTATTTTGCGGGGAGGAACCAATCCGTTAAATTGATCCCAGTACATGACTGGTACTATAAGTTATATGCTCCCAAATCATAAAAATTATGGGTTAATCTAAACACTGAGAACACAAAGGTGGAGTAAAATTATTTAAAAATTGAGGTTTTAATATTTTATCTTTTATTTACAAATTATATGTCTTGGTGTCATATTTAAGGATATAATGTAGTTATTGGTGGAAATAATATAATATGTGATGAAGAGGTGTATATAACTGTGGATATAGAATTGTTTTAATCATTATTTTTAACGGACGAAAAAACTACATAATGACTTCTAGTCGGAGTTACGGGAAATTACGGCAAAGACCCTCCATGAAGGTTCAAATATTACACATTATCTATATATAGGAATCAGGCTAAACAATTTACGGGCACGTCGCTCTAAGTTGGAATATTTTTCACACACACACACACGGGAGTTAGGTATGGCATATTTCAAATAAGAGAACATTATTACAGACGGAGTCATTGTAGGTTGAAATCATTGTTAGACCGATCAGAAAGAAAATGGATATTTAATTCATGAAAAAACCTGAAGTGTGAAAGACAGAGTCGACCCTTTCTAGTAACAACACTAAGAAACCCATGAACGCCACCACGTCCTAAATCTAACTCTGCGATCGTCATATCAAATCGAAATACTTCACCAACTGTGGAAGATGAAGGATTGAAGAACTATGATATATAGCTAAGAGGCTTGTCTCCAGAACATTTAGTAAGGTGTAAGCCAAGGGTTGCCAAATATTTTGGCGTCATTTCCCACATTCACATGAAAAAATGTTCCACCAGCCACCTGTATAGTAAATATTCCAAAGTATACCAAATATGTTTCGTAAATGTTTGTTCCTGGTTTAATTTTCCCAATTAGCTTCCTGATTTTTATTCAGGTTCTTTGCATATATTCCTTGAATAGGTTTTCGGGTAGCATACCTTCTTAAATCTCAAAATTCTATATCGGCCACCAAAGTTTCCAATGGCCCTCAATTTTCTGTTCAGCTGCTCATCGCCCACCCAACAGTTGAAACCGCCCAGTTGAGGAACCCCTGTGGGTAAGCTACATATTAATCGAGAGGAGGAGGTGACTATTATAATTTTTATAAGTAATAATCTTTTAAAGACAAGAGGAAATTTCATCATTAAAATCATAAATATATGTCTACAGAATACAATACAGATTATCAAAATGAAATTAAAAGCAAGTAAATCAGGGGCCACTAAACTTTACATATTTAGTTTTATTTCTATCGTGAAAAATGTTGATCTTCAGATATTAGATTATGGCGGCTGTAATTGTCTTTGTGTTTACGTGTTTGTTTGAAATCCTATTTTAATGTTCGTCTCTCTTTAAACATCGTTTATAGTTTGTTAAAATTAATTTTAGATTATTCGTACCTCGTCTGTGTGGTTTATTTTGATGTAGCGTCCCTGTCTTGTTTATTTTTGGTTACATTTTAAATGTGAAATACAGGAACATCAGACATTAAAATGAAATGTTACGTAAAACACACGCCTTGTGTTTATTCCAGGTATTTAGATAGATGTCCAGATGTCCACTGACAACAAAATAATACAATCATCCAGTGAAACTTGGTAATAATCCAGGTTCGTTGCAGTCACCATTCACAATAAACAATGGTTAGAAAGAATCAAAAACAAAAACAAAAGACGTATTCAGCAGTTAATGAAGTGAAAACAAAATAAAAACAACTTTACTGAATAAAATTCATTTCTTAATTTCAATAAGGTTTTTTGTTCTTTCTTTTATAAAAAAAATAAATTTTAATTGAAATATGTTGAATATAATATGGGACATTACTACAAACTACAGCATTATTAGTTCAAATCTTACTTAATAAAAGAAACAAATACGCAGTTATTAGTATAAAACCTAACGGAAATCGAACCCTAAATCAGGATCTCCACCGTCTCTAGTGCTTACCATTAGGCCACAGGGACGGTTACAAAAATTTTTTGAAAATTAATATTTACTTACCTATACTAGAAAAAACCGGAAGTGGAGAAAATTGAAAAACTTCTTCTTTTTCTTCCTCTGATTTTTGCCACGAACGATAACTCGTCTCTGACTTAAATCCAAATTTTGGATAAAAAAAAATCAGAGGAAGAAAAAGAAGATGTTTTTCAATTTTCTCCACTTCCGGTTTTTTCTAGTAATGAAAAAGTAGGTTTATAAATATTAATTTTCAGTAAGTTTCTGTAACCGTCCCTTTAGCTTAGTGGTAAGTATTAGTGCCGGTGGAGGTCCAGGTCCGGGGTCCAATCACTGGCAGTGTGTCGTATTGGATTTTTTATAGTATAAAACAAAAATAAAAAAGTAACTTTATAAATATTAATTTTCACACTGTTTTTATATCTGTCTCCGTGGCCTAATGGTAGGTATTAGAGACGGTGGAGAACCTGCTCTGAGTTTCGATCTCAGTCAAAGTCTATAGGTAATAATTTCATTTTTTACTTTGCTAGAGAAAAATTTAAATTTTAAAATATATAGTACAGATTCGGACTGAGATTGAACACCACATCAGTCTCTAACACCTACCATTAGGCCAACGAAACAGATACAAGAACATAAGAAAAAATTTATATTTATAAACCTACTTTCAATTTCCAAGCAAAATAGATGTGATGGCGTTCATGGCTTTCTCATTCTTATTTCTACTATAATCGAGTCAATGTTTACATTTATTCTTCTGGGGCTTTCATAAAATATATTTTCACTTTCATTCGGGTTCATTAGATCCTACAACCAGATGATCTACAGGGACCTTCTTCATGGTCATAGCTGATTATTAAATATATACGGGAGAGTGTGTGTATCTATTAGATTAGATCTTGCCGTGATGTACTCAGCAATAATTGTTTTCAATTCCGTCGTCCCTCCATCCTTGGTGTGTATATAAATATATTTGCGATTTTAACGTACAACGGCGACAATATATAAATCTGTTTTGTTTGATAATAATTAGATAAAAATTATTGCTAGAGATTGATCCCTAATATTTTATCTCACTCCTTAACCAGGGAGGAAAGGCCCTCAGACTCGGACAATGTTGATAAGGAGAGCAGAGTGTATCCTTATTTGTCACGTCTTTCCAGTTGTCACGGTATATAAAAGGCAGTAGTACTAGTCACTCCTGCGAAAGACGTTGTCAGTTAGCCTTCTGTAACGAGAGAAGAAGGTCGTGGCTTTTTTTTTTCCTCCCTATCACATAATTTATACATTTGTCATCCTTTAGATATCAATATACAAGAGAAAGAAGAAAATTGAGAACTTCGGTCTTTTAAAAGTAACATTTATTACATTAGAGTAAAATCTTGCATTAACAATATTTTGTGAGACTAAACATGGAATGGACAAAGAGATTATTAGAAGAAGGGCAATTGTCTCTATCTTAAACGTCAATACATTCTCCAGAAAATCGAAATGAGAATAATTACAGAGATACTTTACAAAATGTTTCGCGATATGGTTCAAGTTATTTTGTAGTAATATGCAGCTATATTTATACATCTCTCTTATACCCCTCCACGAGGAATTGTGAATATGTATGAATATGATTTTAAAGATGGCTAAACATGTTGAAGAAAAAAAAGGAATTCAGATGATAGGAATAATAAAACATTCCTTTGCCAAGCTAAATGTCGAGAAGTCTAAAACACTAGTTGAATGATATGTGTGATACGACCTAGAATATTGTTTTGGGGCATGGTCAGACGACTTCAGAAAATACGGAGAAGCTATTGAAGGAATCCAGAAAAGAACAAAACAGAAAACACCAGAATTATTAAGAAATCTGTCTTCTGAAGAAAGATGTTAAACTTTAGGGATTGCAAATTTAGAGGAGATAAATCTAAGAAGGTGGGGGGGGGGGGGGGACATGATAGAAATATATATTTAAAGGACTAATATTTAAATAGTAGTACACTATTCCAATGTAAAGCTGTGAATAACTATATCTTTCGGGGAGATATATCAAACGAGTGACATGATAGAAATATTTAAAATAATGAAAAGACTACAATATACAGTATTGCAGAAGTAAATGAAAATATAAGAAGACATCACCATTGAACTGCAGATGAAAGTCAGTACTCTTTACATTTATCCCAGGTATATAGAAAGCTATCCTGATGTCCACTGATTGAAATATAAAACAATAAAGAAACACCACAATCCAGTAAACCTTAGTAATAATCCAATTAAGCCGCCATTTACAGTAGAAAATAGTAAGAAAACCAAAGTCACACTCAGAAGTTAATGCAGTGAAAACAATAAAAATATTATTAATAAATAATAATAATTTCATTTCATATTATCATTAAATTGTTTGTCTATTTTTATTGTAAACATAAAATATACTAATATATATATATACATTCATACATATACATCGATACATTCTGTGAGTATGTCTTACTTAGGCAAAAGTCAAGTAATTTGCGGGGAGGAACCAATCCGTTAAATTGATCCCAGTACATGACTGGTACTATAAGTTTTATGCTTCCAAATCATAAAAATTAAGGGTTAATCTAAACACTGAGAACACAAAGGTGGAGTAAAATTATTTAAAAATTGAGGTTTTAATATTTTATCTTTTATTTACAAATTATATGTCTTGGTGTCATATTTAAGGATATAATGTAGTTATTGGTGGAAATAATATAATATGTGATGAAGAGGTGTATATAACTGTGGATATAGAATTGTTTTAATCATTATTTTTAACGGACGAAAAAACTACATAATGACTTCTAGTCGGAGTTACGGGAAATTACGGCAAAGACCCTCCATGAAGGTTCAAATATTACACATTATCTATATATAGGAATCAGGCTAAACAATTTACGGGCACGTCGCTCTAAGTTGGAATATTTTTCACACACACAGACACGGGAGTTAGGTATGACATATTTCAAATAAGAGAACATTATTACAGACGGAGTCATTGTAGGTTGAAATCATTGTTAGACCGATCAGAAAGAAAATGGATATTTAATTCATGAAAAAACCTGAAGTGTGAAAGACAGAGTCGACCCTTTCTAGTAACAACACTAAGAAACCCATGAACGCCACCACGTCCTAAATCTAACTCTGCGATCGTCATATCAAATCGAAATACTTCACCAACTGTGGAAGATGAAGGATTGAAGAACTATGATATATAGCTAAGAGGCTTGTCTCCAGAACATTTAGTAAGGTGTAAGCCAAGGGTTGCCAAATATTTTGGCGTCATTTCCCACATTCACATGAAAAAATGTTCCACCAGCCACCTGTATAGTAAATATTCCAAAGTATACCAAATATGTTTCGTAAATGTTTGTTCCTGGTTTAATTTTCCCAATTAGCTTCCTGATTTTTATTCAGGTTCTTTGCATATATTCCTTGAATAGGTTTTCGGGTAGCATACCTTCTTAAATCTCAAAATTCTATATCGGCCACCAAAGTTTCCAATGGCCCTCAATTTTCTGTTCAGCTGCTCATCGCCCACCCAACAGTTGAAACCGCCCAGTTGAGGAACCCCTGTGGGTAAGCTACATATTAATCGAGAGGAGGAGGTGACTATTATAATTTTTATAAGTAATAATCTTTTAAAGACAAGAGGAAATTTCATCATTAAAATCATAAATATATGTCTACAGAATACAATACAGATTATCAAAATGAAATTAAAAGCAAGTAAATCAGGGGCCACTAAACTTTACATATTTAGTTTTATTTCTATCGTGAAAAATGTTGATCTTCAGATATTAGATTATGGCGGCTGTAATTGTCTTTGTGTTTACGTGTTTGTTTGAAATCCTATTTTAATGTTCGTCTCTCTTTAAACATCGTTTATAGTTTGTTAAAATTAATTTTAGATTATTCGTACCTCGTCTGTGTGGTTTATTTTGATGTAGCGTCCCTGTCTTGTTTATTTTTGGTTACATTTTAAATGTGAAATGCAGGAACATCAGACATTAAAATGAAATGTTACGTAAAACACACACCTTGTGTTTATTCCAGGTATTTAGATAGATGTCCAGATGTCCACTGACAACAAAATAATACAATCATCCAGTGAAACTTGGTAATAATCCAGGTTCGTTGCAGTCACCATTCACAGTAAACAATGGTTAGAAAGAATCAAAAACAAAAACAAAAGACGTATTCAGCAGTTAATGAAGTGAAAACAAAATAAAAACAACTTTACTGAATAAAATTCATTTCTTAATTTCAATAAGGTTTTTTGTTCTTTCTTTTATAAAAAAAAAACATGTTAATTAAAATATGTTGAATATAATATGGGACATTACTACAAAGTACAGCATTATGAGTTCAAATCTTACTTAATAAAAGAAACAAATACGCAGTTATTAGTATAAAACCTAACGGAAATCGAACCCTAAATCAGGATCTCCACCGTCTCTAGTGCTTACCATTAGGCCACAGGGACGGTTACAAAAATTTTTTGAAAATTAATATTTACTTACCTATACTAGAAAAAACCGGAAGTGGAGAAAATTGAAAAACTTCTTCTTTTTCTTCCTCTGATTTTTGCCACGAACGATAACTCGTCTCTGACTTAAATCCAAATTTTGGATAAAAAAAAGTCAGAGGAAGAAAAAGAAGATGTTTTTCAATTTTCTCCACTTCCGGTTTTTTCTAGTAATGAAAAAGTAGGTTTATAAATATTAATTTTCAGTAAGTTTCTGTAACCGTCCCTTTAGCTTAGTGGTAAGTATTAGTGCCGGTGGAGGTCCAGGTCCGGGGTCCAATCACTGGCAGTGTGTCGTATTGGATTTTTTATAGTATAAAACAAAAATAAAAAAGTAACTTTATAAATATTAATTTTCACACTGTTTTTATATCTGTCTCCGTGGCCTAATGGTAGGTATTAGAGACGGTGGAGAACCTGCTCTGAGTTTCGATCTCAGTCAAAGTCTATAGGTAATAATTTCATTTTTTACTTTGCTAGAGAAAAATTTAAATTTTAAAATATATAGTACAGATTCGGACTGAGATTGAACACCACATCAGTCTCTAACACCTACCATTAGGCCAACGAAACAGATACAAGAACATAAGAAAAAATTTATATTTATAAACCTACTTTCAATTTCCAAGCAAAATAGATGTGATGGCGTTCATGGCTTTCTCATTCTTATTTCTACTATAATCGAGTCAATGTTTACATTTATTCTTCTGGGGCTTTCATAAAATATATTTTCACTTTCATTCGGGTTCATTAGATCCTACAACCAGATGATCTACAGGGACCTTCTTCATGGTCATAGCTGATTATTAAATATATACGGGAGAGTGTGTGTATCTATTAGATTAGATCTTGCCGTGATGTACTCAGCAATAATTGTTTTCAATTCCGTCGTCCCTCCATCCTTGGTGTGTATATAAATATATTTGCGATTTTAACGTACAACGGCGACAATATATAAATCTGTTTTGTTTGATAATAATTAGATAAAAATTATTGCTAGAGATTGATCCCTAATATTTTATCTCACTCCTTAACCAGGGAGGAAAGGCCCTCAGACTCGGACAATGTTGATAAGGAGAGCAGAGTGTATCCTTATTTGTCACGTCTTTTCAGTTGTCACGGTATATAAAAGGCAGTAGTACTAGTCACTCCTGCGAAAGACGTTGTCAGTTAGCCTTCTGTAACGAGAGAAGAAGGTCGTGGCTTTTTTTTTTCCTCCCTATCACATAATTTATACATTTGTCATCCTTTAGATATCAATATACAAGAGAAAGAAGAAAATTGAGAACTTCGGTCTTTTAAAAGTAACATTTATTACATTAGAGTAAAATCTTGCATTAACAATATTTTGTGAGACTAAACATGGAATGGACAAAGAGATTATTAGAAGAAGGGCAATTGTCTCTATCTTAAACGTCAATACATTCTCCAGAAAATCGAAATGAGAATAATTACAGAGATACTTTACAAAATGTTTCGCGATATGGTTCAAGTTATTTTGTAGTAATATGCAGCTATATTTATACATCTCTCTTATACCCCTCCACGAGGAATTGTGAATATGTATGAATATGATTTTAAAGATGGCTAAACATGTTGAAGAAAAAAAAGGAATTCAGATGATAGGAATAATAAAACATTCCTTTGCCAAGCTAAATGTCGAGAAGTCTAAAACACTAGTTGAATGATATGTGTGATACGACCTAGAATATTGTTTTGGGGCATGGTCAGACGACTTCAGAAAATACGGAGAAGCTATTGAAGGAATCCAGAAAAGAACAAAACAGAAAACACCAGAATTATTAAGAAATCTGTCTTCTGAAGAAAGATGTTAAACTTTAGGGATTGCAAATTTAGAGGAGATAAATCTAAGAAGGTGGGGGGGGGGGACATGATAGAAATATATATTTAAAGGACTAATATTTAAATAGTAGTACACTATTCCAATGTAAAGCTGTGAATAACTATATCTTTCGGGGAGATA
>OZ024765.1:7755568-7761604 GCA_964016885.1 Eledone cirrhosa | reverse complement strand
GGAAAAACAGGTGAAAGTGAAAATTGAGAGAGACAAAGATGAAAACAAAACAAAGGTAGAAGGGTTACCGTAGTGGAGATTTAATCCCAATATTTCGGGCTCACGCCCATCAACGTGGCAAAGTTCCAAAATGGGGGGGGTGGGGGGGGGGGGGGGCAGGCCAAGCGGAGAAAGTTGTGATGTCGTTAAGACAGGAATGCCGAATAACGAATTCCTACCTCGAGATTTCCCTCTGCATTGTTGTGGCTTTCTTAACTACGTATTTTACACATTTCACAATGCTTCAAGCAAACTTTAACACCCTCATATATATATATATATAATCCTTATCGAGCCCTCTTCGACTTTAGTCTTCACATTTATTATTACTATATATGTGTGTGTGTGTGAAATTTATATATTTATATTTAGCTGGCCATTTCTTTGTCCTCTCTGTTTCCGTAGAAACTGTGAAATTACTACAACTACCACACAACAGAAAGAAATGAAGATATTCCGTAAACATGGAATCGTTTGCCTTCTCCCAGTTTGTTCACGGCGTCCTGACTCTCTCCCTCTTTAGCTATATCACCTCCTCCCTCCCTGTAGCTCTACCACCTCGAACAGTAATCCCCTCCGTCACTGCAGCGATATCACTCATCACTCTCTCTCTCTCTAACAATATTCCCGTCTCTGCAGCTATATCACATCTCTTTCTAAAAAGATTCCGCCCCGCTCTTTACCAATATCACTCTCTCCCTCTCTAACAATATTCCCCCCTCCCTTTCTGTAGCTATATCACTCTCTCTTTAACAATACCCCTCCCTTTCTTTAGCTATATCATCTCTTCTCTAACACTATTACACCCCTTTATAACATCTGTCTGTCTCTCTCTCTAACAATGTTCGATATCTTGATAAAGATAGAAGATAGCGAGGCTAAGGTGCTGGAATAGCCAAGCACCCTTCCAGGCAGCAGTAGATATCTTGATAAAGATAGAAGATAGCGAGGCTAAGGTGCTGGAATAGCCAAGCACCCTTCCAGGCAGCAGTAGATATCTTGATAAAGATAGCGAGGCTAAGGTGCTGGAATAGCCAAGCACCCTTCCAGGCAGCAGTAGATATCTTGATAAAGATAGAAGATAGCGAGGCTAAGGTGCTAGAATAGCCAAGCACCCTTCCAGGCAGCAGTAGATATCTTGATAAAGATAGAAGATAGCGAGGCTAAGGTGCTGGAATAGCCAAGCACCCTTCCAGGCAGCAGTAGATATCTTGATAAAGATAGAAGATAGCGAGGCTAAGGTGCTGGAATAGCCAAGCACCCTTCCAGGCAGCAGTAGATATCTTGATAAAGATAGAAGATAGCGAGGCTAAGGTGCTGGAATAGCCAAGCACCCTTCCAGGCAGCAGTAGATATCTTGATAAAGATAGAAGATAGCGAGGCTAAGGTGCTGGAATAGCCAAGTACATTTGCAGGCACCACCAGATACCTCGGCAACGTGAGCCGCGAATTCTGATATCCAGCTTTCTCAAACTTCACAAGCTGAAAAACATAGCTTCCATGAAAATATTGCCAATTTTGGAGACATTTAGTAATATAATTAATTGTTTCTACTTTAGGCACAAGGCCAGCAATTACCCAGTGCATTACTGGTACTTTATTTTATCGACCCCGTAAGGATGAAAGGCAAAGTCAACCTCGGCGGGATTTGAACTCAGATCATAAAGGGACGTAACTATGCTGGAAAGCATGGCGTCCGACCCTCTACCGATACTGCCTGGATTGGCAGTATCAGTAGAGGGTCGGACGCCATGCTTTCCAGCATAGAGTTACGTCCCTTTGCGGTCTGAGTTCGAATCCCGCCGAGGTTAACTTTGCCTTTCATCCTTACGGGATCGATAAAATAAAATACCAGTCACGCACTGAGATAATTGCTGGCCTTGTGCCTAAAGTAGAAACAATTATTAAGCTGGTGTTTGGAACATAACTTAAGAAAAATTCTTACATAAAATCACAATGCAGGGCTTTTCGAAAAATATTAACAAATTAGACCTTTCAGTCTATATTCTTTATGAAAAACTTGCCTATGATTTTCAAATAACTTAGAGGGAGTTAGTAATATAACTTTCTCATTATTAAGCTGGTGTTTGGAACATGACTTTAAAAAGTTTCTGACATAAAATTCGGAGCGAAGATTTCAAAGTATAAAGACTCCTTTTATATAATTTTGTAAGTTGTTGGTGTTTGAAACATAACTTAATATATTTGTAAGGTTCCTAGCAACAATTAATTAATCGATTATATGTATGCATCTTATATATTTGTTATATGATAATAACAAAGTAACGAGCCGATAACAATACAATAATAAACGAATAGGCTATGTAGCCGGTAAACCCTAAATGGATGCAACAGCCATCGCTATAGCGTTTCACCAGCCCTTTCCTTCTGTTGTCTGCATATGTTTATGTATTTACGTGTAGCATACGTTACGAATAGGACGACTAAATGATTTTAAACTTGTTTTTTAATAAATTGATGGTGGAAAATAGTTCAAATTGTCTTAACTCGGGCCGCAACTAACGGTGTTTGATACTCTTACCGGCTACAGCCTTTGCCACTTTAAAACTTAAAAATTCTTACATAAAAATAAAAGAAAGGTTGGTAGATAAATATAAACACTTTAAAATAAACAGTTTTCTATCGTAAAAGCAGGTGTAAATAAATCGCAATTTTTATAAATTTCTTACACAAATGTCAGGTACTGACGTCAATAGAACAATCGACACTTCGGGGACATCTGAAGATTCCTGTGATAAAATAAAAGAGCACTTACCTTAAACTGGGCCTTTTGTCAAAAAATAGGAGGAAGTCCTTCTTGCTTTTCAACGGTACATCCTCAGATTTAGGTTTAATATGCTTATTTCGAAATTACGCTATAGATGTGTACACGAACACCAAAAATAAAGGCGATAGGTCTGCCTTAAACACAAGCATTCAGCTGGTTAAATCCAGTTTGTAACACAAAAATGTAAACACTTTGTATACATAAAGATATTTGAAAAAAAAAATTGTGGATTTCTCACGTGTTAACTCTATTAATCTTTCGTCAACGTGCTTTCCTTGAATTATTCACGATTGAACGTATCAGGAACGACAACTCAGTACGTTTAAACTGTTACTTTCGCCGCTTTCTAGGTTATCCCCCTTGAATATCTTCTCGCTGTACCTTATCAACAACGGCTGGAAGAACAAGACATAGGTCCATTGTATGGTTAACTCTTCAGGTGCTGCTGGTACTTATTTTCAGCTGAGTGTGTCAGCATTACAAGGTTGTGGGTTCAATTCTTGGACTAGAGAGAACGTTGACCTTCAGCAAGTCACAGTATTTCACCTACTTCGAGTGCACTCAACCGAAGAGAGAAAAAAAACATCTACCAAAGGCAGTAACTGGGGTTTAATACTCGCAAAGAAATGAGGTTTGTCTGTTCATGATAGGACAGGCGACCCTTATTATTTCAACGTCTGAGAAACCTCCAATGAGATGCAACCTCGTAGGAAACCAACTAAACATGCATAGGTGTGAGTTGTAACAACAACCACATGACATGACTGGTACCCGCTATCATTAAAATACGAGAAACATATTATGAGAAGTAACCCCATAGGTGTAGGTTGTAACAACAACCATATAATAAGGCAGGGGCCATATCATTAAAATATCCAAGAAACCTCCTATGAAATACAACCTTATACGAGACCAGCTAAACCTACATATATCTGGGCAGTAATATCAAGCACACACAAGATAGGACTGCTGACCCTATTGTTAAAATACCCAATAAATCTCCTGTATGGTGCAATACTGTAAGAGGCCAGCTAAACCTACATAGGTGAGAGCTGTAATATGATAGGACTGGGGCTCCTATCATTAAAATATCTAAGGAACATGTGAGATACAACCTCATATGAGACCAGCTAAACCTACATAGGTATGAGCTGTAACATGATAGGACTGGGCCCCTTATCATTAAAAGCCCCAATGAAACTTCTATGTAATGCAATATTACAGGCAGGAGAGCATGGAAAGAGCAACAACACGATAAAACTGGGAGCCCCTATGATAAAAACATCACAGAAACCTCGTAGGTCAGCTTTACGTAGGTATGAACTGTAACATGATAAAACTGGGAGCCCCTATCATTAAAACATCAGGGAAACCTCTGATGAGATGAGAAGGAACCTCGTAGGAGGCCGGCTTTACATAGGTATGAGCTGTAACAACAACAATGTGCAGGGATTAATATCTGCAGTTGGCTAGCAATTGAACTGAACTGATCTGCACGTAACTAATCAATCAGATCGATATGATCAAGTATTAAAAAAAAAACAACTATAACTAATAAGTATTAAAGTTCCTTTCAAATAGAAACATAAACATACACACACATATATATATATGGTGGCTGCCAACTCGTTTTCGAGTACGGCCACTACTTTATATCCATGTAGGAGAACCCCTACCGATGCGCTGAATGAGTGTGACCTTTTAGTCCAGCCAGCGACTTGAAAACTCTGGTACAAACACTATTATTTATTTATTTTAAACACTTGTGACAATTATTGTCACATAGCGCTGGGCCCATGGTACCCTGACAAGTGCAGAGAGATCTCCAGATATAAAGCAATGCCTGTGCCGTGAAGCTTTTATAGTCAAAGGCACTGCACAAAGCCAGTCCCACTCTCTTAACCAAGATGATATTTACCAAAAAGAAGAACAAGTCAACATCATTGGATACCATCAGGGTTGCAGGTGTTATATCAGAGTTTTCCTTCTCCTAGAAATCTGCCTTGACAAAGGCTAAGGGGTCATCTCATATATATACCTACACACATACACACACATATAAATGTATATCTATATACATACACATATAAATGTAAATCTATATACATACATATATATATATTTGAATTATTTTCCCACATCTGAAGTTAACTATTTTTCCATTTTGACGTTATAGTCACATATATTATGAAATATTGTTGGCTTCACGCTCACAACAATTTCTATACTTTAATTTCTCTCTCTCTCTCTATATATATATATATATGATGCTGTGTGAGATGCGCGATGCTGCATGGTAGTGAGACATGGGCAGCTACTGCAGAGGATATGCGACGGCTGGAGAGAACTGAGGCATGCTTCATTGGATGTGCAATGTCAATGTATGTGAACGACCAAGCATGGATGAGTTGAGAGAGAAACTGGGTATAAGAGGGATAAGTTGTAGTGTGAGAGAGAGAAGACTGAGATGGTATGGACATGTGATGTACATGGAGGATGACCCCTGGGTGAAGAAGTCCCAGAAGAAAGAAGACGCAGTAGAGGAAGACCACGAAAAACATGGGCGGAGGTGGTGAAAGCAGACCTCAGATTGCTGAAGCTCATGGAGGAGATGATGAAGGACCATGACAAATAGAGAGATGCTACACTGATGAGGACCCGTCCCACCCTTGCAAGCAGGGAAAAGCGGGCGTAAAATGATAATGATGATGATGATGATGATGATGATATATACACACACACATATATATATATATATACGTGTGTGTGTGTATATATATGTATGTGTGTGCATATATATACTACCCCAAGTATCGAGTACTCTGGTGAGTAATGGTCTAACTGGTTTTTACTGCTTCCATTCTGATGAAAAGCGGACGTAAAATGATGATATATATATATATATATATATATAGTATTAGTTATACTATTTATGGTTATGTAAATACAAAACCTTATGCAGTTATAAGTATTTTACACACACCCTAAATAGTGTTTGAATATGTTTGAATATGTATCGGTATGTCTCTCGGCTGAAAAGGAGGTCATATAACTGTCCATGCATTAATAAATTGCTCCGAAGAATCCAAACCTCGGCTTGGAGGAAACAGCTGTAAGCACAATAATGTTTTGAACAGTTCTTTGATTCTTATATTTCATATTTCATATATATATATATATATATATATAGAAATATGAATTTAGCGAGA
>OZ024765.1:7730568-7750568 GCA_964016885.1 Eledone cirrhosa | reverse complement strand
CTTAAATATAATTAATTTATTTTATTTTAGAAAAAAAATTAAGTCAAAAACAAGTTATCTCATAATAAACGAGCAAAAAAAAAAAGAAAAAAAAGAACATTAAATTAAATTAATTAAGGAATTGATTAAAAATTTATATTAGCTCGTTAAAATGTGCTGGCAGATCATAATTATAATTTTAATATAAAAAGTATTATTACTAAAATGTGATGTAAAGGAAATGAAAAAATATAGAGGATGTTTAACCCTTGCTACCAGGGAAAATGGACGTTAAAACGATGATGATGCTGATGATAGAGCAGCATAAATTGTGTTTAGATCATATCTCACATAGCTTTTCCACGGAGACTCAACTGAACTAAGGAAGGCTTGTGTGTAGATCACATCTCACATAGCTTCTCCACGGAGACTCAACTGAACTAAGGAAGGCTTGTGTGTAGATCATATCTCACATAGCTTCTCTACGGAGACTCAACTGAACTAAGGAAGGCTTGTGTGTAGATCACATCTCACATAGCTTCTCCACGGAGACTCAACTGAACTAAGGAAGGCTTGTGTGTAGATCACATCTCACATAGCTTCTCCACGGAGACTCAACTGAACTAAGGAAGGCTTGTGTGTAGATCACATCTCAATAGCTTCTCCATGGAGACTCAACTGAACTAAGGAAGGCTTGTGTGTAGATCACATCTCACATAGCTTCTCCACGGAGACTCAACTGAAGTAAGGAAGGCATGTGTGTAGATCACATAGCTTCCCCACAGAGACTCAACTGAACTAAGGAAGGCCTGTGTGTAGATCACATCTCACATAGCTTCTCCACGGAGACTCAACTGAACTAAGGAAGGCCTGTGTGTAACATCTCATATAGCTTCCCCACGGAGACTCAACTGAACTGAGCTTCCCCACGGAGACTCAACTGAACTGAGCTTCCCCACAGAGAGTCAACTGAACTAAAGAAAGACTGTATGTAGATCACATCTCACATAGCTTTCCTATGGAGACTCAACTGAACTGAGGAAGGCTTGTGAACCATCACATCTCACATAGGTTCCCCACGGAGACTCAACTGAACTGAGAAAGGCCTGTGTGTAGATCACACTTCACATAGTTTCGCCACGGAGACTCAATTGAACTAAGGAAGGCCTGTGTGTAGATCACACCTCACACAGCTTCCCCACAGAGATTCAACTGAAAAAAGAGAAAGGCATGTGAACCATCAATCACAGTTACAGGAGAAGGTATCAAATATTAAGTGTGTCTGTGTGTAGATCACATCACACATAGCTTCATCATGAAGACACAACCAAACTGAGAAAGGCCTGTGAAGCATCACATCACACATAACTTCCCCATGGACCAAACTGAGGAAGACATGTGAGCCATCACAGTGACAAGTGAAGATATCAAGCTTGATTCAAATAATAATGGTTTCTTATTTAGGCACAAGGCCAACAATTTTTGAGGGAAGGGGAAAGTCGATTAAATGAACCCTAGTATGTTACTGGTGCTTTATTTTAAGGATGAAAGGCAAAGCTAAACTCGACAAGATTTGAACTCAGAATGTAAAGGGCTGTAACTATATGCTGCAAAGCATGTTGTTCAACGCTCTACCAATTATTGTCAATCCACCACCCTTAATAATAATAATAAAACAATCTTTAAAACCTGTACGTTAACGAACCTATTTATTACCTTATCTAATATATAATAATTAGAGAACTGCGAGACTGTCAGGTTTATTTTTTTACATTGCTGATCAACCTCATCATTATCCTCATCATCGTGTGTTGTGTGTGTGTGTTGTGTTGTGTGTGTGTGTGTGTTGAGTGAGTGTTGTGGAGAGTGTGTGTGTGTAATAGGCTTAAAGTTTTTAAAACCCCCCAAAATACACTGTTTTGTGTGTCTGTGTGTAATGGTAATGGTGATGGCAATAGTAATGCTGGTGATGGTGGTGGTAATGGTGGTGGTGGTGGTGGTAATGATGATGATGGTGGTGGTAATGATGACGATGGTGGTGATGATGATGGTGGTGGTGGTGGTAATGATGGTGATGGTGGTAATGATGGTGATGGTGGTGGTGATGATGATGGCGATAGTAATGATGGCGATAGTAATGATGAAAATGGCGACAAAGATTTCTTGTAAAAACATAACAGTTGCTTATAGCTGGAACTTAGTAAATAACTGGTAGTAAGGAGCATGATTTACTTTACTTAACCCCTCTCCCCAACCAAAAGGAGACATCTGTTGCTATGGTATCTAAAATGGCTTTATTAATATTCCCATTTCCTTGGCTCTCTTAACCCTTTCATTACCATATTTCTAATGAAAGACACTGCCTATGTCTTTAACCCTTTCATTACCATATTTCTAATGAAAGACACAGCCTATGTCTTTAACCCTTTCATTACCATATTTCTAATGAAAGACACTGCCTATGTCTTTAACCCTTTCATTACCATATTTCTAATGAAAGACACAGCCTATGTCTTTAACCCTTTCATTACCATATTTCTAATGAAAGACACTGCCTATGTCTTTAACCCTTTCATTACCATATTTCTAA
Source organism: Eledone cirrhosa (assembly GCA_964016885.1). Lineage (NCBI taxonomy): Eukaryota > Metazoa > Mollusca > Cephalopoda > Octopoda > Eledonidae > Eledone > Eledone cirrhosa. Next base: position 7,747,999 of record OZ024765.1, on the reverse strand, counting down.
TGAAAGACACTGCCTATGTCTTTAACCCTTTCATTACCATATTTCTAATGAAAGACACAGCCTATGGTTTTTAAAGAATTTTGAAAATTATAAAAAATTTGGAGTAATTTAGCAATATAATTTTCTCGTTATTAAGCTGGTGTTTGGAACATAACTTAACAAAGGTTCCTACATAAAACCATGATGGAAGGCTTTTAGATGAATACTAAGATTTTTAAATAGTTTTGTACGATAAAACCAGGGGTGATTTCAGGTAGATTTTTATCATAGATGCTAAATAATTTATTTAACTATTGAATAAAACTACATAAAAACAATAAATAATTTAATATGTAGCTAAACATCTAGAACTGGAAAGGGCAATAAATGCTACAAATGAGAGCCAAAGGAAGGAACGAGCAAGGGTTATTAGGAAACGAAAGAAAGAAAAGGGGAAGAAGAGAGGGTGACAGACTCTACACTTAAATTATGAAAAAGCATTGGAAGATTTTGAAGCCTAAATTTAGAGATCTGAAGCTATTCACTCAAAGATATTTTAATCCTCTTGCAATGTTGCCAGAGCAATTTTTTTTATAAAAAGCAGCAAATTTTGTTAAAAAGTTGCCCAAAACAAATTTAAAATTTTATAAACAAGAAACAAAACAAGTTTTAAAAAAAAATTAAAGAATTCTTTTTAAAGTTACTTTAAATAAAATGGAAAGTGGTTCGAAAAATGGTAGATTTGAGTGAGTCACAAACAATAAACCTTCCACAATACTTTGAATAATAAAAAAAATATTGTTAATTGTGTGTGTTTGTGCGTGTTTTTATTTAACAATAAAATAGTAAAAACTAAAATAAAATAAAATATGAATAAATTGAATAAACATTTGAGAACGCTTGTGAATATGTGATATATTTTAACCCTTTCATTACCAAATTTCTAATGAAATACACTGCCTATGGTTTTCAAATCCTTTTGAAAATAATCAAGAATTTGGAGGGATTTAGTAATATAACTAACTTTCTCATTATCAACCCTTTCATTACCATATTTCTAATGGAAGACACTGCCTATAATTTTCAAATCATTTTGGAAATAATCAAGAATTTGGAAGGATTCAGTAATATAACTTTCTCATTATTAAGGTGGTGTTTGGAATAAAGTTTCTTTCATAAAATTGTGATGGAAGGTTTTTAGAATAAATATAAACATTTTATAATAAACAGTTTTGTACCCTAGAACCAGGGGTGGTTTCTGGTAGTTTTGGTATCAAAAGGGTTAAAATAATTGCTAAAATAGTGAAGCAGAGAGCTAGACAACAACATGCAGCTTGGCCTAGGGTTAAATACAACAAGACAATAAATAACGGATTGTTGCTTATCAAAGCAATTGGGGTGTGGGCATGAGGTTCAATCATGAAAATGTTTCTCGATGGGTCTATAAATTTCATATAGAAAGAAGGAACTGGTCAACAGATCAAACCAGAAAAACCACATTTCCATTGGTCTTTCCATTACTGATACTATTTGTCAGTCACAAATCCTGACAGAAGAAAGGAGCTGATCATCAGATCAAACCAAAGAAACAGTGTTTCTATTGGTCTTTCCATTACTGATACTATCTGTCAGTCACAACTCCTGACAGAAGAAAGGAGCTGATCATCAGATCAAACCAAAGAAACAGTGTTTCTATTGGTCTTTCCATTACTGATACTATCTGTCAGTCACAACTCCTGGCAGAAGAAAGGAGCTGATTATCAGATCAGACCAGACCAAGGAAACAATGTTTCTATTAATCCTTCAATATAATCCCCCTCCTGCTCCCATCAATGCTTCTTTCATGCTTGTGCCATGATAAAAATACACCCAGTCCACTCTGTAAAGACATAGTACCGGTGCCACAAAAAAAAACCTTACAAGATCGACTGGATGTTTTTTGTTTTTTTTTGTGGCACCAGTACAGAGTGTACACTTTACAGAGTGGACTGGATATGTATTTTTTATCATGGCACAAGCAAGAAAAAAGCATTGATGGCCCTACATCAAAACACATCCCAGTTCACTCTCTAAAGTGGTAGTGCTGGTGAAAAAAGAAAAACCACCCAGTCGATTTTTTAAAGTTGAAGTGTTGGTGTCATGACTTAAAGCAACTAGTCCACTCTGTCAAGTGATAGTGCTGGTGAGACAACAAAAAGCAGTCTGCCTATACTGTAAAGTGGTAGTACTGGTGTCATGACAAAAAGCACCCAGTTCACTCTGTAAAGTGTGTAAAGAGGTAGTGCTGGTGAGACATCAAAAAGCAGTGTCCACACTATGAGGAGATAGTAGCAGTGGTTGGCATTAGGAAGGGCATCCAGCCAGAGGTAGAAACCAAATAAAAAAAGTGTATGAGCAAAAGGTGGTCACCTCGCCGATCTAGCCTTTTAGTGTGATGACCTGTCTAAACCAAACAAACAACAGCAACGAAGATGATGGCAGGATGAAAAACAAAGTTGACCTTGGTGGGATTTGAACTCAGCATGCGTAGAGAGTCAAAACAATTACAGGGTCATTTAATCTGACCCTCTAACAACTTAGCCATTTTGACAACTAGCTTAGTCTAAAAGATGAACAGAAATATTATTTAGAAAGAGAGAAGACTGCGTTGGTATGGATATGTGTTGCACACGGATGATGATCGCAGGAAATCCCAGTGATAGGAAGATGCAGTAGAGGTAGACCAAGTAAAACCTGGGCAGAGGTGGTGAGAACTGATCTCAAATTGCTGAGATTCACAGAGATGATGAAGGAACACAATGAGATGATGATTGCTGGGTGAAGAAGTGTCAAGAAATCCCAGTGGAAGGAAGCTGCAGTAGAGGTAAACCAAGAAAGACCTGGGCAGAGGTGGTGAGAGCTAATCTCAAATTGCTGAGACTCACAGAGGAGATGATGAAGGAACGTGGTGAGTGGAGAGATGCTGCACTGAAAAGGACCCGTCCAACCCATGTGAATATGGAAAAACAGACGTAAAAACAATATAATGATGATGATGATGACAGCTGGCTAATAAATGGGGAAGCAAATGGGACTATATTACAGCAAAACACATTTTCATCAGTGTCCAGTAGAATTTGTTGATATTAACCCATTCTCAACTATATTTCTAATGAAAGATGAAAGACACGGCTATAATTTCCAATAATTTTGAGAAAATTAATTATTCCGTTAATAAAGTTGAAGCATATAGACAATATGCCCCCACCCACTCCCACATCAAAGTGGTCGTGGAGGTGCCACGGCAAAAAAGCACCCAGTACTCACTGTAAATGAGGTTGTTGTTAGGAAGGGCATCCAGCTGTAGAAATCAAGCCAGAATCAGTTCCCATATGAGCAAAACAAGATCAGCCGACTGGACACTGCGCACAGCAGGATAACCGGTCTAACCCATGCTAGCATTGAAGAATGGACGTAAAACATTGATGATGTGATGATGATGTTTGTTGCCGTATTTCAACTCAGAACATGAAGGGCCAGAACAAAAATGTGGTGAAGCATTTGTCCTCCAATGCAAATCCATTGCTCTCGTAATTATTTCTAACACAGTTTGTGGCAAGAACGGCCCTTTAAATTACAGGTACAGTCCATATTGTATTATATGGTAAGTGCCTGAGCATTCCACAGACATATGTACCCTTGATAAATGTTTCAGGGAGATTCTGCATGACATAGTGTGTGACAAGGCTGGCCCTTTGAATTACAGGTACAGCCCATCTGACGGGCTTTCGACAAGGCTGGCCCTTTGAATTACAGGTACAGCCCATCTGACGGGCTTTCGACAAGGCTGGCCCTTTGAATTACAGGTACAGCCCATCTGACGGGCTTTCGACAAGGCTGGCCCTTTGAATTACAGGTACAGCCCATCTGACGGGCTTTCGACAAGGCTGGCCCTTTGAATTACAGGTACAGCCCATCTGACGGGCTTTCGACAAGGCTGGCCCTTTGAATTACAGGTACAGCCCATCTGACGGGCTTTCGACATGGCTGGCCCTTTGAATTACAGGTACAGCCCATCTGATGGGCTTTCAAACGGATTCTGCCTATCTATTTCACTGATGGACCTTGTGTCGTGTCATAGCTATGGTAAATGACATTTACCCAAGGTAGCAATCGGTGAGATTGAATTAGGGGCCATTCGAAAGGTAACGCTGAGGCGTACAATAAGATTTAGAGATTTAATGATGGAGTAAATGAAATAAAAAAAAAAAAACAGTATTTGAAATTATGGAATATCTTTAATTCTTAGTATTTCTACAAAGCAATTGTACTGTACATAAGTATATATACATGTGTGTGTATACATATGTGTGTATATATACTAGATGTATGTATGTATGTATATATATATATATATATATATATATATATATATATATATATATATATATATATATATATATATATATATATATATATATATATATATATATAGATATATATACATGTATATACATACATATATATACACATATATTAATGGTTATATATATATATATATATATACACATACATATATATATATATATATATATATATACACATATATATATATGTATATATATATATATATACACACATATACTTCTGTTCCAGCCTATGGGCCATGGCCACACTGGAGCACCACCATTAAATATATATATATATATATATATATATATATATATATATATATATATATATATATATATATATATATATATATATGATTACTGCTCTTTATTTATGATAAAAAAGTTTTAGTTTTTTTTGTTATTGTTTTTTGTGTTTTTTTAATGAGATGAAGTGGAATTGGATGTTGTTACATGTGTATGATTGATAATTTAATTAAGATTCCTTTCTTCCGTATCATTGGAATAGATCGATAAACTGTTCTCGATTGTGGCCATTGATCCATCCATCCACACAGCTTCAGCAGTCAGTGAATATCTAAAGTCTGTCTCAAACTCTGAGGCTCACCAGGCCAGTTTCAATAGCATTAAGTGGCTGAGAGTACAAGACTCCCCACTTAACAAGATATCTGTTTCAAACTCTGAGGCTCACCAGGCCAGTTTCAATAGCATTAAGTGGCTGAGAGTACAAGACTCCCCACTGAACAAGATATCTGTTTCAAACTCTGAGGCTCACCAGGCCAGTTTCAATAGCATTAAGTGGCTGAGAGTACAAGACTCCCCACTGAACAAGATATCTGTTTCAAACTCTGAGGCTCACCAGGCCAGTTTCAATAGCATTAAGTGACTGAGAGTACAAGACTCCCCACTTAACAAGATCTGTTTCAAACTCTGAGGCTCACCAGACCAGTTTCAATAGCATTAAGTGACTGAGAGTACAGGACTACCCACTCGACAGGACACCAGTCCATCGCAGTGTTAAACCCCCAGTTAATGCTGGAACTCCTTTTCAACTGAGTTTACTAGAACAATGTGCATTGTGTTTTTGCTCAAGACAACACACAACCCAGTCCAGGAATCAAACCCATGATGTTATGATCCTAAATCCAACATAATTATCACAAGGTCACATACCTTCACTTAGTGAATATATCATCATCAAAATGTATCCAGTCTTTTAGTCCTGCTGAAAATTGGTTTGTGTATAAATAGGGAGCTATTGGAGAGACTAGGATCAGTTAACCAGCTGTTACCATGGAGAAGCAAACCACACTACCTTATATGCTCTCTGTTACCCCAACTCATGCAGGTCAAAATACCTGGTGGTTAGATGAAGGCCACATGAGTGAGATCAGGCAGCCACAAGCTACCACAGCGAAGAAAACCACACACTATAAAGCCGTGAGCCCTCACTGTCCTGCCTAATCTCTGCTACCCCCAAATCATGCACAGCTCCAAACAAATTTTAGATTTCAGTGAAAATACAAAGAGCTGTGTGGAGAGGTGGAAGCTGTTCATATGGCCATTGTGTTTGCATCAAAGAAAGGAGAGGAAGAGGAAGATACATAGCATAGATAATTTATATGAAGCCAGACAGATAAAGAAACATTTTAATCATAACTTTAAGTCTAGATAAAAACTTGTATATTTTAATTAAGATATTTTCAAATCTATATAAAGTAGGTTTCATAATTTTATTTTCTGATAAAATCAAATTAGATTTTAATTATTTCAAAAAAAAAAAATAGTTTAAGAGCTTGATCTAGCTAACATTTAGAAGTTATATTTAAAAAGATGGAATAATTTTTGGGTAGTCATTGATTTAAAGATGTAATTAGTGTTTAATAAGATGATGATGATGGTGGTGGTGAGGTGATTGTATTGATGGTGGAGATGAGGTGGTGGTAGTGGTACTGGTGGTGAGTTCCCTGATCAGTTGATTCAAACTGAAAGTTTATCATCTTCATGTACTCATTTACCACTAGGTTGTGGGCACTGCTTATATGTCTCTCTATCTTTCCAAGGTAACTCTCAACTTGACAACAGAACTTCATCCCTTTCCAGGCTATAGCAAAGAGGAGCAAACTTAACTAAAGTTAAACCTTTTATTATCATATTTCTAATGAAAGACACTGTCTATGTCTTTAACCCTTTCATTACCATATTTCTAATGAAAGACACTGTCTATGTCATTAACCCTTTCATTACCGTATTTCTAATGAAAGACACTGTCTATGTCTTTAACCCTTTCATTACCATATTTCTAATGAAAGACACTGTCTATGTCTTTAACCCTTTCATTACCATATTTCTAATGAAAGACACTGTCTATGTCTTTAACCCTTTCATTACTATATTTCTAATGAAAGACACTGTCTATGTCTTTAACCCTTTCATTACCATATTTCTAATGAAAGATCATCGTCTGTCTTTAACCCCTTTGATACCAAATTTCTAATGAAAGACACTACCTATGATTTTCAAAGGATCTTTTAAGTTATCAAGAATTTGAAAGGATTTAGTAATGTAACTAACTTTCTCATTATTAAACTGGTGTTTGGAACATAACTTAATAAAGGAAACACTTTAACCCTTTCATTGGCATATTTCTAATGAAAGACACTTCTCATGATTTTCAAATAATTTTGAAATTAAACAAGAACTTGAAAGGTAACATTAGCTGGTGTTTGGAACATAGCTTAACAAAGATTCTGAAATAAAATTATGGTGGAAGGTTTTTAGATAACTTTAAACACTTATATTTAATATAACCAGTTTTGTGTATCATAGAAGCAGGGGTGGTTTCTGAAGGTTTTGTATTTTGATACAGTTAAAAAGTATGGTGGAGGGCTATCCACATACACAATCAAAGCTTATATACTAACACATACAAAGCTTATATACTAACACATTTATACACTGTTGACTGATATATACACAATTCTGATATATACACATATGTGTATTCACAGAGGCAACACAACAAAACTTTCTCTATTCATAGACAAATTTATATAGACAAGCTTCAACATGCAAACCAAATATATATTTTTTTAAAGAAAAAGCTCTTTAAACACTTCATTACCATATTTCTAATAATAAGCAGCCTAATATCTTCAAATAATTTTTTAAATGATCAGGAATTTGTTGAGATTTAATAATATAACTGGTGTTTGGAACATAACTTAACAAAGGTTCTTACATAAAAGTAATGATGGGAAGCTTTCAGATAAATATAAGCATTTTAAAACTTTTATATACACTTTGGCCATTTCATAACCATGGTTTTTCAAATAATTTTGAAAATAATCCAGAATCTGAAGGCATTTAGTAATATAACTAACTTTCAAACAACTTAACCCTTTAGCATTTGCACTACTTTATATATACTATTGCATTTTTTTTTAAAGTCTTTATCTTACAAAATATCTCACTTAATATTGAATCTATGAGATTTTGATATTATTTATTTTGAGATCAATACCTTAACGCCAGTATGAGCAGCTGGTTACAGCCGGTTTGAACAGAAAGAGGTGAGCGAGTTCTGGCCGGATATGTCTGGTTTAAATGCTGAATGGTTAACAAAGCTTCTTACATAAAATTATAACGTTTTATAAATATTTGAAAACTTTAAAAACAACCAATTCTTCTACCGTAGAATGATGGGTGGTTTAAGGCAGTTTGGTATCAAAAGGCTTAATAAGGTGGAGGGGGTTCTTTTTTTACTTTTTTTTTTATTTTTAAAAAAATACATTTCTATACAAAACAAAAATAAATAACCATTATATTTTAACTTTTAGCACGCTGAATTTTTTAATGAATTGCTTCCCTTTGACACTGTATTAAGGGGAGATTATTCTATCGGCGACATAATGCGCCTAGAGCGTCCAGAAGATTAAAGTATGTAAAAGAATTGTAGTTTCTGTTATGATTTAGTATCTACAATATTTACCAAATTATACATACATACTTGCAAATATATATATATATACTCTACTAATGTATTGAGTACCTTACTTACTATGGTTAACCCCGATTGAACCCTGGACTCACACATATATATATAAATATATATGTATGTATGCATATATGTATACATATATATATACATACACACACACATTTGAGTAAGCACTCAATGCTAATATTTGGGTTCGGCTATCAATGAGGGATTCTATGTTTGGTATTTCACCATATATATATATATGTATATATATATATGTATATATATATATATGTATATGTATATATATATGTATATATGTATATATATATATATATATATATATATATATATATATATATATATATATATATATATATATATATCTTTATATATATATATATTATATATATATATATATATACACACATACATATATATACATACATATATATATATATATATACATTTATAAACACATAATAATATGACATTGAAATAGGAAAATTTTTATTATGGTTATCAAAATGAGAAAATGATATTATGAATTATGTACACCCCCTCCCCATATTTAATGTCACAGAATTAACCCCCAAATATTGCTGGTACTCATTTTTTCTGTTCAACTGAGTAGACTGGAACAACATGCCACCCAATCCAGAAATCGAATCCAAACCCTCATGATTGTAAGTCCAACACACTAACCACTTAGCCATGTACCTTGATTCTAAGTCTAAATCCTGTCTTCAGCCCAGAGACTCATCAGGCCAGGGCTTATCCTGGTTTCTGTGGCATGAAGTGACTGAGAGTACAAGACTCCCCTCAGGGCAGGACACCAGTCCATCGCAGGGTTAAACTCCCCAGCTATTACTGGTTCTCGTTTTCAGCTGAGTATACTGGAACAATGTGAAATGAAGTGTTTAGCTCAAGAACACAAAAAACACCCCAGTCCAGAAATGGAACCCACAACATTGTGATCACAAGTCCAACACCCTTACTACTGATTTACTGGTCTTTAAATTATTAAGAAAGAGAGAAAGGATAATTTAACTGGGATCTAGTTTAAATTAATAGTGATAACCCTTAATCCTAAAGGAATGGTTTAACCGTTTCGTTACCATATTTCTAATGAAAGACATTAACCTATGGCTTTTCAAATAATTTTGAAAATAATCAAAAATTTCAAGAGAATTAGCACTATAACTTACTCATTCAGTTGGTGTTTGGATCATAATTAAAAATTATGATGGATTTGATAAATATAACCACTTTAACCCTTTTGTTACCATATTTCTAATTTTCTCATTATTAAACCAGTGTTTTGAACATAACTTAACAAAGGTTCGCACATAAAATTTGGATGGCAGTTTCTTAGATAAATATAAACAATTTATTTCTAATGAATGACAGTCTTTGGTTTTCAAATTACTTTGAAATTAATCAACAATTTGGAAGGATTTATTAATATAACTAACTTTCTCATTATTAAGATAATGTTTGGAACATAACAAATTATGATGGAAGATTTTTAGATAAATATAAATATTTTAACTCTTTTGTTACAATATTTTTAATGAAAGATACCACATACGGTTTTTAAATTATTTGGAAAATAAAGAAAATTTCAAGGGATTTAGTAATATAACTTTCTCATTATTATGCTGAGGTTTGGAAGATAAAGGTTTTTTACATAAAATTATGATGGAAGGTTTTTAGATAAATGTAAACACTTTAAAATAAACAGTTTTATATTGCAGGATCAGGAAGAGTTTTAAATGGTTTGGTATCAAAAGGGTTAAATAACATTTTACAAGTAACCCTCTTTTCAAAGCAGGATTTCTTTCACTACCACCACAACCACCACCCTTTATTTTGGGAAACAGGTATATTTTGAAACTGTCATGGTTGATCTTATCACTACACCTATCATCATTATCATTACTATTATTATTATTATTGGTATAATATTCCTACTATTTGTTGAAAGGTGAGTGAAAGAGATGAGAATGGCCAGAGTGAATGGGTCAGCTCTCAGTGTGTGCTGTGCCTGTAAACTGAGGGGGGACACCTGGGAGAGGGCACTTGCCCTGGCAGTCAGGATGACTGTGGCTTGTGTGGGCTTTCTCCACAAGTAATCCTCAGAAGTCTCCCCACTATTGGGGAAAGTTCTTATTTCTATTTTACACACATACAAAAAAAAGCCCACTGTACTCTCCTTATTGTCCTGTTAATGTGTGGCTAATAAAGAATTATTATAAAGATTATTATCATTGTGCCTAAATCAGAAACCATTATTATTATTATTATTATTATTATTATTATAGGTTTCTAATTTTGGAACAAGGTCAGCAATTTTGGAGGTCCTTCTGCCAAATTTAGAAACCGTTATATTCTCATTATTATTACTGTTATTATTATTATCATAAATGTCCCTTATATGTAGGCCCTTGTGACCAATAAAGAAATTATTATCATTATAGATTTCTAATTTTGGCACAAGGCCAGCAATTTCTTTTCAGGGGGGTCATGTGCCAAATTTAGAAACCCTCATTGTTATTAAAATTATCTTCATTATAATAACTCTACCAGCACAAGTATATTTAAAACAGAATAAAGCTTATAAATGTTTTTTTATCAACACTTCAACAGTGTCAAATGCTTCATTTAAGATCTAGCTTTCATTAAAGGCCATATGTGTGTGTGTGTGTGTGCGTGTGTGTGCGTGTGCGTGTGTGCGTGTTTGTGTCTCAATGAGCAATGTTTTAATGTTTTAAAATAAAGTAAAAAATAGTAAGCAAAGCCAACAAGCAAGGCCATGTCAGCTTAGCTAAATATATACATGTATATATATATAATGTGTGTATATATAAATATATATGTGCGTGAATACATGTATATATATATGTATATATGTATATATATGTATATATATATATACACACACGTATATACATATATTTATGTGTGGGTGTGTGTGTGTATATATGCATGGATATATAAATATAATATATATATATTTATTTGTATGTGTATATATATGCATATGTGCATACACATATATGCACATGTCTGTATGTATCTGTGTGTGTTTGTGTGCATATATATATATACATGTGTATATATATTTGTGTATGTATATATATATATATATATATATATATATATATATATATATATATATATACACACACACACACACACACATACATTATATATATATATATATATATATATATATATGAAAAGTGTAATTTTCTACACAAAACGAAGGTTATAGAGAAAATTGAGGTTGGTAATGGCACATGGAATATATAAGAGACAGAATACTTTTTTGTGAAAAAACATAATTTTATAAGGTAAGGAAATAATAAAGGGTATAAAAAATGACCGGTTTCGATGGGTCTGCAAAAGCCATCTTTTCAAATGTTGATTAATATTAAGAAAAATTAAAATCTCAAATTTTAACTCTTCGTATTATTAATTTTTCTTAATATTAATCAACATTTGAAAAGATGGCTTTTGCAGACCCATCGAAACCGGTCATTTTTTATACCCTTTATTATTTCCTTACCTTATAAAATTATGTTTTTTCACAAAAAAGTATTCTGTCTCTTATATATTCCATGTGCCATTACCAACCTCAATTTTCTCTATATATATATATATATATATAATATATAAATATATATGTATGTATGTATATGAATATATATAACCTGTACATATATATGTGTGTTGTGTAATGTGTAGAAGTGGTGGAGTTTATTACAAGGATCACATGGTAAAAGGACTGCGAATTACCTCGATAGGAGGCGCCTCAAGCATAGTTGTAGCTTCAGTGATGTCGGTGTGCTGGAACGTAGGTTGGGGAGGTGGCTGGGCATACATCAGATCTGGTGAGTGTGGGATGGCAGCAAACACGTACCCAGGGGCCGTCGCAGCAGTAGCAGCCGTTGCCGCAGCTACACTTTGACCAGGATTCTGGAAAAATAGCGCATACACAGGGTTTGTTTTTTTTCATCACTGTATATTTTATAACAACATGACAAAAACAGCGCATATACAGGGCTTTATTTTTTCATCATAATTATTGTATATTTAACATGAAAAAATTGGTATATACAGGTTTTTTTCATCATCACTTACTATTTAATTTAGCAAAAACTGTATATATATATATAGGGCTTTTTTCCATCCTTACTGTATATTTAATATGAAAAAAATAGGCTTTTTTCAAGATCACTAAATATTTAACTTAGCAAAAACTCTATATATTCAGACCATTTTTTTGTTTTTTTATCATTACTATATATTTAACATGAAACAATGGGTATATATACAGTTTTTTTTCAATATCACTGAATATAAACTTATCAAAAACAGCGCATATACAGGGCTTTATTTTTTCAAGATCACTAAATATTTAACTTAGCAAAAACAGCATAGATCACTGAATATAACTTAGTAAAAATAGCATATAAGCAGGGCTTTTTTAAAAATCAAAATCACTGAATATTATTTAACTTAGTAAAAACAATGCATATACAGGGCTTTTTTTTCATAATTATCGTATATTTAACATGAAAAAATGGGAATATGTACAGACTTTGTTTTTTCGTTATCACTATATTTTACTAGACACAAACCACGCATATAGAGGGATCTTTATTTTCATTGCAACTGTATATCTAACATGACAAAGTGGGTGTATATACTGGATTTATGTTTTCATTATCACCCAATATTTTACATGACAAGACAAAAAGAGTATATATATATATATATATTGGAAAATGTGTGAGAACCTTAGTAGAGTTAGGTATATTTGAAAAAAAGGAAAATGACTTCATTTGTAGTTTTAAATAATTTGATTTAATTTTATATTATAATATTATAAAATTAAATCAAATTATTTAAAACTCCAAGTGAAATCATTCTTTTCCTTTTTTTCAAATATATATATATAGGTAGAACACTGGAAGTAATGGGAGAGCACTCAGTCCATGGGACGAGTTTGGTAGGAGTAGTAACACAACAGTTAGTTCACCATACCGAGAACAATTGTCTCACCATATGCAGATCTTCAGCTCGGACTCATCTAAAGATTCGCATAAGGTGAAACAATTGTTCTCGGTATGGTGAACTAACTGTTGTGTTACTACTTATGTATATATATATATATATATGCCTTTTCATTCGTTCGGACAAAAGCTCGTTGAGGAAGTAAATTCCGGTCCGCTGGCTCCTAGAAGTCTTATATATTTTTATGTGAGCTGATAGAGGGCAGTTTAAGGATTTACAGAAACCCAAGAAGCTAGATTTACCATCTTTCTAGCGGGTCCGGGTATGCTTTTTACATTCATTTGATTTATTGATTTATTGATATTTTATCTGAGTGTCCCGAATCTTCCAGATCGCAATTTTTCGGTCGTATGGTTGATTATAGACTTGTTCTATGTGTGACGGTATTTTAACGATAGTTATAGCTCTGATTTATCTGAATTATTGAGCCCTCTGCCGCTCATTTCGAATTTTGTTTATCGTGAACTCATGCGCCGATTTTTCGATACTCGATTATTCTACTATATATATATATATAGAATATTTAAGTATCGAGAGAGAGAGAAGAGATAAGCGATACATATATTTAGTTGCCAATAGCTTATGCATATGTGCTCAATACTTGTGTCTATAGGGTTAATTAGAAGTGTTAATATCTAGTGGGCGATTCCACTTATACATATACATATATATAAATATATATATATATACATACATATATATACACACACACACATATACATATATATATTCGTGGAGGTGCCGCGGCAAAAAAGCATCCAGCACTCACTGTAAATGAGGTTGGTGTTAGGGAGGGCCCACAACAGGACAACCCGTCTAACCCATGCTAGCGTGGAAGAACGGACGTAAAACGGTGATGATGATGATGATACACACATATATAGGGCTTGTTTATCATTGCTGCATATATCTTGACAAAAACAACCAATATACAGTTTTTCCATCACTAAATGTTTACCATAGCAAAAACAGCCCCTCTCTCTCTCTCAATATATCTGATATATATATATATATATATATATATATATATATATATATATATATATATATATATATATATCAGTGTTTACATCACTATATTACAAGTCAAAAACAGAGTATAAACAAGGTTTGTGTTCATCACCATTAACCCTTTAGTATTTACATTACTCTATATTTACTATTGTATTATTGTGGTAAAGGCTTTATCTCACATAATATCGAATCTGAGATTTTGATGTTATCTATTTTGAGAATAATACCTTAACATAAGTACGAGCAGTCAGTTACGACCAGTTTGAACAGAAAAAGGTGAGAGAATTCTGACCGGATATGGCAAGTTTAAATGCTAAAGGGTTAATGACACGACATAAACAGTGCATGTTAGGCTTATCTTAGGCCAATATTACCTGAAACCTACAAAAATTATCTAAGTTTTACACCTTATATTTAACGTGACAAAATTAGTGCATATAACAAGGTATATTTTCAATAAGGAGTTGCAACCAACAGATAGTATCAGCAATGGAAAAACCAATGGAAACATTGTTTCTTTGGTCTGATCTGATGATCAGCTCCTTTCTACTGCCAGGAGTTGTGACTGACAGATAGTATCAGTAATGGAAAGACCAATGGAAACATTGTTTCTTTGGTCTGATCTGATGATCAGCTCCTTTCTTCTGCCAGGAGTTGTGACTGACAGATAGTATCAGTAATGGAAAGACCAATGGAAACATTGTTTCTTTGGTCTGATCTGATGATCAGCTCCTTTCTTCTGCCAGGAGTTGTGACTGACAGATAGTATCAGTAATGGAAAGACCAATGGAAACATAATTTCCTTGGTCTGATCTGATGATCAGCTCCTTTCTTCTGCCAGGAGTTGTGACTGACAGATAGTATCAGTAATGGAAAGACCAATGGAAACATAATTTCCTTGGTCTGATCTGATGATCAGCTCCTTTCTTCTGCCAGGAGTTGTGACTGACAGATAGTATCAGTAATGGAAAGACCAATGGAAACATAATTTCCTTGGTCTGATCTGATGATCAGCTCCTTTCTTCTGCCAGGAGTTGTGACTAACAGATAGTATCAGTAATGGAAAGACCAATGGAAACATAGTTTCCTTGGTCTGATCCGACAATCAGCTCCTTTCATTTTATTCATCACTGTATATATCACAACATGACAAAAACAATGTATATATACAGGAATGTGGGGAGGGTTATTACTGTGTTCCATATATACTCATGTGGGGGTGCATGGCTTGGTGGTGAGGGTATTGGACTTAAGATCATAATGTCGTGGGTTCGATACCTGGATTCAGTTGTGTGTTGTGTTCTTGAGCAAAACACTTCATTTCACGTTGCTCCAGTATACCCTTGTCTTTTGGTAAAAGATATGGATATTTCAATATATCACATAAAAGTTGTCTCACCGATAATAGATCAATATACAAAGCTACGATAAAGAAACCATGAGATGATGATAATGGTAAAGGTGGTGGTGGTGGTAGTGGTGGTGGTGGTGGTGGTGGTGGTGGTGATGGTGGTAGTGGTGGTGGTGGAGGTAGATTGTGGTGATGGTGGTGGTAGATCGTGGTGATGGTGGTGGTGGTGGTGGTGATGGTGATGGTGGTGGTGGTTGTGGTGGTAGTAGGTCGTGGTGATGGTAGTAGATTGTGGTGGTGGTGATGGTGGTAGTGGTGATGGTAGTGGTTGTGCTGATGATGATTTGAGATGATGGTGATGGTGATGATAACGATCTATACTAAATATAGAAATAACTATTTAAAATATGATTTAGAATACTTGTCTCAAACTGGAAATTTCATAGGATTCTTCAGTCACATTATGATAACCTCTTTAGTGCTGGTGCCATGATAAAACACACCTTGTACACTCTATAAAGTAGTTGGCATTAAGAAGGAGGGCATCCAGTCATGGAAATCATATCAAATAAAGGGCTGAGAGGACTCCTCAGTTATGTCAAAGACATGACAACATTTCTAGTGCTGGTGCCTCAGTACACCCTGTAAAGTGGTTGGCATTAAGAAAGGCATCCTGACAAACAAAGAGTCAAGAGGACTTTTCAGTTAATGTCAAAAATATGACAACTTTCCTAGTGCTGGTGCCATGAAAAATGCAGCCAGTACACTCTTTAAAATGCAGGAGTTTATGTAAATGGGATGCGAATACAATCGGTGAAATGGGGATCCTGCACAGGGCTTTCGGAATAAGGTTTCTCGATAGAGTGTGTAGTTCGGAGATCATGGTAACTCCGGGTAGAGCCAGTACTTCTCTGAATTGAGAAATCACAGCTCCGATACTATGGCCGTGTGGTTAGAATGTCTCAGGAAAGAATCGCTGGACAGATTTTACAGGCAAAACCAATAGGCAGGAGAACTAGGGGTAGGCCTTGAGCAAAATGGTTGGATGACATTCATGAGCTTGGCAGGTCTCACTTGGGCATTCAGCTGGATCAGTTGGACACAGTTGCTTCTGACATGACCTGCTGGACGGAGTGTTTCAGGACTCTGCTCCCCCCACCCACCCCACCCACAAATAAGGGATGCAGCCTGTCTGAGAGGTCAGTGATATTGATAAAGGATGATGAAAAAGACGGGAAATATTTTAAGTTGGCTAAAATATGCTGAATATTCATCAACTTCAAACGTTACTTAAATGTGGTGAATATTACACCAGTTTCACTTGGGGGGTGAATATTACACCAGTTTCACTTTGGGGGTGAATATTACACCAGTTTCACTTGGGTGGTAAATATTACACCAGTTTCACTTTGGGGGTGAATATTACACCAGTTTCACTTGGGTGGTAAATATTACACCAGTTTCACTTTGGGGGTGAATATTACACCACTTTCACTTTGGAGGTGAATATTACACCAGTTTCACTTTGGAAGTGAATATTACACCAGTTTCACTTTGGAGGTGAATATTACACCAGTTTTATTTTGGTGGTGAAATATGGTTTTTCCCATGTTTTGAATGAATATGGACTTC
>OZ024765.1:7718068-7725568 GCA_964016885.1 Eledone cirrhosa | reverse complement strand
CACACACACACGCAGAAAGAGAAAGAGAGAGAGATAGAAAGAGATAGACAGACAGACAAAGAGAGAAGAGAGAGAGAATTAATTTATTTTTGTTATATTTCTAATGAAAGATACTGCCTATTAGTTTCAAATAATTTTGAAAATAGTAAAACAAATTGAAGGTATTTTGTAATATGGTAATGAAAGGGTTGATAATGTTCAACCCTTTTTTGCCTTATTCAATAAGTGTTTTATTATCAACCCTTTCATTGCCATATTTCTAATGAAAGACACTGTCTATGTCTTTAACCCTTTCATTACCCTATTTCTATTGACAGACACTGTCTATGTCTTTAACCCTTTCATTGCCATATTTCTAATGAAAGACACTGCCTATGTCTTTAACCCTTTCATTACCATATTTCTAATGAAAGACACTGTCTATGTCTTTAACCCTTTCATTACCATATTTCTAATGAAATACACTGTCTATGTCATTAACCTTTTCATTACCATATTTCTAATGAAAGACACTGCCTATGTCTTTAACCCTTTCATTACCATATTTCTAATGAAAGACACTGTCTATGTCTTTAACCCTTTCATTACCATATTTCTAATCAAAGACACAGCCTATGTCTTTAACCTTTTCATTACCATATTTCTAATGAAAAACACTGCCCATGTCTTTAACCTTTTCATTACCATATTTCTAATGAAAGACACTGTCTATGTCTTTAACCCTTTCATTACCATATTTCTAATGAAAGACACTGTCTATGTCATTAACCCTTTCATTACCATATTTCTAATGAAAGACACTACCTACGTCATTAACCCTTTCATTACCATATTTCTAATGAAAGACACTGCCTATTATTCTCATATACTTTGAAAATAATCAAGAATTTGGAGAGAATTAGAAATATAACTAAAGGAAAGAATCACTGGACAAATTTTACAGGAAAAACCAACTGGCAGAATACACCAGGAGCAGACACAGGGCAAGATGGTTGGATAACATCAATGAGTTCAGTTAGTGACACTTTGGCCTCCAGCTGGATCAATTGGAGACAGCTGCTTCTGACAGGACCCGCTGGAAGGGGTATGTGGGCAAAGAAGAATTTTCTTATTATTAACTCTTTCATTACCATAGCTTTAACCCTTTAGCATTTACATTACTCAATATATACTATTGTAGTGTCGTGGTAAAGGCTTTATCTCATATAATATCAAATCAATGGGATTTTGATATCATTTATTGAGAATAATACCTTAACATCTGTAAGAGTTCTGGTTATGGCCGATTTGAACAGAAAAAGGTGAGAGAATTCTGGCTGGATACAGCCGGTTTAAATGCCAAAGGGATAATAAAAGACACTGCCTACGATTTTCAAATAATCTCCAAGGTAATCAAGAATTTGTAAGGCTTTAGGTATATATACAACGTTCTCATTAGTAATCCTTTTGTTACCATATTTAATTAAAACAACCAAGAAACATCTCCTGCAGGTTAACCTAAGGAGAGGTCAGCTAAACCAACATAAGTGTGAGTTGTAACAACATGGCCATTTCATTCTATACCTCCTTCTCTTTCTCTATATCTGTCTTTCTAACAATCCATTCTCTCTCTCTCTCTCTCTCTCTCTCTCTCTCTCTCTCTCTCTCTCTCTCTCTCTCTCTCTCTATCTATCTCTCTATCTCTCTCTCTACATATATATATATATATGTGTGTGTATGTCCCACCCTTGCAAGCAGGGAAAAGCGGACGTAAAATGATGATGATGGTAAATATACACTCATACATACATATGTATGTGTATTTATATGTATATATATATACGTACACATACATACATATATGCATGTGTGTGTATATATATGTATATATATATATATATATAAAAGAGAAAACACAGGTAAGCATTAAGAGATGGATTTTATCCAGGTATTTACGACCGTTTCATTGGTAAGTGCAACCTAACTATATATATATGTATGTATCATCATCATCATCATCGATTAATGTCTATCTTTCATGCTAGCATGGGTTAGACGGGTTTATCCTATTTAGAGACAAGTAAGGTCGGGTGACCGTGCTTTGCTCATATAGGAGTGTTTCTGGATGGTTTTCTACGGCTGGATGCCCTTCCTAACACCAACCTCATTTACAGTGTGGGCTGGATGTTTTGTGGTACCAGCATAACAGACACACACACACACACACACACACACATACATATTTATATATATATATTTAACACAATAGTTAACAGGTGGACCTTTATGTGATCACTTGACTTGCTAAAAACAGTAGCTAAACTCCCTCAAATCACATCCCATTGCTTTAATTAACCCTTTAGCATTTACATTACTCTATATTTACTATTATATTTTCACAGTAAAGGCTTTATCTCACATAATATAGAATCTATGAGATTCTGATATCATTTATTTTGAGAAAAATATCTTAATGTTGGATGAACAGCTGATTATGGCCAGTTTAAACAGAAAAAAGTGAGAGAATTCTGGCCGGATAGGGCTGGTTTAAATGCTAAAGGGTTAAAGGCCAAAGGGAAGACACAATATGTAATGCAATGTATAGATATCTTCTGTCTGATTAGGGTGGGCTGTCTTTGATCATAAGACAATCTATTAAACCAGGTATGACCTAGGACTAAGCAACAATTACTTTCTAAGCTATGGCATAACTAATTTAGAAATATTTCTAAAACTTAAACAACACAAAAAAAATCAACAAGATTGGAGGAGAGGGGGGTGGGGGGGTGGGGGGGTGATGGAGGGGTGGAGAGGAATGGGAGTGAGGATGGTAGAGAGAGAGGAGTCAAACAGTGGGGTGGGATAGGGGAAGAAGAAACAAAGAAAGAAGAAAAAGGAAAGAAAAAAGAAAGAAAGAAAGAAGAAAAAAGTAAAACAGGGATAATTATTAGAAACAATATTTTGAGTAAAGTAAAGCTTTGTCAAGGATCAAAAGAATTATTGAACACACAGATATGCAAATTGGTTGTGATAAGGTTGCTGTTGTAGTTTGTTGGTGTTGTGGATTATAAAGAAGGCATACAATCATCATCATCATCAACATCAACATCAAAACATTACAAAAACATCAAAAATTAAAAAAACACAACTTCAAAATAATAATAATAATAATAATAATAATAATAATAAGGATAATAATAATAATAATAATTAGTAGTAGTAGTAGTAGTAGTAGTAGTAGTATACGCTTTTTCTAAATACCTATTTACTGAGAAAAAAAATACATGCAAAGTTTCTGGAAGTATTCTGTATTCTTAAGTAAATAATAATAATAATAATAGTAGTAATAATAATAATAATAATAGTAATGGTTTCTACATTTGGCACAAAGCCAGCAATTTGAAGGGAAGGGGAAAGTTGATCAAATCAACCCCAGTGCGTGACTGGTACTTTAGTTTATCAATCCGGTAAGGATGGAAGGCAAAGTTAACCTCGGCGGGATTTGAACTCAGATCACAAAGGGACGTAACTCCACGCTGAAAAGCATGGTGTCCGACCCTCTACCGATACTGCCACTCCACCGCCCCTTACTAATAATAGTAATAATAATAATGGGTTCTACATTTGGCACAAGGCCAGCAATTTGAAGGGAAGGGGGAAGTCGATCAAATCAACCCCAGTGCGTGACTGGTACTTTATTTATCAACCCTGTAAGGATGAAAGGCAAAGCTAACCTGGGTGGGATTTGATCTGAGAACATAAAGGGGTGTAACTATATACCACAAAGCATATTATCAGATGCCAATACTACCAATAAATAAAATAATAACAGTTTCTGATTCAGGAACAAAACCTGCAATTTTGGAGAGGGGAAAGTCTATTAAATTGATCCCAGTGCATGACTGGTACTTTATTTTATTGACCTTGTAAGGATGAAAGAATAACAATAATAATTCTTTCTTTAAAAAAAAATACAAGACTAAATCCCTCCACAACAGTGCCCCAGCATGACCAGTCTAATGAATGAAACTAGTAAAAGAATAAAGATTAGCTTTTATAAATCTTGCAAGGTGTCTTTATTTATAGATAAAAGACACAATACACACAACAGGGACTATTTTATCATATAAAACTGTCTTTAACTCTTTCATTATCATATTTCTAATGAAAGACACTACCTATGTCTTTAACTCTTTCATTACCATATTTCCAATTAAAGACACTGTCTGTCTTTAACCCTTTCATTACCATATTTGCAATTAAAGACACTGTCTGTGTCTTTAACCATTTCATTGCCATATTTCTAATAAAAGACACTGAAAATATTTTTTCAGTAATTTTTTGACACTGAAAATATTTTTTCAGTAATTTTTTTAAGTAATGAAAAATTTGGAGAGATTTAGTAATATAACTTTCTCGTTATTAAACTGGGGTTTGGAACATAAAGGTTCTTGAATTAAATTATGATAGGTGCCTCAATAAATATAGGGAATTGATCAACAAGACCCCAGACCTCATTTGTTTACTGAGTAGTATAGAGCTTGTCAAATCAGACCAAGGAAACAATGTTTTCATTGATCTTTCCATTGCTGGTACTATCTATCAGTCACAACTCCTGGCAGAAAGAACAATGTAAAATAAAGTGTCTTGCTCAAGGACATAACGCAGCACCCGGTCTAAGAATCAAAATCACAACAAACTCATGATTGCGAATCCTCTAACCACTAAGCCACACACCTTCATATAAATATAAATATTTTAAAAGAACCTGTGGTGGCTTCTGACATATATCAAAAAGATTATCAAAGGGCCGACACACTTTTGACTATATGAAATACTTAACCAAATATTTGTGCATGCTTCCATTATTGCACTTCACACAACCAAGTGCAACCTTCACTCGGTCTAAATATATATATATATACATTTTTTTTTTCCATCTCCATGCCTTAGTTTCCAACTTCAGTAAAGCCGAGTGGACCTACACAACATCAACAACAACAAAAACAACAAGAGCAACCACAACAACAGCAACAACAACAATAAACAAACAAACAATCTCTAACACTCATTCTCACATCAACAGATTCTGATAATTAATTATAAATATGTTTTAAATTACGTATCAATCAAACAGTTAATTGTTTATTCCAAGCCAAGCCATCCAAATTCGTTTAAAAAAAAAAACCAGATGAACCATTTCTAAAGACATTCCCTTCCTCACTCTTCCTCTTACTTTTTAGTTCTGTCTTCTTTCTCTCTATGTTCAAAGACATAACTAAGTGATATACATTCAATGAAGGGACTAAAATAATGGAAATCCAATACAATTGTCCCCAGTATTCGCGGGTGTTATGTTCCTAGAGCTCCGAACAGTGAAAAACTGCGAATATTGGATGTGGTCCATAAAAAGCCTAAAAACGTCAAAACATAACGTAAAATATAGGCCGGCAAATACGGTATATTGTTATTAATAGTTTAGTGTTAAAAAGTATGAAAAAATATTTATTACCACAAAAAAAGCTATTAAAAAAATTGCAGAAGATATTTACGATTATGCAATATGTGGTGGCTTCCACAAACAATTATTAGATAGGTTCTAAGGAAAATTCCGCAAATAACTGGAACCGCGAATGTAGGGATACACTGTATAAGAAACAAACTTAAAATCAGTCTGTTCAGAAAACAGTAGAGGCTATCCTTCTCTATGGTTCTGAGACTTGGACCTTGCACTCCCGTCTACGGTGAGCCATTACCTTGCTGAGAAAGGCTCAAAATATCCTTTGGCAGATCCATCCCACACTTAATCAAATATTCAGAAAAATCCCCAAAGGAAGTGCACGTCTGATTGAACGTCATACGGGGTTTGCTTGTCACTGCTTCCGCACAAAAGAGATGATTTCAGACTTCTTGCGGGAGAGCTCCTCTACCAGAAAACTCAGATCAGATACCATAGCAAGAGACACTGGAATTGATAAGGATGCCCTACAAACTTTGATGGGGAAACAGAGACTGTTGGTGTGAAGTTGTGCTTGTTGTCTCATCTAAGGGTGATGGATAAGATAAGATAGAGGGTCAAGAATATGTATGTGACCACTTTGACGCTTTAAATTTTTTGTATATCTATTTATTTATTTATTAGTTAAAATTCTAATTTTTTTTAAATTTATTTATCAAAAATAAAAGCCAGGACTGTGACTCAGGCAATTAAATATTTACTGACAAGATTCAAAGCTAAAAATCACATTGTCTGAGAAAATCATTTCTAAATTCATGTTTTCTTGCGCACATTTTGTAAAGTGGTGCCACAATAAAATGCACCCAGTTCACTTTGTAAAGTGGTAGTGCTAGTGTCATGATAAAATACACCTAGTGCACTCTGTAAAGTGGTAGTGATGGTGTCATGATAAAATACCTCCAATCCACTCTGTAAAGTGGTAGTGATGGTGTCATGATAAAATACCTCCAATCCACTCTGTAAAGTGGTAGTGATGGTGTCATGATAAAATACCTCCAATCCACTCTGTAAAGTGGTAGTGATGGTGTCATGATAAAATACACCCAGTCCACTCTGTGAAGAGACTATGGTAAACTATGGAACATATGAGTAAAGTGTGGTTCTCTGACTTCTCATGCCAGATGTTACGATGATGACAGTGATGATCATATGCAACCCCCTGATAATCGTAATTATTTGTTACAATATTTCTTAGCTAGAAAATGGCCTTTTCAATCTTTAATTAATTAAACTGTTTAACGACTGTTAGAAATTTAATATTTAATTGAATATTTCTTTAATTGTTGTCTTAACACTCTTGGCACTGCATGAGACTGAATGTGCCGAGTAACCTCCCCTTAATAGTTTCAGGGGAGACAATTCATTAAAATATTTAGCCTCCAGAAGGTTAAAGGACATCTTTGAATTTTGCTTATCCTGGTTTCTGTGGTGTGAAGCAACTGGGAGTTCCACAACCCGGACAGGATGCCAGTCCATTGCAGGGTTAAACCCCCAGCTATTGCTGGTACTCATTTTCAGCTGAGTATACTGGAGCAATGTGAATGAAGTGTTTTGCTCAAAAACACAACACAACCCAGTCCAAAAATTAAACCTAAAATTGAACCAAAAATTGAACCTATGATTGTAAGTCCAACACCCTTTAATAAATAATGATTTGTATCATGAGAGACTGAAATAATTAGAATTCTGAATATATGGAGTCGTAGGAGTGCCATATTGAAAAACAGCATTTCTTTGGCATTTTTAAAAAAACCTGGCAGAGATCATCTCATTTCCTCTCTAGATTTGAACACAAAAGGAGAGTGAGTGATAAAGAAATATAGAGGAAAAATCGACCCTAATACTTGATAGGTACTGTTTTTATCGACCTTGAAAGGGTCAAAGGCTATGTTGACCTCAGCAAGAATTCTAGGGAAGTATAAACCAGCACTATGACTACCTTGCATTAAAAATTGAAGTTTTTCTCTAATAATTTTCACAATCTGTCCATTATAGTAAAGATA
>OZ024765.1:7710568-7713068 GCA_964016885.1 Eledone cirrhosa | reverse complement strand
ATATTTAGATATATATATCGATCAGAGCGATATATATATATATATTATATATATATATATATATAAATAAATAAATTATGCAGTTATCAAAGTTGTGTTCAAATCATTTAATAGCTGACAATCGTTTCTTCCAAACTCACGTATGGAGTCCTCAAAGCATTATCAATGTTTGCACATATAATTAACCTCCTATTCAACTGAACAATAATATAGATACATATAAATTGATGTTGTTAGCAACATCAATTTTATTGTTCAGTTGAATAGGAGGTTAATTATATGTGCAAACATTGATAATGCTCCGATGACTCCAAACGTGAGTTTGGAAGAAACGATTGTCAGCTATTGATGATTTGAACACAACTTTGATAATTGTATAATTTATTTATTTTCCTGCTCTGTAAAACAACTGATGTTCATACATTGAGCTATTTCTCTTACTGGTAATAAGGTAATAAGAAATTACTGACCTTCCTGTTTATAGTTGTTTATACTATATACATAACTATAAATAGTATTATTATAATCTTCACCCATCTCTATTTATCTTCTATCTATGTTACTCTCTATCTATAAATCTATCTAATCCCTTCTATCTATCTATTTAGCTATCCATCTATTAATTTCTCATAATTTTATTTAAGATGGTTATCCTTGAGAGGACAAGTATCCTCTCAAGGAAGCCTGCACAATATACTCTGCATATGAACAAAGTTCCACAGAAGCAGGTAGAGAAGTTCAAGTTCTTGGGGCCATTTTCATGAGTGTTAAAAGGCAAGAGGCTCAATTAACTGCAAGAATTGCAGGAGCTGCCGCAGTAATACACGAGCCCTAATACTATGGATATGTAGTTAAATGCAAACATTGCAGGAGGTGATGCAGTAATGCACCAGCTTCAGCACTCAGTAATCAGAAGAAAGAGGTAGGTGTAAAAGCCAAACTCACTATCTTCAATTCGGTATTCATGCCAACCCTTACCTAGGATCATGAACCTTGGGTAATGACCAAAAGAATACAAGCAGCCAAAATGGGACTCCTCTGAAGGGTCTCAGGAGTAACATTACACGATAGGGTGTGTACTTTGGAGATCAGAGAGTCGTAACTTCTCCAAATCGAACAATTCAGATACTACAGACGTGGTTAGAATGTCTTACGAAAAATAACTTGAAAGATTTTAAGGGGCAAAACCATCTCATTCCATTTCTCTTCACCACTTTTATCTCGGTTCTATTCCCCATCCCTCCTCTCAGTCAGTTACTATCATCCTTCCTCAACACATGACTAAACCTTCTCATTCCATTTTTATTCACAACATTCATAGCTGGCTCTATTCTCATCGTTCCGTTCACTCAGTTACTTTCATCCTTCCTCAACACGTGACCAAACCATCTCATTCCATTTCTGTTCACAATATTCGTGGCTGGCTCTATTCCCATCCTTTGCAATTCATTGTTTGTCTTCCACTCATCCACCAGACCATTCTCATTGCCATTCTTTCTTCTATCATTTTTAGCCATTCTCATTGCCATTCTTTCTTCTATCATTTTTAGCCATTCTCATTGCCATTCTTTCTTCTATCATTTTTAGCCATTCTCATTGCCATTCTTTCTTCTATCATTTTTAGCCATTCTCATTGCCATTCTTTCTTCTATCATTTTTAGCCATTCTCATTGCCATTCTTTCTTCTATCATTTTTAGCCATTCTCATTGCTATTCTTTCTTCTATCATTTTTAGCCATTCTCATTGCTATTCTTTCTTCTATCATTTTTAGCCATTCTCATTGCTATTCTTTCTTCTATCATTTTTAGCCATTCTCATTGCTATTCTTTCTTCTATCATTTTTAGCCATTCTCATTGCCATTCTTTCTTCTATCATTTTTAGCCATTCTCATTGCTATTCTTTCTTCTATCATTTTTAGCCATTCTCATTGCTATTCTTTCTTCTATTATTTTTAGCCATTCTCATTGCCATTCTTTCTTCTATCATTTTTAGCCATTCTCATTGCCATTCTTTCTTCTATCATTTTTAGCCATTCTCATTGCTATTCTTTCTTCTATCATTTTTAGCCATTCTCATTGCCATTCTTTCTTCTATCATTTTTAGCCATTCTCATTGCTATTCTTTCTTCTATCATTTTTAGCCATTCTCATTGCTATTCTTTCTTCTATCATTTTTAGCCATTCTCATTGCCATTCTTTCTTCTATCATTTTTAGCCATTCTCATTGCTATTCTTTCTTCTATCATTTTTAGCCATTCTCATTGCTATTCTTTCTTCTATCATTTTTAGCCATTCTCATTGCCATTCTTTCTTCTATCATTTTTAGCCATTCTCATTGCTATTCTTTCTTCTATCATTTTTAGCCATTCTCATTGCTATTCTTTCTTCTATCATTTTTAGCCATTCTCATTGCCATTCTTTCTTCTATCATTTTTAGCCATTCTCATTGCCATTCTTTCTTCTATCATTTTTAGCCATTCTCATTGCTATTCTTTCTTC
>OZ024765.1:7703068-7708068 GCA_964016885.1 Eledone cirrhosa | reverse complement strand
CTTTATAGAGAGGAGGGGACCCCAGCCCCCTTTAAAACCAGGTCATGCAGTACATTTCTCTTCCTTAATCTACAACAGACACACACATACAGCTGTGTGGTTAACCCCTTAGTGTTTAAACCGGCCAGATATGGCCAGAATTCTCTCACCTCTTTCTGTTCAAACCGGCCATAACTGGCTGCTCATACTTATGATAAGGTATTTGTCGCAATATTATGTGAGATAAAGCCTTTGCCACGAAAATACAACAGTATATATAATTGTTTCTACTTTTGGCACAAGGCCAGCAATTATCCCAGTGTATTACTGGTACTTTATTTTATCGACCGCATAAGGATGAAAGGCAAAGTTAACCTTGGCGGGATTTAAACTCAGATCATAAAGGGAGGTAACTCTATGCTTCAAAGCATGGCGTCTGACCCTCTACCGATACTGCCAATCCACTGCCCTACAATAGTATATATAATGTAAATGCTAAAGGGTTAAGGGATTCACTTTGTAACCACATGGTTTTAGATTCAGTCCCACTGTCTATCTTTTGGGGGGGGGATGTGGATTGACATATTGGTAGGTGCAAACAGTGCAGCAGCCCGTCATATCTGTGTGTGTGTGTGTAAGAGTGTGTGTCCGGCTATGTGATTGAGACTTCATGTGTGTGAGTGTGTGTGTAATGTGACAGAGACTATGCTTAAGCAACTGTGTGTGTGTGTGTGTGTGAGAGTGAATATGTGTGTGTAGGACTATGTATAAGTAACTGAGTGTGTAAGACAGGGTGTACATGTAAGACTATGTGGTGTGGAGAGGGGAGATGTTATATGCATGGGTGATTGCTGGTCTTCTACAAAAAACCTTGCCCAGACTTTGTGCTTTGGGGGGGAACTTTCTAGATTCAAAGCCTATGGTCATTCATGATAGAAGGGGGTCTCTATCTAATTTGGAAATATACATTTACTACTATGGGAAACAGTAGGTATGTAAAGACCCTATTCAGTCATAAATGACCATGGGGTTTGCACCCAGAAAGTTCCCCTCCAAGGCACAAGTCCAGGTAAGGTTTTTTGTGGTAGACCAGTAGTTGCCTATGCATGCCAGTCTCCCCT
This sequence comes from Eledone cirrhosa, assembly GCA_964016885.1. NCBI lineage: Eukaryota > Metazoa > Mollusca > Cephalopoda > Octopoda > Eledonidae > Eledone > Eledone cirrhosa. The sequence continues at coordinate 7,706,968 of OZ024765.1, read as the reverse complement.
CTCCATGCCACTGATGTTACACCTTCCATGTCCTAACACTCTGCCCGTCACACACACACACCCATATACAAACCTCCCTAATCCCCACACTCCCTTACTACCAAAGCCCCCAGCCCACACAGTAAAGTGGTTGTGATGGCGACACAACAAAAAGCACCCAGCCTACACTGTAAACTGGTCGTACCAGTGTCACGACTAAAAGCACCCAGTACTCACTGTAAATGTGGTTGGTGTTATAATATATATATATACATCCAGGCCGAAACAAATGAGATCGTGTAGGTGTCACGACAAAAAAACACACAGTCCACGCTGTAAATGTGGCCGTGTAGGCAACACGGTAAAAACCTCCCAGCCCCACACTGTAAATGTGGTTGGTGTTAGGAAGGGCATCCAGCTGTAGAAAACCCGCCAGACAGTCCACGCTGTAATGTGGCCGTGTAGGCAACACGGTAAAAACCTCCCAGCCCCACACTGTAAATGTGGTTGGTGTTAGGAAGGGCATCCAGCTGTAGAAAACCCGCCAGACAGTCCATGCTGTAATGTGGCCGTGTAGGCAACACGGTAAAAACCTCCCAGCCCCACACTGTAAATGTGGTTGGTGTTAGGAAGGGCATCCAACTGTAGAAAACCCGCCAGACAGTCCTATGCGAGCAAGACAACCACTCTTGCCTCAAGTGGGAAAACCCCCGTCCAAACCCATGCAAGCGTGGAACACGGACGCTAAACCTGATGATGATGATGATGATGATGATATATATATACAAATGGCTTCTACAGGACAAGAACTGTTTCAATTGAAGGAAATCATCAAAAAAGCACTTTCTGTAGGGCTTTCCTGATGATTTCCTTTGAATGAAACAGTTCTAGTTCTGTAGAAGCCATTTCTATATTAACCATTATATACTCTACTGTATATTGAGTACCTTACTGTAATTACCCCTGATTGAACCCGGGAGATATATATTGGAATATATATAAATATATCATCATCAGGATATATATAAATCAAATTAGATGAAGTAAAAACCTGTTAAACCATTACTCATCACAGTACTCAATACATGGGGTAGTAGAGTGTGGTAATATGAGGGAGTTGGGGTCCCAATGGCTAAGCTCTTGATGTTTCAACAGATAGTTCCAAACTAGCTGTTGAAACGGCAATAATTCAGCCATCAGGGTTCTGATTCTTTCACATATTTCCTTATAATATATAACCAGCAATTTCTCTGTCTGTCTGTCCGACGCGTAGAGAGAGTGAGAGTGAAAGAAAGAGACAGACTACAAGAGGGGGATAGCGGGAGGGAGAGAGAGAGAGAGAGACGCTGGAAGAGGGGAAGGAGAGCTATGTCTTGCTGTCTACATTACGATACATATATATACACACACACACACACTGAGCGCGTCATAATGACGTAATGCAGACAGCTAGACATACAGACAGATATTATAAGGGTGCGACATTATATGTATGTATCTATCTAAAAAGAAAGACTAAGAATATAGATTTATATATTTATATATAAATCACCTAATGCGGTCTCTAGGGCATTGAAAATTTGAAATAATTTTTGCTCAAAACACTCACAGGGCCATAAGTATTACATGTCTAAAGTTTGAAAACAATCGGTTGGATGGTTCTCAAGTTTTAGTGAGCTGACAGACAGACAGATAGACTAGCAGAAAACTGCCCATCACGTGGTTTTTGCTAGTCTATAAATATAAAACTGAGGATGTCTGTCTGTGTGAGTTCGAATCCCTAAAACTCGAGAACCATCCAACCGACTGTTTTCAAACTTTACACATGTAATACTTATATTTCAGGGAGTGTTCTGAGCAAAAGAAATTTCAAATTTTCAATGCCCTAGGGACCGCATTAGGCGATTTAGCGATCTCTCTCTATAATTCTTAGTCTTTCTCTTTTTAGATAGATACATACATATAACGTCGCGCCCTTATAATACCTGTCTGTATGTCTGGCTGCCTGCATTATGTCACTTCCCTGAGGATGTCTGTCTGCGTGTGTGTGTGAATCCCTAAAACTCAAGAAGTACCCAACCGATTTTTTTCAAACTTTACATGTGTATTACGTATGTTTCAGGGAGTGTTCAATTTTTTTATCTCCTAGGGCTCGCATTAGGTGAAAAACTGTTTTTTTTCAGGTTTTTAGGGGTCTTTTGAGGCGTTACGTCAGACCGATTTCCTTGAAATTGTAACTCTGTATTAGTCAGTCTCTTCTTCATAACGTGAGCAAAGAAAATCCAACTTTCTTATGGTCTAGGGCCCGCATTAGGTGAAAAACTTCATTTTTTTCAGCTTCTTAGAGCTTTTTGGAAGTGTTACGTCTAGCTGATTTTCCCGAAATTTCAAGGCATATTATGCACATAAAAAATATTCATTTTCTTGATCCTCCAGGGCCCACATTAGGTGAAAACCTGCATTTTTCCTGCTTCATCAAGGAAAATCTTAAAGATTATCCAGCCATCAGAGTATTCGGTTTATTTTCTTGACATATTGTCCAGGCATGCAGCTTTTCCACGATTAGGTCTGTTGGTGGCCCGCATTCCAAAATACCTTATCCTGTGCAACGCCAGGTATCACTGCTAGTATATATATATATATATATATATATATATATATATATATAATAGTTAGCAAGTAAAGATATGCATATGCTATAGGCGTTCTTTGTTATTTATTATATCACGGCTCTGTCCTCAGACATCGAGCTAACCTTATACTGCCTGTTGGATAAGTGGAGTGTTATACACCCCTGATCCTCTCCCTAGTATACTATATATATATATATATATATATATCTAGGGTATGTAATGTCCAGTTTCTGTAGGTTCACCAGAGTGAGCACTTGATGTGTAGTTTCCAGTCTGTATAGAGGCGTAGTACTAAGCAGAGTGCAAATAAAATGATAATAAAAAGGACGATTTGTTATGTCTTCATTACATTTATTGAGGAGTGCTGTGTGTTTCGCTATTGATCAGTTGAAGGTTTGATCTGTATTGATCTAGCCCAACTCTGAAATCAAAAGCTCAGCAGAGGTCCGATGAGTTTGGTTAGATCAATACAGATCGAACCTTCAGCTGATCAATAACAAAATGCACGGCATTCTTCAATAAATGTAATGAAGACATAACAAATCATCCTTTTTATTATTATTATTGTATATATGTGTGTGAGTGTGTTTATATATGTATGTATCATCATCGTCGTTTAACATCCATCTTCCATGCTAGCATGGGTTTAGACGGGAATTGTCCCACGTGAAGCAAGATTGGTTGTCTTGCTCGTATGGGACTGTTTGGCGGGTTTTCTACGGCTGGATGCCCTTCCTAACACCAACCATGTTTACAGTGTGGACTGGGAGGTTTTAACCGTGTTACCTACACGGTCACATTACAGCGTGGACTGTGTGTTTTTTTTTTGTTGTGACACCTACACAACCTCATCTATTTAGGACTGGATGTTGTGGCACCAACATATATATATAAATATATATTTATATATATATGAATGTATATATGTATGTATATGTATATAGATATATATGTGTATGTATGTATATATGTATGTATATATATATATACATATATATACCCGGCAGAGATCACCCCTTAGCCTTTGTCAAGGCAAAATTCTAGGAGAAGGAAAACTCTGATATAACACCTGCAACCCTGATGGTATCCAATGATGTTGACTTGTTCTCCTTTTTGTAAATATCATCTTGGTTAAGAGAGTGGGACTGGCTTTGTGCAGTGCCTTTGCTCACTATAAAAGCTTCCCGGCACAGGCATTGCTTTATATCTGGAGATCTCTCTGCACTTGTCGTCACATGGTACCATGGGCCCAGCACTATGTGTCAATAATTGTCACAAGTGTAGTGTT
>OZ024765.1:7693068-7700568 GCA_964016885.1 Eledone cirrhosa | reverse complement strand
TTCTGTTTTCATCATCCACTTACCAGCTATTTCTATCTTCACATATCATCATTATTATTATCATTACTCAATAAACGCAATGAATACAAATCGTACTTTTATTATTATTAGGGCAGTGGATTGGCAGTACCGGTAGAGGGTCGGACGCCATGCTCTGCAGCATAGAGTTACGGCCCTTTACCGTCTAAGTTCAAATCCCACCGAGGTTAACTTTGCCTTTCATCCTTACAGGGTCGATAAAATAAAGTACCAGTAATACACTGGGATTATTGCTGGCCTTGTGCCAAAAATAGAAACAATTATTAGGACTGTGGATCGGAAGTACTGGTAGAAGGTCGGACGCCATGCTTTGCAGCATAGAGTTACGGCCCTTTACGGTCTGAGTTCAAATCCTGCCGAGGTTAACTTTGCCTTTCATCCTTACAGAGTCGATAATAAAGTACCAGTCACGCACTGGCGTCAATTTAATCGACTTTCCCCTTCCCCCAAAGTTGCTGGCCTTGTGCCTATATATGAAACTATTATTATGGTGATGATGATGATATTGCTTAACACCATATCATTACACTACTTCTACGTTGTGAGTTCAAATCCCACCACCTCGAAGGTCAGATTAGCTTTTAGTCCTTTCTGGGGTTAACAAAATAAAGGTAACAGTGAAGCACACCCTAGCCTGGCCCAGAGGATTATTGGCCTTACACTTAAATTAGAAACCACCACCACCACTACTACTACTACTACTACTACTACTGTTACTGTTATTACTACTACTACTACCACCACCACTACCACTACTACTATTACTACTGCTACTGCTGCTGCCACTACTACTACTACCACTGCTATTATTGCTACTACTACTACCACTGCTACCACTGCTATTACTGCTACTACTACTACACTACTACCACTACTGCTACTACTACCACTACCACTACTACTACCACTACTACTGCTACTACCACTACTACCACTGCTACTACCACTACTACTACTACTGCTACTACTACTACCACTACTACTACTGCTACTATCACTACTACCACTACTACTACTACTGCTACTACTACTACCACTGCTACTGTTACTACTATTGTTATTATTATTACCAAATACATTTGATCGTTCTTGTGTGAAGAAAATAGGAAAAGCTGTGTAATACATTAGCTACACAACATTTATTTAATTTTAGATGTGACTCATCTTTCTGAAGCAGACACTTACACTTACATACAGACACATACACATACAGACATACACACATACAGACATACACTTACACTTACATACAGACATACACATAGACACATACAGACACTTACATACAAACATACACATACAGACACTTACACTTACAGACATACACATACAGACACTTACAGACATACACATACAGACACTTACAGACATACACATACAGACACTTACATAGACACTTACACTTACATACACATACAGACACACACATACAGACACTTACATACAGACATACAGACACTTACATACAGACATACACATACAGACACTTACATACAGACATACACATAGACACATAGACATACAGACATACACATAGACACATAGACACATAGACACACAGACACATACAGACGTACACATACAGACACATATACATAGACACTTACACACACGTACACATACAGACATACACATACAGACACACACAAGTACATACATATACACAGACACATACACTTACAGACACATACACAGGTACACGTACACTTACAGACACATACACTTACACATACATACACATACACTTAGACACAGGTACACATGCACATACATACACATACACAGGTACACATACACATACACTTACAGACACAGACCCATACACAGGTACACATACATACACTTACACATACACAGGTACACATACACATACATACACATACACACATGCATACAGATACATACACATACATAGACGCAGACACAGATACACAGGCACAGTACAGATACATATACAAGCACACACACACACAGATACAGATACACATACACACACAGACACATGTACAGATACAGACACACACACACACAGACACAGATACACACACACACAGACACATGTACAGATACAGACACACACACACACAGACACAGATACACACACACACACACAGACACATGTAGATACAGACACACACACACAGATACACATACACACACAGACACATGTACAGATAGACACACACACATACACAGACACATGTACAGATACAGACACACACACAGATACACATACACACACAGACATGTACAGATACAGACACACACACAGACACAGACACAGATACAGACACACACACACACACACACAGACAGACAGACACATGTACAGATACAGACACAGACACACACACACAGACACAGATACAGATACAGACAGACACACAGACACAGACACAGATACAGACACACCCACACACACACACACAGACAGACAGACACATGTACAGATACAGACACAGACACACACACACAGACACATGTACAGATACAGACAGACACACAGACACATGTACAGATACAGACAGACACACAGACACAGACACAGATACAGACACACACACACACACACACACACACAGACAGACAGACACATGTACAGATACAGACACAGACACACACACACAGACACATGTACAGATACAGACAGACACACAGACACAGACACAGATACAGACACACACACACACACACACAGACAGACAGACACATGTACAGATACAGACACAGACACACACACACAGACACAGATACAGATACAGACAGACACACAGACACAGACACAGATACAGACACACACACACACACACACACAGACAGACAGACACATGTACAGATACAGACACAGACACACACACACAGACACATGTACAGATACAGACAGACACACAGACACATGTACAGATACAGACAGACACACAGACACAGACACAGATACAGACACACACACACACACACACACAGACAGACAGACACATGTACAGATACAGACACAGACACACACACACAGACACATGTACAGATACAGACAGACACACAGACACAGACACAGATACAGACACACACACACACACACACAGACAGACAGACACATGTACAGATACAGACACAGACACACACACACAGACACAGATACAGATACACACACACACACACACAGACACATGTACAGATACAGACACAGATACACACAGGCACAGACACATACACACACACACACACACACGCATGCAGGCACAAACACACACATACACACAGACACAGATACACACAGGCACAGACACATACACACACACACACATGTGCAGACACATACGCATGCAGGCACAAACACACACACACATACAGACAGGCACAAACTCACACACACACATACATACGGACAGGCACAAACTCACACACACACATACACATACAGACAGGCACAAACTCACACACACACATACATACGGACAGGCGCAAACTCACACACACACATACACATACAGACAGGCACAAACTCACACACACACATACATACGGACAGGCACAAACTCACACACACATATACACACACATACACATACAGACAGGCACAAACTCACACACACACACAGACAAGCACAAACTCACACGCATACATAGACAGGCACAAACTCACACGCATACATACAGACAGGCACAAACTCACACACACACATACATACGGCCAGGCGCAAACTCACACACATACACATACAGACAAGCACAAACTCACACACACACATACATACGGCCAGGCGCAAACTCACACACATACACATACAGACAGGCACAAACTCACACACACACATACATACGGCCAGGCGCAAACTCACACACATACACATACAGACAAGCACAAACTCACACACACACATACATACGGCCAGGCGCAAACTCACACACACACACATACAGACAAGCACAAACTCACACACACATACGGACAGGCACAAACTCACACGCATACATACAGACAGGCACAAACTCACACACACACACATACGGACAGGCACAAACTCACACGCATACATACAGACAAGCACAAACTCACACACACATACGGACAGGCACAAACTCACACGCATACATACAGACAAGCACAAACTCACACACACATACGGACAGGCACAAACTCACACGCATACATACAGACAGGCACAAACTCACACACACACATACATACGGACAGGCACAAACTCACACACACACATACACACACACACACATACAGACAGGCACAAACTCACACACACACACATACAGACAAGCACAAACTCACACACATACATACAGACAGGCACAAACTCACACACACACACATACAGACAGGCACAAACTCACACACACACACATACAGACAAGCACAAACTCACACACACACATACAGACAGGCACAAACTCACACACATACATACGGACAGGCGCAAACTCACACACACATACACACACATACACATACACATACAGACAGGCACAAACTCACACACACACACATACAGACAAGCACAAACTCACACACACGCATACATACAGACAGGCACAAACTCACACACACACATACACATACAGACAGGCACAAACTCACACACACACACATACAGACAAGCACAAGTACACATACAGATGCACACACAAAGACAGCAGCAGCAGTAATGGTGAAGAGGATGTGATGGAGGTGAAGGAGGTGGAAGAGAGAAACTCTTGCTAGGATATCCCAGGGATAGCAGACAGACTAACAACTTTAAATCTTTCCTTATAATATTGCAAAATTCTTTGGCACATAACTTAACACGGGTTCTTACATAACATTATTATGGATGATTTTTAGATAAATATACCGTTTAAATATACAATATTGCTAGTAATAAATTCTTTGGAACATAACTTAATATAATAATAATAATAATAATAATAATAATAATAATGAAATTATTGTATAAAGTGCTCAGGTGCACTACAACTCATCAAAGGTGCATGTATAGTACATAGAATACACAAATGTCAGGGAAGTGAATAGTGTATGAGTCATGATATACATGTGTGTATGTGTATGGAGGGGGAACATTAGGTGTAGTGTTGGCGAATCTCGGGAAGCATGGAGGTTTTAAAGGATGCAGTGTCTCGACAGCTAACAACTGATGCAGGTAGTTTGTTCCATGGAGGTTTTAAAGGATGCAGTGTCTCGACAGCTAACAACTGATGCAGGGAGTTTGTTCCATGGAGGTTTTAAAGGATGCAGTGTCTCGACAGCTAACAACTGATGCAGGTAGTTTGTTCCATGGAGGTTTTAAAGGATGCAGTGTCTCGACAGCTAACAACTGATGCAGGTAGTTTGTTCCATGGAGGTTTTAAAGGATGCAGTGTCTCGACAGCTAACAACTGATGCAGGTAGTTTGTTCCATGCTTCAGCAGCTCTGAGCGTGAAAAAATGTTTCCAAAAGTCATGGGAACTGTACTGTTTTCTGACTTTGTGGGCATGCCCACGTGTGTTAGACACATGGAAATCAAAAAGGTACTCAGGGTTGTTGTTGGCAAGATGGTTAACAATTTTGAGCACGGGTTCTTACATAAAATTATTATTGATGATTTTTAGATAAATATATGCTATCCTTGCAATATTGGTAGTAAATTCTTTGGAACATAACTTAACACAAGTTCTTACATAAAATTATTATTGATGATTTTTAGATAAATATATTCTTTCCTTACAATATTGCTATTAAATTCTTAATTTTAGATGTGACTCATCTTTCTGAAGCAGACACTTACACTTACATACAGACACATACACATACAGACATACACACATACAGACATACACATACACATACATGCGCCTTCACTATATATATATAGTGAAGGCGCATGGCTTAGTGGTTAGAGCATTGGGCTTGCAATTGAAAGGTTGTGAGTTCAATTCTCAGACTGGGTGATGTGTTGTTTCCTTGAGCAAGACACTTTATTTCGCATTGCTCCAGTTTATTCAGCTGTAGAAATGAGATGATAGGGACTGGGGTCCCTATCATTCCACTGCAAAGTGGTCATGTAGGCGCCACGGAAAAAAAGCACCCAGCACTCACTGTAAATGAGGTTGGTGTTAGGAAGGGCATCCAGCTGTAGAAATCAAGCCAAATCAGTTCCCGTATGAGCAAGACAAGGTCAGCCTACCGGGCACTGCCCACAACAGGACAACTCGTCTAACCCATGCTAGTGTGGAAGAAATCGGACGTAAAACAGTGATGATGAGAGTAATGTAAATGCTATAAAGGGTTAAACCTGCTGTATCCAACTAGAATTCTCTCACCTTTTTGTTCAAACCAGTTGTAACCAGCCATTCATACTGATGTTAAGGTATTGTTCTCAAAATAAATATCAAAATCTCATATAATAGTATATATAGAGTAATGTAAATGCTAAAGGGTTAAATCTATAAAACTTTCTCATTATGAATTCTGTATTCATATCATAGAACGATGGGGGCTGTTTAGGTGGTTTTGTATCAAATGGGTTAAATTATCTCTGGGGGATTGGAAGGGGTGCGAAGGAAATCTTTGTTTCACTTTCAAAGCCTAAAATTACGTTTTAACATTCTAAATTTAGACAGATAAATACTTCGTTACATATTCTCTTCCTTTCTTACTACTGCTGTTGTTGTTACACATTTTCTTCATTTTTTCCAGTCTTCTTTACCATGTAATCTAGCTCAGCATTATCTTAAATGTGTTGTTTTGTTGAGTTTTTATTAATAGGCAATGCTTTTATAACTCTTTTGATACCAAACCAAGCGAAATCATCCCTTGTTTTATGATTACAAAGCTTTTTATATTTTATCTAAAGTGTTTATTTATATTTATCTAAGAACCTTCCATCATTTTATGTAAGAACCTTTGTTAAGTTATCTTCTAATGACAAAGATATATTAGTAAATCCTTGAAAATTCTTCATTATTTCCAAAATTATTTCATTATAAATATGGTAATGAAAGGGTTAAAGATTTTATGTTTATCTAAAAGCTTCCATCATAATTTTTAGAAACTTTGTTATCTTCTAAATAACAGCTAAATAATGAGAAAGATATACAGTGTACTCCTGGCATTCACAGTCCTGACATATGTGGAATTTTCCTTAGAACCTAACTAATAATTGTTCGTGGGACCACCACATATTCACAGAATCGTAAATATGTTCTGCGATTTTTTTATGGCAATATATATACTTTTTTAACAGTATATTATTAATGACAATATACCATATTTGCGGGCCTATTGAACGCCCCTTTCTTATATTATATTTTACGTTATATTTTAATGTGTATAGGCATTTTTATAGACCACGTGTAATATTTGCGGTTTTTCACTCTTCGCAGGTACCCTAGGAACATAACCCGTAAATACCAGGGGACAACTGTATTACTAAATCCTTTGAAATTTTTGATTATTTTCAAAATTATTTGAAAAT
>OZ024765.1:7683068-7688068 GCA_964016885.1 Eledone cirrhosa | reverse complement strand
AGCAATTACCCAGTGTATTACTGGTACTTTATTTTACTTTATTAAAGAAGATAATTGTTTCTACTTTTGGCACAAGGCCAGCAATTAACCAGTGTATTACTGGTACTTTATTTTATCGACCCCGTAAGGATGAAAGGCAAAGTCAACCTCGGCGGGATTTGAACTCAGAATGGCAAGGGCCGTAACTCTATGCGTCAAAGCATGGCGTCCGACCCCCTACCGATACTGCCAATCCACCACACGTAAGATGAGTATCAGATACACCTGTACATCCATCTACCTGTATGTACACACATACACACACACACAGAATGACATACATCTATAGTAATCTACACATATACATGTACACACACACACACACACACACATAGAATAACATACACCTATAGTAATATCTACACATATATGTACAGACACACAAGATAGAATAACATACATCTATAGCAATCTATACACACATATACACACAGACACACACACACACACACACAGATAGAATAACACATCTATAATAATCTACACACATATGTACATGTACATACACACACAGATAGAATAACACATCTATAATAATCTACACACATATGTACATGTACATACACACACAGATAGAATAACACATCTATAATAATCTACACACATATGTATATGTACATACACACACAGATAGAATAACACATCTATAATAATCTACACACATATGTACATGTACATACACACACAGATAGAATAACACATCTATAATAATCTACACACATATGTACATGTACATACACACACAGATAGAATAACACATCTATAATAATCTACACACATATGTACATGTACATACACACACAGATAGAATAACACATCTATAATAATCTACACACATATGTATATGTACATACACACACAGATAGAATAACACATCTATAATAATCTACACATACTGTACACACACAAGGTAGAATAATGTACACCTGTATTAGTTTACACACACACACAGAGCAAATGTCTATGATGCTTAATTAACTCTTTTGATGCCAAACTACCTGAAGCCCCCCTCTGTTTCACTGACACCAGAATGTTTATTTTAAAGAGTTTTTATTTATCTAAAAACAATGACAACATCAACAACGATGATAAGAACCATTTTAAGGCAATCTTCCCAGCTATTTCTTTCAACCAGTTACTTGCAACCTTCTTCAACACATGACTCAACCATCTCATTCCACATCTCTTCACAACATCCATCACTGGCTCTATTCCTCTCACCCAGTCACTTTCTCCTTCCTCAACACATGGTCCAGCCATCTCATTCAATTTCTAGTCAGCACCTGTTCTATTCTCATCATCTTCTGCAATTTGTTGTTTGTCTTCTCTCTCAGCAATACTCCAATTATTTAACAGCAATGAAACTGGGATAAGTTAAAGCCTGATGTGCCTCTGGGTTTGGGGCACACATTAACCCTGAAATGGACTGGTGTCCTATCCAGGGGAAAGTCTTGTACTTTCAGTCACTTAACACCAAGGAAAACCAGGATAACCCCTGGCTTGATGTGCATCTGGGCTTGGGGCACACTTTAACCCTGCACTGGAGTGGTGTCCTATTCAAGGGAAGTCTTACACTCTCAGTCACTCAGTGATATCAGGTTAGGCTCCAGGCAAAAATGAAGGGTTTTATATATCATATTAAAGGTTTTAAATATTATCAGTTTTTTAAATTTAAAAAAAAAGGGTACATGTAAATGTTTACCATACGATTAATATTCTGCTCCAATCAGTCCACAAAACACTTAGCAAACTGAATGCCAACCGACACTCATCACTCATGACAAGGGTTGTATTTAGACCTTGGGGGGTGAGGGTGGGGAGGCTCACACAGAAAAAAATAGAATACACAGCAAACCTCCCAATTTTACATATCAAAGTTAGCTTAAGGTAAGTAACTGGATTTGAAAAGTTATATATACAAGTATTAAATTCAAAAATTCTAACCATCCTATCCTAAAACTAAAAAGCCCAGCTAAGGACACAAATAAATGACTACAGCTGTCACTGGTGGGGCTCCCCGCAGCAGGAAGACCGGAGAAAATGCCCCCTTTTACCCCCATTAAATCTGGCCCGGCTACATCAATCCGTTACCCACACTCCAAACTCAGCATACCAAACTGGACCACTACAGAAGATAGAACCAAGGGTTACAGAAGACAGCATCAATACTAGGGAGGGGTATTTGGAAGACAGCAACTATGGAAGCCCATCATGTCAATGTGCGTTTCTGAGTGTATGCATGTCTGTGTATGTGTGTTTCTGTGTATTTGTGTGTCAGTTTGTGCCTGTTACTGTATGTGTATATGTCTGTGTGTGTGTGTTTGTGTATTTGTGTGTCAGTTTGTGTGTGTCTGTGTGTGTTTCTGTGTATTTGTGTGTCAGTTTGTGCCTGTTACTGTGTGTGTCTGTGTGTGTGTTTCTGTGTATTTGTGTGTCAGATTGTGCCTGTTACTGAGTGTGTGTGTGTCTGTGTGTCTGTGTGTGTGTGTGTCTTTATATGTGTGTTTCTTTGTATTTGTGTCAGTTTGTGCCTGTTACTGTGTGTGTCTGTTTGTGTGTCTTTGTATGTGTTTCTGTTTGTATGTGTGTCAGTTTGTGTCTGTTTCTCTATGTGTGTATGTCTGTGTCCGTGTGTATGTTTCTGTTACTGTCTGTGGGTGTGCACTTGTCCAAGTTTATACTTCCTATTTACGTCCCATAACTTAGCAGTTAAACAAAGAGCAATCGATAAAATAACAGACTTAAAATTAAAAATAAGTGCTGCGATAGAGACAATCAACTGAACCTAGACATTGCCACGTTCTAATGACAAAAATGATGAAGATATATAACTTTTAATGATTTTGTGTTAAAGAATAAAAATATATCTTAAAAAATAAGGCCTCTGAAGGTGCATGGCCCTAAACTATAGCTTATTTAGTTTATAGGTGAGTCCAACGCTGTCTACAGCATGGCCACAGTCTAATGACTGAAACCAGTAAAAGAATACAAGACTAAATCCCTTCAAGGCAGTGCCCCAGCATGGCCACCGTCTAATGACTGAAACCAGTAAAACAATACAAGGCAGTGTCCCAGCAGAGCTAGTCTAAATCCCTTCAAGGCAGTGTCCCAGCAGAGCTAGTCTAAATCCCTTCAAGGCAGTGTCCCAGCAGAGCTAGTCTAAATCCCTTCAAGGCAGTGTCCCAGCAGAGCTAGTCTAAATCCCTTCAAGGCAGTGTCCCAGCAGAGCTAGTCTAAATCCCTTCAAGGCAGTGTCCCAGCAGAGCTAGTCTAAATCCCTTCAAGGCAGTGTCCCAGCAGAGCTAGTCTAAATCCCTTCAAGGAAGTGTCCCAGCAGAGCTAGTCTAAATCCCTTCAAGGCAGTGTCCCAGCAGAGGTAGTCTAAATCCCTTCAAGGCAGTGTCCCAGCATAGCTAGTCTAAATCCCTTCAAGGCAGTGTCCCAGCAGAGCTAGTCTAAATCCCTTCAAGGCAGTGTCCCAGCAGAGCTAGTCTAAATCCCTTCAAGGCAGTGTCCCAGCATAGCTAGTCTAAATCCCTTCAAGGCAGTGTCCCAGCATAGCTAGTCTAAATCCCTTCAAGGCAGTTCCCCAGCAGAGGTAGTCTAAATCCCTTCAAGGCAGTGTCCCAGCAGAGCTAGTCTAAATCCCTTCAAGGCAGTGTCCCAGCAGAGCTAGTCTAAATCCCTTCAAGGCAGTGTCCCAGCAGAGCTAGTCTAAATCCCTTCAAGGCAGTGTCCCAGCAGAGCTAGTCTAAATCCCTTCAAGGCAGTGTCCCAGCAGAGCTAGTCTAAATCCCTTCAAGGCAGTGTCCCAGCAGAGCTAGTCTAAATCCCTTCAAGGCAGTGTCCCAGCATAGCTAGTCTAAATCCCTTCAAGGCAGTGTCCCAGCAGAGCTAGTCTAAATCCCTTCAAGGAAGTGTCCCAGCAGAGGTAGTCTAAATCCCTTCAAGGCAGTGTCCCAGCATAGCTAGTCTAAATCCCTTCAAGGCAGTGTCCCAGCAGAGCTAGTCTAAATCCCTTCAAGGCAGTGTCCCAGCAGAGCTAGTCTAAATCCCTTCAAGGCAGTGTCCCAGCATAGCTAGTCTAAATCCCTTCAAGGCAGTGTCCCAGCAGAGCTAGTCTAAATCCCTTCAAGGCAGTGTCCCAGCAGAGCTAGTCTAAATCCCTTCAAGGCAGTGTCCCAGCAGAGCTAGTCTAAATCCCTTCAAGGCAGTGTCCCAGCATAGCTAGTCTAAATCCCTTCAAGGCAGTGTCCCAGCATAGCTAGTCTAAATCCCTTCAAGGCAGTGTCCCAGCAGAGCTAGTCTAAATCCCTTCAAGGCAGTGTCCCAGCATAGCTAGTCTAAATCCCTTCAAGGCAGTGTCCCAGCAGAGCTAGTCTAAATCCCTTCAAGGAAGTGTCCCAGCAGAGCTAGTCTAAATCCCTTCAAGGCAGTGTCCCAGCAGAGGTAGTCTAAATCCCTTCAAGGCAGTGTCCCAGCAGAGCTAGTCTAAATCCCTTCAAGGCAGTGTCCCAGCAGAGCTAGTCTAAATCCCTTCAAGGCAGTGTCCCAGCATAGCTAGTCTAAATCCCTTCAAGGCAGTGTCCCAGCAGAGCTAGTCTAAATCCCTTCAAGGCAGTGTCCCAGCATAGCTAGTCTAAATCCCTTCAAGGCAGTGTCCCAGCAGAGCTAGTCTAAATCCCTTCAAGGCAGTGTCCCAGCAGAGCTAGTCTAAATCCCTTCAAGGAAGTGTCCCAGCAGAGCTAGTCTAAATCCCTTCAAGGAAGTGTCCCAGCAGAGCTAGTCTAAATCCCTTCAAGGCAGTGTCCCAGCATAGCTAGTCTAAATCCCTTCAAGGCAGTGTCCCAGCAGAGCTAGTCTAAATCCCTTCAAGGCAGTGTCCCAGCATAGCTAGTCTAAATCCCTTCAAGGCAGTGTCCCAGCATAGCTAGTCTAAATCCCTTCAAGGCAGTGTCCCA
>OZ024765.1:7658068-7678068 GCA_964016885.1 Eledone cirrhosa | reverse complement strand
AATATAATGTACAAACTTTATACCCTTCACCTGACATTTGTAGTTTAAACCCATTTATTTATTTAAATACCTGCCCAAATTGAGGTTCATCTTATAAGCCCATGTATCTTATAAGCCATCAAATATGGTAGTTCATGATTGGAATTTAACAAAGAAAGCTTGTAAAGATTAATAAATAATCCATTAGAGTGGCAAAATGGCCTCAAAGGACTCGCATATGAGAGGCATCTGCCCTAATATGACGTCCACCCCTTAGTCCCAGCCAATAGGATAGAGAAGACACTGCTCCAGAAGTCGGCAAGGGAGACGCACTGAAACAGCCACTACAATTCACGGGGCTAACACCTACAGGCATCCAACTCTGCTCCGATAGCAGTGAGCAGGGATGAGGTCTGAAGGGATGAACCAAGAACACTGGAAGTGTCCACTGCTACATGCTCTACCACAAACTGATTAGAGAGTGGCCAATACTTGCATACTTTACTCTCTTTGGCCCGGCGGGAAGCGAAATCTGGGCTGATAGCTAAACACACCAGGTTGCCACTAGAGGAGGTGCCACAGCATTAGATTAACAAAAATGCTTCTATTTTCTTAAGCCAGTGTTTACTAAACCACCTGAAGCCTCATACCCCAGTTCTATGAAACAAAACTGT
Source organism: Eledone cirrhosa (assembly GCA_964016885.1). Lineage (NCBI taxonomy): Eukaryota > Metazoa > Mollusca > Cephalopoda > Octopoda > Eledonidae > Eledone > Eledone cirrhosa. Next base: position 7,677,415 of record OZ024765.1, on the reverse strand, counting down.
TTATTCTGAAATGTTTGTATTTATCTAAGTAAGACCTTTGTCAGCTGCTCTCCAGCAGTGCAGCCACACTTAGAATTTGCATCACCAGCCTGGAACCCCTATTTTGCTCAGAATATAGATCTCCTGGAAACTGTTCAGAGACGTGCAACCAAACGAATACCTTCCATCAGGCATCTACCATACTCTGAACGCCTTGCTCCCCTGGGCATGTCTGGCAACTGACTTGGTAGACACCCACAAGATTATTAACCATCTTTCCAACAACAGCCCTGGGCACCTTTATTAACTCCATATGTCTAACACCATTGGACATGCTTACAAAATCAGAAAACAGTACAGCTCCCGTGACTTTCGGGAATAATTTTTCATGCTCTGAGTTACTGAAACAAACTACCTGCATCAGTTGTTAGCTGCTGAGACACTGCATCTTTCAAAATGTCCATGCTTCCCGAAATTCGCCAACACTACACCTGATAATGCCCCTCCATACTCATGCACACATATATATCATGACTGTTCACTTCCCTGACTTTTTTACATTATTTATGTACTATACATAAGTAGTAGTGCATCTGAGCACTGTACAATAATTTTCATTATTAAAAATATTAAAAACCATAGGTAGTGTCTTACATAGGAAATATATTAACGAAATGATTCAAGTGCCTATATATTTGTCTAAAAATCTTCCAACATAATTTTATGTAAAACCTTGTTAAGCTATGTTCAAAACACCAGCTTAATGATAAAGTTACCGTATACACTCGAAATATAAGCTGAGGAATATGTGAGCATAATTTTACTTCAGAACCTTTGTAAAGTTATGTATGGTAATGAAAGGGTTCATTCTTTTGATATTAAAGCCTCTGAAACCACTCCTGGTTCTATGATACAAAGCTGTTAATTTTTAGATGTTTATATTTATCTAAAAACCTTCCATCATAATTATATGAGAAATTATATTCCAAACACCAGCTTAATAATAAAGTTATTTATATTATTAAATCTCTCCAAATTCTCAATTATTTTCAAAATCATTTGAAATCCATAGACAGTCTCGTTCCTTAGAAATATGGCAATGAAAGGTTTGATAATGAGAAAGTTTATATTACAAAATCTCTCAAAATTTCTGTTTATTTTCAAAATTATTTGAAAACCATAGTGTCTTTCACTAGAAATATGGTAACGGAAGGATTAAAGATTCCAAATGCTTTGGTATTTGACTCTGTACCAAAGAAAATAATACTAATAGTAATTTTTTTATAGTGAATATTATTTCATGTAGAAACTAGAGAAAAATAGCTTCACACAACATGTTTGAGATGGCTGGAAAACATTTCAAATATTTTCTATATCTTGTTTGTAAGTCCTGCCACCCTGTTTGTGTGTATAAGTGTGTGAGGTAGAGAATGTGTGTGTGTGAGATAGAATGTGTGTGTGTGATAGAATGTGTGTGCACATGTGAATGTGTGTGAATATATATGTATGTGAGAGAGAATGTGTGTGAATTTATGTATGTAAATGTAAAAGCATGTGTATGCGTATGAGGATGTGTGTATAAAAAAGAATGTATGTGCGTGTGAGAAAGAGAGAATGTGTGTAGAGAATGTGTGTGAGAGAGAAAGTGTGTGTGAGAGAATGAATGTATGTGAGAGAGAGAGAGAGAGAGAGAGAGAATGTGTGTGAGAGAGAAAGTGTGTGTGTGTGAGAGTGAATGTGTGTGTGAGAGAGAGAGAGAGAGAATGTGTGTGAGAGAGAGAGAATGTGTGAGAGAGAAAGTGTGTGTGAGAGAGAGAGAGAAAATGTATGTGAGAGAGAATGTGTGTGAGAGAGAAAGTGTGTGTGAGAGAGTGAATGTGTGTGAGAGAGAGAGAAAGTGTGTGAGAAAGTGAATGTGTGTGTGAGAGAGAGAGAGAGAGAGAGAATGTGTGTGAGAGAGAATGTGTGTGTGAGAGAGAATATGTGTGTGAGAGAGAATGTGTGTGAGAGAGAGAATGTGTGTGTATTAGAAAATACAAATGTGTGTGTGTGTGTGTGAAAGACAATGCAAAGATTGGTTCAACGCTCTACAATAATAATTGTACTGGATTTTTGGCCGTTAGTCACACAGGCACTACACTGTCACAATTCTTGATTATTTTCAAAATCATTTGATAACCATAAGCAGAGTCATTAGAAATATGGTAATGAAAGGGTTGAAATTGTTAACCATGTTGCCAACAACAACCTTAAGTACCTTTTTGATTTCCATGTGTCTAACACACGTGGACATGCCCACAAAGTAAGAAAACAGCACAGTTCCCATGACTTTTGGAAACATTTTTTCACGCTCAGAGTTGCTGAAGCATGGAACAAACTACTTGCATCAGTTGTTAGCTGTCGAGACACTGCATCCTTTAAGGCCTCCATGCTTCCCGAGATCCGCCAACACTACAGCTAACACATACACACATGTACTTCCCTGACATTTGTGTATTATTCTATGTACTATACATACACCTTTGACGAGTTGTAGTGCACCTGATCACTTTACACAATAATTTCATTATTATTATTATAATGAGAAAGTTAGTTATATTACTAAATCCCTCTAAATTCTTGATTATTTTTTTATTTTATTTGAGACCCATAAGCGGTGTCTTTCATTAGAAATATGGTAATGAAAGGGTTGAAGAGATAGGCAGTGTCTTTTATTAGAAATATGGTAATGAAAGGGTTAAAGACATAGGCAGTGTCTTTCATTAGAAATATGGTAATGAAAGGGTTAATGGCATAGACAGTGTCTTTCATTAGAAATATGGTAATGAAAGGGTTAAAGACATAGGCAGTGTCTTTCATTAGAAATATGGTAATAAAAGGGTTAATGACATAGGCAGTGTCTTTCATTAGAAATATGGTAATGAAAGCGTTGAAGAGATAGGAAGTGTCTTTCATTAGAAATATGGTAATGAAAGGGTTAATGACATAGACAGTGTCTTTCATTAGAAATATGGTAATGAAAGGGTTAAAGACATAGACAGTGTCTTTCATTAGAAATATGGTAATGAAAGGGTTAAAGACATAGGCAGTGTCTTTCATTAGAAATATGGTAATGAAAGGGTTAAAGACATAGGCAGTGTCTTTCATTAGAAATATGGTAATGAAAGGGTTGAAGACATAGGCAGTGTCTTTCATTAGAAATATGGTAATGAAAGGGTTAAAGACATAGGCAGTGTCTTTAATTAGAAATATGGTAATGAAAGGGTTAAAGACATAGGCAGTGTCTTTCATTAGAAATATGGTAATGAAAGGGTTAAAGCTGATGGCGATGTTAGAATCAATTGAGTATCAGAGCTTGTGACCACTTCTTATATAGGCAGTGTCTCTTATTAGAAATACGGTAACGAAAAGTGTTAAACTGAAATGGCAGCCAGTACAAAAATATACAATCCTAATAAAATAATATCAAGTTAATATATTAGAAACAATAAAATTTTTAGTTTAAATATGGATTGCAATAAATTATCAGCCAAAAAAATATTAAATTAAATTAAATTAAAATGTTCAAAATTACAACGAAAGCACTAAAAGTTAAACTTATAACAAAATTCTAACAAAAATTAAAAGAATACTGTATTTTTTTTTAAAATAATTATTTGCAATCTCAACTGTCTACCCTAACTCTAACCTTAATTCAAACCTAAATTTTAGATCTCACCCACTCAACTTTCTACATATATCTACACCCCTACCTTCACCTAAACGAACAATAAAACACAAAATGTTAACCATTTTTAAACAAGTTTTATCTCGTTTATTGTATTTTATTACATTCTAATTTCTCCCTATCCACTCCCTACAGCTTACTCTTCTTACCTTGCCCTAAACTGCATGCACTACAGAAAAACTACACAATCCACCATATAATGGTTCTCTGATACACTGTAGCTTGTTTTAACATCTTTATTGCATGGTATAGTCCCATAACTCCTGAGGAAGTAGCATTTCTTGGGTATTTTAAGCCTGGCAGAGCCCGTCCCTTTATATGTATGGTCCTGTAACTCTTGATGGAATCGTAGCAGCAACGTTGTGATATACAGCATGTCTTCGGCATTTTAAACCTGGTGGAGCTCATTCCTTTCTATGTATAGTCCTTTAACTCTCTACAGAGTTGTAGGGTGCCGTAGTGGCATCAGCATTTCTTTCGTAGTGGCATCAGCAGCCAGTTACAGCCAGTTTGAAGACAAAAAGAGGTGAGAGAATTCTGGCTGAATACAGCAAGTTTAAATGCTGAAGGGTTAACATCAGTGGGATTTGAACTCGGAAAGCAGATAGCCAAAATGAATACCACAAAGCATTCTATTTGATGTTCTTTATATTTAAATTTAAATCTCTCATAATTTTATGTAAGAATCTCTTCAAGTTCATATGTACTTTTATGTTTATAAAACCAGCTTATTAATGAGAAAATTAGATATACAGTGTACCCCGGCATTTGTGGTCCCAGTTATTCATGGAACCTAATAATTGTTTGTGGAAATCACCACATATTCACAATTTTTTTCATGGCTTTTTTCATGGCAATATACGTTTTTAATGCTAAATTATCAATAATATACCGAATTTGCTGGCCGACTGGACGCCCCTTTGCATAAGACGCTCCCTCTTTTTTTATTATATTTTAACGTTTATAGGCATTTTTATGGACCACATCCAATATTCGCGGTTTTTCACTCTTTGCAGGTACTCTAGGAATGTAAGCCCCGCAAATACCGGAGGACAACTGTATTACTAAATCTCTCTAAATTCTTGATTATTTTTGAAATTATTTGAAACTCTTAGGCTGTGTCTTTCATTAGAAATATGGGTTAAAAGTCTTCCATTTTAATTTTATGTAAGAATCTTTGTTAAGTTTCAATCCAAACAAAACTAAGTTACTAAACCCCTCCAAATTCTTGATTATTTTCGAAATTATTTCAAAATCACAGGCAGTGTCTTTCATTAGAAATATGGTAATAAAAATGGTTAAAGGGTTCCTATCTTAAATAAAACCTTTCAGCATAATTTGATATATGTTATGTCACAAATAGCATCATAATAACTCTTTTTAATATAAGCACAAAGCCAACAATTTTGGGGGAGGGGAAAGTTGATTATATTTACCCCAGTGCATTACTGGTACTTTATTTTATTGACCCCCAAAAACATGAAAAGCATAATTACTTTGGCAGGATTTGAACTTAAGAGCATAGAATGTTGTAACTAAATACTGCAAAGTATTTTAGGGGAGAGGAAAGATCATATTGACCCTAATAGTTTACTGGTATTTAATTTTATCAACTTTAAAAGCAAATAGCTGAAAGAGTGTTCCTCTGAATGGTCTCTGGTGTGTGGTGTTTGTGTATGGTATGTGTATGTGTAGTCTGTGTATTTGTGGTGTATGTGTAGTCTGGTGTGGTGTGTGTGTGTGTGTGGTGTATGGTGTGATGCATGTATGTATAGTCTTATCAATAACTGCATTGCTTTTTTCCAGAGATAATGTTGAAAATATACCTCATTTAGTTATTTCATGAGAGTATCTTAGTCAGACTATGATCTTTTCAGTCGATGTATTTACCCATATTGGTAGAAAAAATTAACCATCATGAGTAATAATCTACTAAAATGTTTAAACTAAAAGAAACCCTACTTTTTTTCACTGGAAGCCATCATTATATATAACAAAAAAAAAAAATAATAGAGGCGCAGGGAAAAGGAGAAATATCACCACAATTTTCTAACTATTTACCCACACTGGTAAAAGTACACCCATGCCAAAAGAAAAATTTAACTATCATATAACGAGTAATATATAGATAGCATAGAGTTCAATTGACAAGAACCCAGACCTCATTCGCTTACCAGGTGGGGTGGAACTTGTCAAATTGGACCAAGGAAACAATGTTTCCATTGGTCGTTCCATTGATGATACCCTCTACCAGTCACAAACCTAGTAAAAAAAATTTAACTAAAACAAACCCCATTTTTTTCATTAAGCCATCATTATATATAACAGTAAAAAAATTGGTAAAGACACCCTTCAGTCACGAATGACAAGGGATTTGCACCTGGAAAGTTTCCCTCCAAAGCACAAGTCCGGGCAAGGTTGTTTGTGGAAGACCAACAGTCGGCCATGCATACCAGCCCCCTCTCTCCATGCCACTGATGTTGTCCAAGGGAAAGGCAATGGCTGATACAGCTTGGCACCAGTGATGTCGCAACTCATTTCTACAGCTGAGTAAACTGGAGCAACGTGACATAAAGTGTCTTGCTCAAAGACACAACGCATCACCCAGTCCGAGAATCGAACTCACAACCTTACGATTACAAGCCCAATGCTCTAACCACTAAGCCATGCGCCTTCATAAAACAATACAACAAAGAAAAACAAGAGGGTGGGTGTGGAAAGAAATAACACCATAAAATTATAAATATTTGACCCACACTGGTAAAAGTATACCCAACCCCGCAAGTGTGACAGCTCACACCTATGCAAGGTTTAGCTGGCCTCCTCCAAAGTATATCTCGTTGGAGGTATCTTGGGTAACTTAATGATAGGGACCCCAGTCCTATCATCTCATTTCTACAGCTGAGTAAACTGGAGCAACGTGACATAAAGTGTCTTGCTCAAGGACACAACGCATCACCCAGTCCGAGAATCGAACTCACAACCTTACGATTGCAAGCCCAATGCTCTAACCACTAAGCCATGTGCCTTCATAAAACAATACAACAAAGAAACACAAGAGGGTGGGTGTGGAAAGAAATAACTGTTTCTACTTTAGGCACAAGGCCAGCAAATTACCCAGTGCATTACTGGTACTTTATTTTATCGACCCCGTAAGGATGAAAGAAGAAATAACACCACAAAATTATACCCAACCCCGCAAAGAAATTAACCATAATATAATGAGTAATAAATCTAGTAAAAATTTTAAACTAAAAGAAACTCCATTATATATATTCTTCTTCATTACCCACTTATTCCTGAGAGGTTTGTGGGGGCAGAGTCCTCAAACATTCCTTCCAGTGGATCCTGTCAGAAGCAACCATCTCCAATTGATTCAGTTGGATCCCTCAGGTGAGACAGACCAGCCAACCTCATGGATGTTATACAACCATTTTGCTTGGTGGTGGGCCAATGCGTGGGTCTCCTGCCAGTTGGTCTTTCCCCATAAAATCCGTAAAATCCTTATATATATATATAGATCGACAGTCGATCAACTTTCCTCAAATTGGACCGAGGAAACAATGTTTCCATTAGTCTTTCCAATTGTTAATACTATCTATCGGTCGCAACTCCAGGTAGAAGGAAGAATGTGAAATAAAGTGTCTTGCTCAAGGACATAATGCATAACCCGGTCTGGGAATCAAGCTCACAACCTCACGATTGCGAATCTAATTCTATAACCACTCAGCCACCCGCCTTCACACATATATATATATTCTGAAGAGATTGTTTTGGTAAAAACAGGAGCAAGCAGGAGAAAGCTTTCGACATTCGTAGTTATGTCTGCTGGACGCACGAGCAGAAGGACGTGTTTTTCCTGCCGGTGGCATATCACAACATTGAATTTCATCTGAGGATACCATTCTCATAACAACAACAAATACATGAATTTCACCTTGATTGCATGGGAGAACCGTTGAAATAATTATAATGAATAAACGATTTATGTAACATCAGCATCTTTATTAATGTTGTTATTATTATATATGTGTATGTATGTATGTATATATATATATATATATATATATATATATATATATATATATATATATATATATATAAAACAAAGAAAAAATAATAGGGTGGTGTGGGTGTGTGGTGGAAAGTAAAGAACAACACGCAGGAAAACTGAAACAACATCACAGCTGAACACATTTAAACAAAAAGAAATAATAACTATTGCTTGATATAAGGAACCAACTACTTCTAGACAACCGTTTTATAACAACAAAAAAACATTTACAATTTGAAACCAAACGATATGGTGGTGTGATAATACATACCCTTTTCATCAGAAAATCATAAAAAGGAGACAGCAGAAAAGCACATATGAGTTGAAAAAAATATATTTGTGAAGGCAGAGGTAAAAAAGTATAACATTCATTGTGTTTGATATAGAATTATCATCAACATCATCATCATTGTCATCATTGTTATTAATCATTTAGCAAGGAAAATGGATGTTAAATGATGTTAAATGGATGATGATGGTGGCGATGGTGGTGGTGGTGGTGGTGGTCGTGATAATGAAGATGGTGGCAGTGGTTGTGGAGGTGTATTGTTGGTGGTAGGGGGTGGTAGTGGTGGTGATGGTGGTTGTGGAGGTGTATTGTTGGTGGTAGGGGGTGGTAGTGGTGGTGATGGTGGTTGTGGAGGTGTATCGTTGGTGGTAGGGGGTGGTAGTGGTGGTGATTGTGGTGGTGGTGATGGTGGTTGTGGAGGTGTATTGGTGATGGCGGTGATGGTGATGGTGGTGAAGATGGTGATGGTGGTGGCGGTGGTGGTGGTGGTGGGGTGGTGATGATGTGGACGTGGTATTGATGGCAGTGGTGGTGGTGGTGGTGAAGGCGATGGAGGTGGCAATGGTGGTATCAATGGTGGGAGTTGAGGTGGTGGTGGTCATGGTGAAGATGGTGGTGGTCATGGTGAAGATGGTGGTGGTGGTGGTGGTGGTGCTGATGATGTAGATGTGGTATTGATAGTGATGATGGTGATGGTGGTGGTGGTGGTTGTGATGGTGAAGGTGATGATGGTGGTGTAGTTGTGGATGTGGTGATGATGATGATGATGATGCTAAATTATTATATTTGAAAACAAGTTTACTAGTTTTGTAACTGAACAAACAACATTTACACCAAGCATTTTAGGGCGAGAGCCATTCCCCGTGCTAAAGCAGGGTTTAACCCTTTAGCACTTACATTATTCTATATTTACCATTGTATTTTCACGGTAAAATCTTTACCTCACATAATATCAAATCTATGGGATTTTGATGATATTTACTTTGAGTACAATACCATCACATAAGTATGATCGCCCAGTTACAGCCGGTTTAACCCTTTGGCATCTACATTACTCTATATAATTTGTTGTATTTTCACAGAAAAGGCTTTACTTCACATAATTATCTCACATGATATCGAATCTATGAGATTTTGATATTATTTATTTTGATGACAATACCTTAAAGTAGATACGAGTGACCAGTTATGGCTGGTTTGAACAGAAAAGGGGAGAGAATTCTGGCCAGATACGGCCGGTTTAAATGCTAATGGGCTAAATAGAATGAGGTGAGAGACTTCTGGCCGGATACAGCCGGTTTAAATGCTAAAGGGCTAACATTGCAGAGCAGGACCCCCCACAACAAGCTTCTCCACTGTATCCCTATCTTGTGCAATTTAACTCTTAATATCCTGTAATGATTTAGCAGAAAAAAAACATCTAAAATATTCAAATGTTTATTTACTAGTAGACAGATTGTTGTGAGATTTACAGTATTAGAGTAAAGACTATAATATTTAATGTGATGTTGATACAATGTCTTGCTAATGTGGTTTCATGTTGGCTGTTAATTCAAATGTTTATAGTATCTTTACTAGTGGATAGATTGTTGTGAAGACCTGCAGTATGAAGCTTTTACATTCAATAATGATTTAGCTGAAATATATCTAAAAACAGATTTGACAATTGAAATGTTTATTTAGTGTCTTTACTGGTGGACAGATTGTGCAAATTTGCAGTATTAAAGACTTCAATATTTAATGTGATGCAGTCATAGTATCGTTTTGTACTTTTCAACAAAGTCTAGTTAATGTGATTCCATGTGGTTTGTTAATTCAAATGTTTATAGTATATTTAATAGTGGACAGATTGTTGTTGACATTTGCAATATTGGAGTAAAGAATTGAACTTTTAATGTAATGCAGTCATAGTGCTGTTTTCTACCGTTCAACAATGTCTTGCTAATGTAGTTTCAAATGGTTTGTTAATTCAAATGTTTATAATATCTTTACTAGGGAACAGATTTTTGTGAAAATTTACAATAGTAAAATAAAGACTTCAATATTTAATGTGGTGCAGTCATAATGCTCTTTTGTACTTTTAGAGAATGCTTTGCTAATGGGGTTTCATGTAGTACAGGGTGCTAAGATTTAAGCATGGTTATGCCCATTTTTATTCCATTATTCATATGTTCTGCAGTCAATAATACGGTGAGTTTTTAATTCTATTATATATATACACATCAGCTTGCTTACAAGCATATAACCATCTCAACACACTCTCTAATGAGGAATTTTTATAAATATGAGACTGCTAAAAAGAATGCATGTCTCATGTGTGTATGTGTTTATTTATTTGTGTATGTGTTTATACATACATGTGCATACTTACATATTTTATTTATATATATACATGCACATCCACAGATAGGGGGAGGGGAATAGAAAGCTATAGGCTAGTCGCTATAGTATTTCAGAAATCTCTTTCGTTTCTTGGCAATAGTACAAGCAATAGAGGAAGTTTCATTAGCTGTTATATATATACACAAACATACATACACACACACACATATATATATACATATATATACAGGGTTGGTAAGTAAAAACCACTCCACTCTGGATTCTAAGCACCATAAAAACTTAACATTTTTTATAATCTATTTACTTTTTCAACCACCCAGTTTTGCATCATATAGAAACATTTCAATCTCCCTACTACTACCAATGTTTGTTTGTCTGACTCTCTCTCTTTCTATCTATATATATATATGTATAGAATAAGGAAAAGCGAAGTAGTTTCAGATGTTCAAGTCCTTTAATAATAATTGTTTCTACTTTAGGCACAAGGCCAGCAATCACCCAGTGCATTACTGGTACTTTATTTTATCGACCCCGTAAGGATGAAAGGCAAAGTCAACCTCGGCGGGATTTGAACTCAGATTGTAAAGGGACGTAACTATGCTGGAAAGCATGGCGTCCGACCCTCTACCGATACTGCCAATCCACCGAGGCAATCCAAATTGAATCGACATGGGAACGGATTCAATTTGGATTGCCTCGGAAACAACCTTATTATGTAACAAGCTGTCTGATGATGACACGACACTCGCACACAGAACAGTGAGGCCAGTGTCGTCATTGAAATATATATCACAGCATTATTATTAAAGGACTTGAACATCTGAAACTACTTCGCTTTTCCTTATTCGATATTTACTCCGTCACTCCTATGTGGAAAAAGTACGTTGAGGGCTTGAATTGAATTGTATCAATGTTTACCCTAATAATATATATATGTATATATATATATACATATATATACACACACACACACATATATACATATACACATACATACATATGTATATATATACACATATATATATACATATATATATATATATATAAATACACATACATATATATATTTATATTTATATATATAGAGAGAGAGAGATACATATATATAAATATATCGACCAAGTATACTGATTTGTATTGAGCTTCTATAATCTTTACCAGGACATATATTGGTAAACTCCAATATAACCTAATATATATATATATAGTAATAATAATAAATTTGGAGACTAAAATCCAAAGAGGGCTCGATAAGGATAAATATATATCAAATATATAAGAACCATAGAGCAAATTAGAAGATCCCGTTAAGGGTGAAAGCAGCGATTCTTTGCTTAAACTTTAATCTGTTATTTTAATAAATATATATATATATATATATATATAGTTTAGCGAGGTTTTTTATATGAAATCGTGTGTCGAAACAGATATTGTTATATTTGGGGAGGGTCATATTTGCGTAATATTGCCAGAATTAATAACAGAACAGATATAAAAGACAGCGAGAAGCGAAAACCGACCAAACAGTGAGTGTGTTCTGTTATTAATTCTGGCAATATTACGCAAATATGACCCTCCCCAAATATAACAATATATATATATATATATATATACATATATATATATATATAAAAAGAAGAATGACTTCACTGCTGGTTGGTGTTCTTTAATATTTCAAATCTTTACAGTAAGTCATTATTGGTATTAGTTCTGGTAGTAGATTTGAGAAAGTTCCCCAGAAAGTTAACAAGGTATTACCAGATATAATATCAATAATGACTTACTGTAAATATTTGAACTATTAACCCTTTAGCATGTAAACCAGCCATATCCGGCCAGAATTCTCTCACCTCTTTCTGTTCAAACCAGTTGTAACTGACCACTAATACTGATGTTAAGGTATTGTTCGCAAAATAAATAAAATCAAAATCTCATAGATTCAATATTATGTGAGATAATTATGTAAGATAAAGCCTTTAACCCTTTAATGTTCAAACCGGCCAAAACTGGCTAGAATTCTCTACCTTTTTCTGTTGAAACTGGCTGTAACTGGTCACTCAAACTGATGTTAAGGTATTGTTCTCAAAATAAATACTTTCAAAATCTCAGATTCGATATTATGTGAGATAATTATGTGAGGTAAAGCCTTTACCATGAAAATACAATAGTATATATAGAGTAATTTGAATGCTAAAGGGTTAACGTGAAAATACAATAGTAAATCTAAACTATAATAAAGTAAGAAGCGCAGGACTGTATACGGTTTATAATTTTTTATCCCCTTAGTAAAATAAGTTGGATTACTTTGAATAAATAATGAATGAATATTACATAATTTATCTACTAAATTTTGTGGCTGTTCATTAAATATATTTTATTATTTATTTAAAGATTCACTTCTTTAAAATTTTCAAATGTCAACACTTCCGGTTAGCGATCATTTAAATAAACATTCATATATTTCCGTCACTAATTTTCTCCTAATGCAGTTTATATATAATATCGTCTTTTTTTAATGTATCATGGATTACTTTACTGATTACATAAAACAGTGTAACGCAGTCTTCGTTCAATTTCTGTGTATATTGTCAATTACAATTTTATTTGATGTATCTACAATTTTATTTGATGTATCATATCTACATGTATATATACCTGCGTATAATATCAATATACACACTACCCATGCTGGCAGAAAACCACCGGAAGGGGTGGTTTTTCAGCTAGTATAGAGTAATGTAAATGCTAAAGAGTTAAAGAATACCAACCACCAAGTCTTTCTCCAAATATATCTTACACTACCAAGTAATTTCCTTCATTTTCAACTATATATATATATATCCTACCTGTTTGTATTTGTCGTAGTTGTGGTTATAAACTATGGCCACACACACCTGGTCGTTTTATTCATGGTGTCACATTTTCTTAATTTTGTATTTACTCTGGACGAACATTTTATTAACTTCTCCCACCATCAAGTGTTTTGTGGCTGCCTCAAACAATTCAATTGGTATCTGCTCTACTGCAGCTGCAACTTCGACATGCATTCATGCATGCAAGCATGTATGTATGTGTATGTATATATATATATATAAATATATATATAAATATATATATATATATTATATTATATTATATCTATTATAGATGTCTCACCCTTGCAAGCAGGGAAAAGCGGACGTAAAATGATGATGATGATGATGATGATGATATATATATATACATATACATATATATAATATAATATATATATATATATATATATATATATATAGGAACGAGTAGGACCCCGACGGCTGAGCTCAAGCCGTTTCGATGGCTAATTGTCCAGAATTAGCCGTCGAAACGGCTTGAGCTCAGCCGTCGGGGTCCTACTCGTTCCTATTACCCACTCTACTACCCTAAGTATTGAGTACTTTGGTGCGTTATGGTCCACCTGGTTCCTTAGCACATTTCCTCCGTTATATATATATATATATATAAAGTAGTATGTTACTTGAAGGCTACAGCAATGGAAAATGGACAGTAGAGTTTAGGAAAAAATGGCAAGCCTCTAAACAGCAAAAACACAAAACTCTGGGCCGGTTTTCATTATAGTCATCTGATGAAGGGTTTTTAGGCCCAAAATATTAAGGCAGGTAAATAAAATAACAGGTGACAAACCAACATCTTCGTTGTCTTCAATTTATTCCAATATCTACTGTCCATCTTGCATTGAGCAACATACTGCTTTATACACTAACATAATGCCTCAAGAAAACTACAATACCCTATTATATATATATATATATATCATCATCATCATCATCATCATCATCATCGTTTAACGTCTATCTTCCACGCTAGCATAGGTTAGACGGGAATTGTTCCGCTTGAGGCAAGATTGATCGGGTGAGCATGTCTCACTCGTATAGGACTGTATGTGTGTATATATGTATGTATATATGTATGTATATATGTATGTATATATGTATATATATATGTATATATATATATGTATATATATCCGGAAGAGATGACCTCTTAGCCTTTGTCAAGGCAGAATTCTAGGAGAAGGAAAACTCTGATATAACACCTGCAACCCTGATGGTATCCAATGATGTTGACTTGTTCTTCTTTTTGGTAAATATCATCTTGGTTAAGAGAGTGGGACTGGCTTTGTGCAGTGCCTTTGCTCACTATAAAAGCTTCCCGGCACAAGCATTGCTTTATATCTGGAGATCTCTCTGCACCTGTCGTCACATGGTACCATGGGCCCAGCACTATGTGTCAATAATTGTCACAAGTGTAGTGTTTGTACCAGAGTTTTCAAGTCGCTGGCTGGACTAAAAAGTCACACTCGTTCAGCGCATCGGTAGGGGTTCTCCTACATGGATATAAAGTAGTGGCCGTACTCGAAAACGAGTTGGCAGCCACCATATATGTATATATATATGTATGTATATATGTGTATATATATATATATATATATATATATAAATATATATATATATATATATATATATATATACATATATATATATATATATATATACATATACATATATATTAATTACATGGTGGTAAGGGTGTTGGTTTTATGACCATAATGTTGTGGGTTCAATCTCTGGACTGAGCTGTGTGTTCTCAAACAAAACACTTCATTTCATGTGGTTCCAGTATACTCAACTAAAAATGAGTTCCAGCAATAGCTGGGAGTTTAACCCTGCGATGGTCTGGCACCCTGTCCAGGTGGGAGTATTGTACTCTCAGTCGCTTAATGCCACAAAACCTTGATTAACACCAGCCTGATGATCCTCTGGGCTTGAGACTAGACGAGATACACACATATACTTATACACATATATGTATGTATATATATACATATATATACACACACACATACATATATTCAATAGGGAGTGCACAGGACAAAGACAATGGAAAAAAACAACAGAAAAATGGACAGTCCCATCTCCTCAGTCAAACTCTCAAAATCACTACAGTTTCAGTCCATTAAGGTTTATACCATTTAATCCAACAGAATAATTATTTTCATAATTGTTACACTAAATGAATTTAAATTTTATCAAATATTACCAGTTTGAATTGGCTCTGCCGATCTAATCAAAAACTAAGACATAAACACATTCTTAAAATAATATAAACTTACCTCTTTTTTTAATATCCTATCAGCATCTTCTTGATTTTCAAATGTTACAAACCCATAACTGAGAGAAGAAAAATATTATTAACAATACAATAATGAAAGTATTTAAAAAATGCATGCATGGTTACATGGTTCTGTAACTCCTAGGGTCACCGTATCGACATACAGTGTTTCTACGGCAATTTAAAAACCTGACAGAGCCCATCCAGGTCTGAATACAGCAGATTTCTTCCAGAGAAGGGCAGAGAGTGAGAGAATGGAAGTGAGAAAGAGATATAAAGGAAGTAATGACCCCAGTATTAGACTGGTACTTTTTTTATCGACCTTGACTTAATGAAAGGCAAAGTTGACCAGAAAGAGGGACCAAATACCACAAAGCATTCTATCTGACTTTCTAAAAACTCTGCTTACTTAAAAAAAATAGTATTAAAGTAAGGTAGGAAAAAAAACAGGAAGAGGGAGAAAATAAGGAAGAAACAAAAACTAAATCATGAAAAATGATAAAAGAGGAAAAGGGGAAGGGGTGACAAACTGTGCATATCTCGCTGGTGGTATTAAGTGCACTCTGCTGACTTGAGAGTGAAAGAATTTTGGTGTAGAACATACAACATCCACTGCATCAACCACTTCACCTTAGCTACTTTCACAAACAAGATGCACTCATCCTAATTTTGCAGAGGAAAACATTAGTTCGGTTATCTTTCGCTCCTTTGTGGCAATCTAGGGATCAAGGGCACCAGAGCTTTTGATGGTGACCGTTATGAAAAGGAACTGGTTAGTTAAGTCCTCGTATCTAGCTATCTTCTGCTCTTCTGTGGAAGTCCAGGGACTGAGGACACCAGAGGTCTTGATGGTAATCAGCACAAAAAAGGATGTTATTTGTCAAGTCCTAGTATCTAGCCATCTTCTGCTCATATGTGGCAGTCCTGGAAATTCAGACATCTTTACACAGAATATTGTAATCAAGGAATTATTAAATTAAATATATATTTTTTTTACTATAAACCTCGTCAATTTCGACAGGTACTATACTAGTATATATATAAAACAAAAAGGTTAACTTACCCTTTCGACACCCCACCTCGGTCTGCAATTATTTTTGTGTCTTTCACTGTTCCATATGATGTGAAAAATGCCTTCAATTCTGCCTCTGTTGTCTGTGAAGGAGACTGTTATATTTTAAATGAAACCAGCTAACATTTAGATAAATAATTTTCACAGTAAAAAAAAAAAATAATGAAATCTTTCTCATTAACCATTTCGTTAGTATATTTCTAATGAAGTACTTTGCATTTAAACTGGCCATATTCGGCCAGAATTCTCTCACCTTTCTGTTCAAACCAACTGTAACTAGCCGCTCATACTTATGTTAAGAGGATTTATTTACAGTCTAACAATTGTTTCACTGATAAAGTTGTCTAAAAATTGCTGAACACTAGAAGCAATACAACTCAATTTTAAATACGATGCTAGCTCGATCAGATCTTCGGAAACTGATCGAAGATCTGATCGAGCTAGCATCGTATTTAAAATTGAGTGGCATTGCTTCTAGTGTTCAGCAATTTTTAGACAACTTTATCAGTGAAACAATTGTTAGACTGTAAATAAATCCTCTTTTTTGTTGACCATGTTATTCTCCACTTTTTCAATTTTATATATATATATATATATATATATATATATATATATATATATATATATATATATATATATAGAGAGAGAGAGAGAGAGAGAGAGAGAGAGAGAGAGAGGGGGGGCTCTGCAGTGCTGAGCCCGAGGAGACAACTAATCATGGGAGTACTCAATGCCTGAGATGTAGAATGGGTGAGGTAGTTAAAAGACCCAAGTTAAAACCGCTTACCAACAAAGTTGGGATCTTATCTATCTCTTTCTTTTGCTCTCCTCCTCTCTCTCTATATATATGTATATGTATATATATATGTGTGTGTGTGTGTGTGTATACATATTCCATTTATTTTGTGATTTGAAACCCCGCGGTAAGGGTACATATAGTAAGTACAGCGAACTATTTAAAATATATTTTTAAACTTTTTCTCTATTTGCTAAACCTTGATTTTATATAATCACATATTTTTTTATTTGTTTGACCCAAATTACTTGGTCGTTTCTATGGCTGTGCGGATAATGGTTTAACCATCATCTCAGTGTGTTTGGCCTTTAACGTATGTTGTAGCTCTGGTTCGTCAGAATTATTGAGCGCTTGCCACACATCTCGGGAGTTGTTTTTCGGTAATTCCAAAGCCGAAATACGATTCTCGCTAATTTATATTTATATATATATATATATATATATATATATATAATTAGCATCATCATATATATATATATATATATATATATACAAGTGTGTGTGTGTGTGTATATATATAATTAGCATCATCATATATATATATATATATACAAGTGTGTGTGTGTGTGTGTATATATATATATATAATTAGCATCATCATATATATATATATATATACAAGTGTGTGTGTGTGTGTATATATATATATAATTAGCATCATATATATATATATATAATTAGCATCATCATCATCATCATATATATATATATATATATATATATATATATATATAAATATATATATATATATAAATATATATATATATATATATATATATATATATATAAATATATATATATATATATATATGCCTCATTTCAAAACATACCTGAAATTCCATAACAGTGCCTGTGACTATTAGAATCCAATATTTCCTTCTGTTCTACCTACAATGACACACACTCACATACACACTGGTGCACACATACACTCAGAGGCCTGCCTGGCTACAGAAGCTACCATTTTTAATCATGCAGTTTTGAAGGAGGGGTGGGGAAGTCTGTTTACTTTTTAGTCAGTGTGTTTATCTGTTAGATTACTACCACTATCGTCTGACTTTATATATATATATATATATATATATATATATATATATATATATATAGTGTAAACTGGTAACTCCCAATCTATATATATACATACACATATACATATATAAATATTTATATACATATATGTATATGTATATATATAAATATTTTATAATCATATATATATATATATATATATATATATACAACCCAATCCACTACCCCTACCCTATCCTCCCACTCCCACCAACCTCTCTCTGTAAAGTTGGTACCACAACATCCAGTCCAAATAAATGAGATAATGAGATCGAGATGGTGTAGGTGTGTCACAACAAGAAAAAAAAATAAATACTCAGTCCATGCTGTAATGTGGCCGTGTAGGTAACACGGTAAAAAGTTCCCAGTTCCACACTGTAAATGTGGTTGGTGTTAGGAAGGGCATCCAGCCGTAGAAAACCTGCCAGATAGTCCTATATGAGCGAGACATGGTCACCCGACCAACCTAACCTCAAGTGGCACAACTTCCGTCTAACCCATGCTAGCGTGGAAGATGGATGTTAAAAGATGATGATATATATATATATCATCATCATCATCGTTTAACATCCATTTTCCACGCTAGCATGAGTCTGGACGGGAATTGTCCCACTTGAGGCAAGATTGGTTGTCTTGCTCAGGACTGTCTGGCGGGTTTTCTACAGCTGGATGCCCTTCCTAACACCAACCACGTTTACAGTGTGGACTGGGAGGTTTTTACCGTGTTACCTACACGGCCACATTACAGCGTGGACTGTCTGGCGGGTTTTCTACAGCTGGATGCCCTTCCTAACACCAACCACATTTACAGTGTGGACTGGGAGGTTTTTACCGTGTTACCTACACGGCCACATTACAGCGTGGACTA
>OZ024765.1:7638068-7653068 GCA_964016885.1 Eledone cirrhosa | reverse complement strand
GTCTGTCTGCTGCCTCCGGTTATTCTGCCACCCTTGCTCAAGACAAATCGCACACTCATTGGTAAGTGCACACAACTTCTTCCTCACGTTTTAAGCCACAGTGTTGCTTAGTTACATACCACCAGACCCTTACTTCTTTGCCAGCCGTGGTTGTGGCTATACTAAGCTAAGCTAAGGCGGTTATATATTTCACAATACCTTATCCTGTGCAACGCCGGGTACCACTGCTAGTACTTCTATAAAACACACACATCTATATATATGCACAAACACTTACACACACACCTACTCCTATACACATCTACCTTTATACTTCTATAAAAAACACACAACTATAAACACACATCTACCTATATACTATAAAACTCACACACCTACACAGATCTACCTTTATGTCTATAAACCATACACACGAACACCTACACATCTTCCTATATACTATAAAACTCTCACACCTACTCATACCTACCTTAACCCTTCAGCATTTAAACCAGCCGTATCCGGCCAGAATTATCTCACCTTTTTCTGTTCAAACTGGCCGTAACTGGCCACTCATAATAATGTTAAGGTATTGTTCTCAAAATATATAACATCAAAATCTCGTAGATTCGATATTATGTGAGATAAAGCCTTTACCACAAAAATACAATAGTACAAGAGTCATGTAAATGGTAATGGGTTAATACTTCTGTAAAGCACCCACACGCACACAAACAAACACAACACGCACAGACACACCACCCCTGCTTCCTACATTTCATCTTTCTTTCTACTTCGGTCAATCTCCTCTGAAATGATGCTAATTTCTATTCACACTACCATCTTCAACATATACATTACAACTGTCTTTATTCAGGCATTAAGTTATGTCCTACTTGGTATACAAACTCCAGCAAGTTTTTCTGATTAAGAGGCGAGAATGCCCCAAGTGAAATGGGCGTGCTCTGAGCGTGTGCCTGTAGATTGAAAGAGGACACCAGGGAGAGGGCATTTGCCCTGGTGATCAGGATGACTGTGGCTTTTGTGGGCTTTCTCCACGAGTAACCCTTCGAAGTCTCCCTATTGGGGAATTTTCGTTTGTTTCTATTTTTTTGTTACATCCTTTGTTTTCGTTTTATGCTCATTTACATGCAATTGTCCTGTGCTGCCCTTAATGTAATTTTTATGTAAACCCTTTGTGGTCAATAAAAAAAACATTATCATTATCATTTTGGTGACGACATGCTTTGCAGTATGTAGTTACATACCTTTACGTTCTGAGTTCAAATATACTGTATGTATATATATATATATATAACAAAGATGTGGTGAGATACCAAGTGGACCATAAGGCACCAGAGTACTCAATACTTAGGGTAATAGAGTGGGTAATAGGAAAAAGAGTCAGGACCCCAACGGCTGAGCTCCAGCCGTTTCGACAGCTAGATCCTATATATATATATATATATATATATATATATATATATATATATATATATAGATGGTGGATGGGTGCTACACGAGAATGCTGAGGATGGCTCTGAACATTAATCAGTATACACTGAGGATGAAAAACTCAGAGCTGTATGGGGGCCTCCCAAAAGTCAGCTCAAAAGTGACACAGAGGAGACTGAGGTTAGCTGGACATGCTCACCGACATCCAGAGTTGACATTGCACTCAGTGATCCTTTAGGAGCCCCTACATGGACACACTAGAAGAGGAAGACCAAGGTTAACATATGTTGATGCCCTAAGGACAGACACTGGTCTGTTGGAGATGCAGGATATGGCAGCGATAATGAGGGACAGAGACCGCTGGAGAGAACTCGTCCATGGATCTCGGGAATTTTACCCGCCTTAGATATATATATATATACTAGAGTAAAGCATGTCCAGAGAATTATTTGATAATATATATATATCATCTCTACTCCCAATCAGCACAATTAACCACACAAAAAATCAATTAGACTGGGCTATAAGAATTAAAGGCATCCATGAAGAAACAGTAAATAGATACACCATTGCGCGCGTCTTCGCGTGCAACCGCCATAGAGCATCAACCCAACGTTTCAAAGACACCGCAATGGTGTATCTATTTACTGTTTCTTCATGGATGCCTTTAATTCTTATAGCCCGGTCTAATTGATTTTTTGTGTGGTTAATTGTGCTGATTGGGAGTAGAGATGATGTATATATATTATCAAATAATTCTCTGGACATGCTTTACTCTAGTATTTCGCTCTGATTAATTTATTAATTCTCCATTGAGCCACAACGTGAAAAGTTGCAAAAACACATATATACCTGTAACTCTGTTTAATTGGTGTATGTGTAAATATTTATATATATATATAAGGCTTTTTGCCCATATGAGTCTGTGAGTATTGATTTATTATTTTCTAGATCGTACAGGCAGACCCTATGTTGTTGAATTAAGATTTTTCACTCTAGCGATCTTATTAGTCAATTGCAACTATAACATGTAAATGTTCATCAAATATTAATTTATATATATATATATATATATATATATATGTAGATAAATCTACCAAGAGTTTACGGTAGTGTCCAATCCATTATTTCTGAAGACGGCATATGTATGTGTTGGTATGTATATTAAATTTGATAGTTTGTATAATTTTGTATAATTTTGTACATAGATCTGTTGAATATGCATGCCAATTCTAACACATATATGTCCTAGAAACGATCGTTAAATAATGAACTTTTTTTGTTTAATATAAGGAACTGTTTCATTGTTTTATTCATTATTTTTTTAATACTTTATATATATATATATATATATATATATATATATATATATATATATAGTTTTAATATAGATGAGATTCTACAGGACTAGAACTGTTTCATTCTTGAGAAATCATCAGGAATCTGGCTGTCCAAGTAAATATGGTGGTATTTATATCATTTCTGGTGGTAGGAGAGGGTGGGGAGTGGGATGGGTGGAGGTCATTGGTTGAAAGAAAAGGGAATTCATTAAAAGCTAAGTCTTTAAAGCTATAATTTATATTTAGAGTGACACCTGGAAGGTGGTGGTGTTGGTGATGTGGGGACAGGTGTTGCAGTGGGGCCTGGAACAGGGAAGGGAACTGGGGGTGGGAAGGAGAGCGTGGGTTGGGGGGGTAGGGAGCTGTGGACGAGGAGGGTGCGGAGATTGCGTGCGCGTTTGAAGGAGGGGAGTGGTGGGGCTGGGAAGATGTGGGAGGTGGAGGGGTCGGACTGGAGGCGTTGGAAGAGGCGGAGGATGGTGCGGTGGAGGGGTATGGTGGAGGGGTGGTAGGTCATGGGGAAGGGGAGACGGTGGGTGGGTGTGCGGTAGCGTGGGGTGAGGGTGGTGTAGCGGTGGACAGCACGGGCGCGAGCGAGAGCGGTGTGGACGAGAGAGGGGGGGTAACCTCTGCGGATGAAATGGCTGACTAGGGAAAGGGCCTGGGACTCAAAGTCAGCATCTCGGCTACAGAGGTGGCGGATCCTGAGGAGTTGGGAGTAGGGAATGGAGAGTTTAGTGCGTGTAGGGGTGTGAAGTGGAGGTAGGAGTGGGAGTCGGTGGGTTTGAAGAAGGCGGAGGTGACGAGGGAGTGGTGGGAGGGGTCGAAGGCGACGGAGATGTCTAAGAAGTGGACGTGGGTGGTGGAGATAGAGGTGAAGTGGAGGGAGGAGTGGGAGTCGGTGGGTTTGAAGAAGGCGGAGGTGACGAGGGAGTGGTGGGAGGGGTCGAAGGCGACGGAGATGTCTAAGAAGTGGACGTGGGTGGTGGAGATAGAGGTGGTGAAGTGGAGGGAGGGGTGGAAGGAGCAGAAGAAGGAGAGAAAGGAGTCGAGCTGTTGTCGGGTGAGGGTCGTGGCTCCGATAGTCGTCGATGTAACGACCGTACAGTTCGGGCGTGGGGCCGGTGTACTGGGCAAAGATTTGGGCCTCAACATGGCCAACAAAAAGGTTGGCCTAGTTTGGGCCCATTCTTGTACCCATGGCTACCCCTGTGACCTGTTGGTAAAACTCACCTGAGAAGGAGAAACAGTTGAGGGTGAGGACCAGCTCGGCAAGGCGAAGGAGGGTGGGGGTGGAGGGTATGGGGGAGGGGCGAAGGTCGAGGTAGTGCTTGAGGGCACGTAGGCCGTCGGCGTGGGGCATGACGGTATAGAGGGACTTGATATATATATATATATATATATATATATATATATATATATATATACACACACAAAACAATTATCTCTCTATATATATTTACATATATATTTATATAGATAATTGTGTATATATATATACATATATATATATATATATATATACACACACACACACATGCATACATTATATATATGAAAATATCTATTATGCTTAATATATATATATATATGTATATAAAATTATATAATATACATATATGTAATATAGACACATATATACTTGTGTGTGTGTGTGGGTATATATATGTGTGTGTGTGTGTGTGTGTGTGTGTGTGTGTGTGTGTGTGTGTGTGTGTGTGTGTGTGTGTATATATATATATATATATATATATATATATATATGAATTTTTGTGTGTATATATCATCATATATATATATATATATGTATATAAAATTATATAATATACATATATGTAATATAGACACATATATACTTGTGTGTGTGTGTGGGTATATATATATATATATGTGTGTGTGTGCGTGTGTGTGTGTATATGTGTATATATATATATATATATATATGAATTTTTGTGTGTGTATATATCATCATATATATATATATATATGTATATAAAATTATATAATATACATATATGTAATATAGACACATATATACTTGTGTGTGTGTGGGTATATATATATATATATGTGTGTGTGTGCGTGTGTGTGTGTATATGTGTATATATATATATATATATATATGAATTTTTGTGTGTGTATATATCATCATATATATATATATATATGTATATAAAATTATATAATATACATATATGTAATATAGACACATATATACTTGTGTGTGTGTGGGTATATATATATATATGTGTGTGTGTGTGTGTGTGTGTGTGTGTGTATATGTGTATATATATATATATATATATATATGAATTTTTGTGTGTGTATATATCATCATCATATATATATATATATATAAATATAAATATATATCTATATAAATATAGACGCACACACACACATACACACACACAGGTATCTATTTCAGTTCAGGTGTACAAGTATATTTCAATGAAGCCTCGACAAGAATGAAGAAGTGGAATGAAGCCATGATTTCGACAGAAAAGGATTTTGTTGCACTAATGTGGGCTATTTCAACAGACCTACATTTTCACATTAGTCATGGAACTACGAAAATAATCCCACACACTAACTTCATACCATATTACTAAATGAAGTTATGTGTTATGTTCCTATCTTCACCTTATTATTATTATTTTCATTATTATTATTGTAAATTGTTATTATTATAAGCAGTTTTGTATTCTTTCTGCTATCACATGTTACAGTAATAATCTGTATATATATATATATATATATATATATAACAAAATATATATATAAACAAAATATACCCCGTCCCACCACCACCACCCCCACCCCATCCACACCACCCAGTTCTATGTAAAGTTATGTTGGTGCCGCGCCATCCAGGCCGAAACAAATGAGATCGTGTAGGTGTCACGACAAAAAAACACACAGTCCATGCTGTAATGTGGCCGTGTAGGCAACACGGTAAAAACCTCCCAGACCCACACTGTAAATGTGGTTGGTGTTAGGAAGGGCATCCAGCTGTAGAAAACCCGCCAGACAGTCCACGCTGTAATGTGGCCGTGTAGGCAACACGGTAAAAATCTCCCAGCCCCACACTGTAAATTTGGTTGGTGTTAGGAAGGGCATCCAACTGTAGAAAACCTGCCAGACAGTCCTATGCGAGCAAGACAATCACTCTTGCCTCAAGTGGGACTACCCCCGTCCAAACCCATGCAAGCGTGGAACACGGACGTTAAACGTTGATGATGATGATGATGATGATATATATATAAGTATTAATAAAATAGATGTTCTATTGATCAATTACATTTTATTATACATATTTCGGATGTACAACAGTACATCCTCATCAGACAAAAAATAATTGTTTCTACTTTAGGCACAAGGCCAGCAATCACCCAGTGCATTACTGGTACTTTATTTTATCGACCCCGTAAGGATGAAAGGCAAAGTCAACCTCGGCGGGATTTGAACTCAGATCGTAAAGGGACGTAACTATGCTGGAAAGCATGGCGTCCGACCCTCTACCGATACTGCCAATCCACCGACAAAATATAATGATACATGACATACCCTGAGATGTTAAATGGTTAAGATTTAATCAAGGTTTAATTACTACCTTGATTAAATCTTAATCATTTAACATCTCAGGGTATGTCATGTATCATTATATTTTGTCTGATGAGGACGTACTGTTGTACATCCGAAATATGTATAATAAAATGTAATTGATCAAAAGAACATCTATTTTATTAATACTTATATTTTAATATTAATAACTCCTGAAAATTATTTTTACCGTTGAGTGCTTCCAATCTACTGTAAAAATCATTCTTTGACATACTCATCGAATATTGTTTATCAAAAGATGGTTAAAAGAGTTCCAAGTATTTTATTATGCGCATTTCAAAAACAAATATCATCATGGCATGGTATCTGCGTTCTCATCAGATAAAATAGGGATACATGATATGAAGCTTATAAAACACTTGTGAATAGTGAAGTTTTAAATCAACATATGAAAAATAATTTAAGATTGATGTATGAGATTGGGAAAAAGTGAGGGGGGGGGGGAGGTAAGGAAGAGGAGATGAGAGTAAAGAATGGTGGGGGAGGAGTATAAGAAGGAAGGATGAGAGAGGAGGAGAGATATTTGCATTGCTTTATTGTGCTACAATAAAACTCACCTCCTACATATATATATATATGTGTATATATATATATATATATATATATATATATATATATATATAATACTGTTAGCTTCTCGCTACAATAATTTCTATACTTTTCATATATATATATATATATATATATCATATATATATATATATATATATATATATATATATACATATATATATATATATATATATATATATATATATATATATATGTGTGTATAAGAGATATTTAATTTGTTGGAAATCCAACAAATATAGATGTTTACAACTGATTCAAAGCACTCTACAGATTTCTGGAGTAAGTATTCAATTGATATTAAATAAATGGAAACTATATTTATAAAACCATATTTATTCTATTATATATATTTCAAGGGTACCAAAAATTTTGGTACGCTTTCATCAGATAAAATACAAAATGTTTTATAAATATTTGACATGACCTGGAATTCTAGGGATAACTTGAACCATTAAGGTATCATATCCTTGGTTATGTCAAAATATATAAAACACACTTCGTATTTTATCTGATGATAGCGTACCAAAGTTTTGGTACCCTTGAAATATATTATATAATAGAATAAATATGGTTTTATAAATATAGTTTCCATTTATTTAATATCATTGTATATATATATATATATATTTATAAATATAGTTTCCATTTATTTAATATCATTGTATATATATATATATATATTTATAAATATAGTTTCCATTTATTTAATATCAATTGTAATATATATATATATATATATATATAGTATAAAAGAGACAAAACACAGGTAAGCATTAAGAGAAGGATTTTATCCAGGTATTTACGACCGTTTCATTGGTAAGTGCAACCTTATATTGCTATACTGCAAATAGTAGCCACTCAATTATAATTGTTGTTCACAGTCCAAATTTTCAAAATAGTGAGTTACTCTTGAAATAATTCTTAATATATAGAGAAAAACATTTATTTGGAATTGTATTTACTAGTATAGAGAGAGAGGAATCAGGAGGTGAGGGGACAGACGGCATAGTATAGAGAGAGAGGAAGGGGGAAGAGGTAGGAAGTAGAGTGACAAACTGAGATGGAGGGAGGGAGGGGTAGAGGTGGAAGGATTCCTTGGTCAGTTTTGATAGCAGACTTCATGTCGTGGAATGTAGTGAGTTAAAGAGAATTAAATTGATCATAGTGGGAGGGATGGATAGAGAGGGAGAGAAAGAGAGAGGGGGGGGGAAGATATAAAGAGATAAATATAAAAAAAAATAAAGATAATAATGACAAAAATAAAAGCAATATATATATATGAAAAATATGGGAAGAAGGATACTGCGTGGTTGCACATGGGTTACATATTATAAAATTAGTCCCTCATCAGTGATTTGCCAACCGTCATTGGTATTTCATCGCATTAAAAATCATATACCTCAGGTTGGTGCGAGCAATAACTAAAATAAGCTATTGGGACAAGTGGGTCGCGTAAAGCGAGTGAGACAAGTAAACATAGAAGGATAAAGCAAACCGAAGATGGGAAAAAAAACAAGCAACATGGTTATCTGATCAGCATAAGCTGGGTGAATTTCATGAGCGTTCAGAATACAGACCTTTCGCCGTGAATGGGATGTGAGAAAGAAAGAATCCCACTCCTAACGAACGGGAGGAAGTGAGAAGGGGAGAAACAGAGAGTGGGTGAGTGGAAGTGCGAGGAAGAGGTCAGTGATATAAACTTTTCCCAATCACATATAAGATCCATAGAAGTGGTTGATAGCTTCTGCTAACTAGACGACATAATTAGCAACAGATGGTATTCTGAGTGCATGATAGCTAGAATAAGGATAGGATGGGAAAAGGTTTAGAGAGCTACTCCCACTGTTGACAACTTAAGGATGACTGTATGGTGCCTGTGTGCGAAGCACGATGCTGCACAATAGTGAAATATAGGCTGTGACTGCAGAAGAGTGGAGAGAAATGATGCAACCATGCTTCATTGGATGTGCAATGTAAATATGAGAGGAAGGCAGAGCTTGGATGTGCTGAGGGAGAAGATGGGTTTAAGAGGAATCCGAAGTGGTGTGCAGGAGAGAAGACTACATTGGTATGGACATGTGATGTGCATGGATGATGATAGCTGGGTGAAGAAGTGCCACAAAATCTCAGTGGCAGGATCCCACAGTAGAGGTTGACTGAGAAAGACCTGGGCAGAAGTGATGAGAGCTGATCTCAAATTACTGAGACTCACAGAGATGATGATGATGATGGAGTGTGGCAAGTAGGGAGTTGCTGTGCTGAGAAAGACCCATCCAACCCATGAAAAACGAACATAAAAAACAATGATGATGATGATGATGATGAATTGAATTGAATAAATATCTTCCTGGTACATATTGACTACAGAAAATAGTCTAATAATTGTTTCTACTTTTGGCACAAGGCCAGCAATTACCTCAGTGCATTACTGGTACTTTATTTTATCGACCCCGCAAGGATGAAAGGCAAAGTTAACCTCGGCGGGATTTGAACTCAGAACGTAAAGGGCAATAGCTCTGCTGCAAAGCATGGTGTCTGACGCTCTACCGATACTACCAATCCATCTGACAGAATGTATAAGCCCCTAAAATGGAAAATAATGGGCATTAGCATGTGTTGGAATCAAACCGTTGTCTTATTTTTGCACACTAATACCCATTTTGTTTTCCATTCTAGGACCTTGTATGTTCTGTTATTATTAGACTACATATTTATGGTCCGAGTTCAAATCTCGCCGAGGTTAACTTTGCCTTTCATCCTTACGGGGTTGATAAAATAAAGTACCAGTAATACGCTGGGATAATTGCTGGCCTTGTGCCAAAAGTAGAAGCAATTATTAGACTATCAGCTGGCCCCATGCTGGCAAATATGACAGCTAATTTTAATATCTATACATAATATAAAAAAAAGAGATGTTTGTTGGTCGGTTGGTTCCTTTGTGTTCACTCATACAAGTGATACAAACACACAGCTGTGCTGAATCTTAGAATGCTGGACTTCTATAGTTTCTTACCCTCTTCCTTCCTCAGTCATCGCATAGATGTGTGTGTATGTAATAATTATTTTTTTTAAGTGTGTCTGTTTATATATATATATATGTATGTGTAGATGTGTGTATGTTTGTCATTCTATTGTGTCTGTGTTATCTTTCTAAATAAACACACACAAACACATATACACTCACACAAATATTGAATATAAATATAATTTCCATAAACACACATATACACACACACAAACACACATATACACACACACAAACACATAATCAAACAGCCAATGTGTGTAGTCAATTCGCTATACATATAGACACACAGGTGTAGCAAATATTAGCCGGTGCCACCACTCTTTCTTCAGTCAACGTTATCACTGGGTGTTTTTGTCATGTCACCAGCAAGGTCACCTTACAGGGTACACTGGGTGTTTTGTCATGTCACCAGCACTACCACCTTATAGGGTAAACTGGATATTTTATCATGTCACCAGCACTACCACCTTATAGAGTAGTGGGTGTTTTGTCATGTCACCAGCACTACCACCTTATAGAGTAGAGTGGGTGTTTTGTCATGTCACCAGTACTACCACCTTATAGAGTAGACTGGGTGTTTTGTCATGTCACCAGTACTACCACCTTATAGAGTAGACTGGGTGTTTTGTCCTGTCACCAGTACTACCACCTTATAGAGTAGACTGGGTGTTTTGTCATGTCACCAGTACTACCACCTTATAGAGTAGACTGGGTGTTTTGTCCTGTCACCAGTACTACCACCTTATAGAGTAGAGTGGGTGTTTTGTCATGTCACCAGTACTACCACCTTATAGAGTAGAGTGGGTGTTTTGTCATGTCACCAGTACAACCACCTTATAGAGTAAACTGGGTGTTTTGTCATGTCACCAGCACTACCACCTTACAGGGTAGACTGGGTGTTTTGTCCTGTCACCAGTACTACCACCTTATAGAGTAGAGTGGGTGTTTTGTCATGTCACCAGTACTACCACCTTATAGAGTAAACTGGGTGTTTTGTCATGTCACCAGCACTACCACCTTACAGGGTAGACTGGGTGTTTTGTCATGTCACCAGTACTACCACCTTATAGAGTAGAGTGGGTGTTTTGTCATGTCACCAGTACTACCACCTTATAGAGTAGAGTGGGTGTTTTGTCATGTCACCAGTACTACCACCTTATAGAGTAGAGTGGGTGTTTTGTCATGTCACCAGCACTACCACCTTATAGAGTAAACTGGGTGTTTTGTCATGTCACCAGCACTACCACCTTATAGAGTAGAGTGGGTGTTTTGTCATGTCACCAGCACTACCACCTTATAGAGTAGACTGGGTGTTTTGTCATGTCACCAGCACTACCACCTTATAGAGTAGAGTGGGTGTTTTGTCATGTCACCAGTACTACCACCTTATAGAGTAAACTGGGTGTTTTGTCATGTCACCAGTACTACCACCTTATAGAGTAGAGTGGGTGTTTTGTCATGTCACCAGCACTACCACCTTACAGGGTAGACTGGGTGTTTTGTCATGTCACCAGTACTACCACCTTATAGAGTAGAGTGGGTGTTTTGTCATGTCACCAGTACTACCACCTTATAGAGTAGAGTGGGTGTTTTGTCATGTCACCAGTACTACCACCTTATAGAGTAGAATGGGTGTTTTGTCATGTCACCAGTACTACCACCTTATAGAGTAAACTGGGTGTTTTGTCCTGTCACCAGTACTACCACCTTATAGAGTAGAGTGGGTGTTTTGTCATGTCACCAGTACTACCACCTTATAGAGTAAACTGGGTGTTTTGTCATGTCACCAGCACTACCACCTTATAGAGTAGACTGGGTGTTTTATCATGTCACCAGTACTACCACCTTATAGAGTAAACTGGGTGTTTTGTCATGTCACCAGTACTACCACCTTATAGAGTAAACTGGGTGTTTTGTCATGTCACCAGTACTACCACCTTATAGAGTAAACTGGGTGTTTTGTCATGTCACCAGCAAGGTCACCTTACAGGGTACACTGGGTGTTTTGTCATGTCACCAGCACTACCACCTTATAGAGTAGACTGGGTGTTTTGTCATGTCACCAGCACTACCACCTTATAGAGTAGACTGGGTGTTTTGTCATGTCACCAGCACTACCACCTTATAGAGTAAACTGGGTGTTTTGTCAGGTCACCAGCGCTACCACCTTATAGAGTAAACTGGGTGTTTTGTCATGTCACCAGTACTACCACCTTACAGGGTAGACTGGGTGTTTTTTTTATCATGTTACCAGCAAGACTGCCTTATAACATAAGCTGATGGCCCAAGTGTTTTTTGTCATGGTAGCAGGGGCTAAGAGATTTACAAAAAGGGGTCCTTTTTAGTGAAAAGGATGTTTTCTGAAATATCGTAAAAGAAAACTTACCGTTGTGGTAATTCCGCCAACAAATATCCTGTTGGGTATCACAGTTCCATATTTTGGTGCCTGAGTACTGATTGGGGTTCCAACAGGTGTCGGACATGGTGAAACATCAGATGAGGACTGCAAAAGGCAGATAAATATTTATTACTAGTGGACCATTGTGGTCAATAATGATGGCAATTGCAATGAATATATCATATATACCAGCACTGGTGTATCATATATACCAGCACTGGTATATCATATATACCAGCACTGGTGTATCATATAAACCAGGATTACTGGGTATATGAACATTCATACAAACTGAGAGATTCATGTTTTGATAAATATATGGTAACATAAGAGAAACCCTACAGTTTATGTTGATTGCTGACACATTCTTTGTCATATAACCAGGATTACTGGATATTAGGACATTCATACAAACTGAGAAATTTGGGTTCTGAGAAATTTGGGTTTTGATAAATTAATGGTTTGCATAATGGAGGCACATGGCTTAGTGGTTAGAGCTCCTTTGCCCTTTGACAGGTTTTGATTTTGGTCCTGCAGGATGTCCAAAGTCACCCTCCTCACCAAGAAACCTTGGTGGGGTTGCCAGTTTAGTCGCCAATGACCCGACCATCCATCCATCCATCCATACATACATACATACATACATACATAACACAGTCATAGTCTACAAATGGCTGCGATAGCTGGCACCTTCAAAATTTGCAAAACATTCTTGCGATTCAAGGGATGACAATTTCTTTCCTTTTACAACCTCGCCACCAGGAAGGTGGCCGGTCAAAAAAATATACTCGAAATTAAGAGAAAGAGAAAACATACATACATACATACATACATACATACATACACACACACACACACACACACACACACACACACACACACACACACACACACACACACACACATACATACATACATACATATATATATATATTCAAAATATTCTTAAAAAGACTCCAGTTGCATTTTCGATTTCTTTTCCCTATATTTTCACATCACGTTTTTTTTTTATTTTAAAAAAAAAAAACTTTTCTCATATATATATATGTGTGTGTGGTGTGTGTATATATATATATATATATATATATATATGTGTATCCAGGAAGTGTAACGTGAAGTTACTGTAGGTTCACCCAGGTGAGCACTCGGTGATTAGGTTCACGTCAGTGTGGAGGTGTAGAGCTAGACAGAGTGTAATATAATAATACAAGGACGATTTGTTAAGCCTTCATTATGTTTATTGATTGGTGACGGGCGTTTCACTATTGATTACTACAGCAGAGGTCCGACAAGCTTTTGATTCCAGAGTTTGACCAGATCAATACAGATCGAACCATGAGCTGATCAATAGCGAAACACGTGTCACTAATCAATAAACATAATGAAAGCTTAACAAATCATCCTTGTATATATATATATATATCGACATCGTTTAATGTCCATCTTCCACGCTAGTGCCATATATAGCAGTAAATGTAGTTAATCATCATCATCATTTCATTTTACGTCCACTTTCTCCCTGCTTGCAAGGGTGGGACGGGAACTGATTCTGGCTTGATTTCTACAGCTGGATGCCCTTCCTAACACCAACCTCATTTACAGTAAGTGCTGGGTGCTTTTTTGCCGTGGCACCTCCACAATCACTTTACAGTGGAAT
This sequence comes from Eledone cirrhosa, assembly GCA_964016885.1. Classification (NCBI taxonomy): domain Eukaryota; kingdom Metazoa; phylum Mollusca; class Cephalopoda; order Octopoda; family Eledonidae; genus Eledone; species Eledone cirrhosa. Next base: position 7,639,014 of record OZ024765.1, on the reverse strand, counting down.
GATATGGACCCCAGTCCCTATCATCTCATTTCTACAGCTGAGTAAACTGGAGCAATGTGAAATAAAGTGTCTTGCTCAAGGAAACAACACATCACCCGGTCTGAGAATTGAACTCACAACCTTTTGATTGCAAAGCCAATGCTCTAACCACTAAGCCATGTGCCTCCATTAATATTAGTTGGAATTTGAACTTTCTTGTATGCGTATGATATTCTGTATGAATGTTGTATTTTATCACAGGCCTCTGCATAATTATTTTGCTGTCATGCATCGAACTGCTGAATCCAAAAAGGGTTTTTTCCAGAAGTGAAGAGTGGCAACGATGAAACAATCACCCTACTTAACCCTTTAGCATTTAAACCGGCCGTATCTGGCCAGAATTCTCTCACCTCTTTCTGTTCAAACTGGCCATAAATGGCCACTCATAATGATGTTAAGGTATTGATCTCAAAATAAATAATATCAAAATCTCATAGATTCAATATTATGTGAGATCATTATGTGAAGTAAGTAAAGCCTTTACCTTGAAAATCCAATAGTAAATAAAGGTTAAATTTGTGCGATTATTGGGTGTTCAAGTTATTAAAGCAATATCTTTGAAAATTTGTTTTCACTTCATTAGAAGAGGTGGTAGATGAATGATTGGGGTGATTTTGACAATTGCTGAAGGAACGGTTCCAGAAAGAGTTAAATGTAAATTTTTCCATAAGCACTGTAAAGATGTTACTGCACTCAATGGAGATTATGTTTTGCAGAATATATTAATTTTAGTTTCAACATGTGCATTTTCATTTAGAGGGTTATTCCAAAGACTTTATTGCCATGCCAAATAGCCTTTATTGCCACGCCAAATAGCCAAGTATAAACATTTATATATATGGAGGCACATGGCTTAGTGGTTAGAGCATTGGCCTTGCAATCGAAAGGTTGTGAGTTCAATTCTCAG
>OZ024765.1:7630568-7633068 GCA_964016885.1 Eledone cirrhosa | reverse complement strand
AGGAACCTCAGAGGAGACCAGCTAAATCTACATAGGTGTGAGTTGTAACGATATGGCACAACTCACCCCCATCTTCCATCATTGAAACACCTGAGAAACCTCGTCTTAGAAGGAACCTCTAAAGACAGCTAAACCTATATAGGTGTGAGCTGTAACAACAATATGATAGGACTTGGAGAGCCCTATCATTAAAGCACCTGAGAAACTTCATTGGAAGTCAGCTAAACCTACACAGGTGTGAACTGTAACAATATAATTGTCTCTACTTTTGGCACAAGGCCAGCAATTACCCAATGCATTACTGGTACTTTATTTTATCGACCCCCGTAAGGATGAAAGGCAAAGTTAACCTCGGCGGGATTTGAACTCAGAATGGCAAGGGCCGTAACTCTATGCGTCAAAACATGGCGTCCGACCCTCTATTGATACTGCCAATCCACCGAAATAATACAACTGAGGCTTCCTATCATTATAACAGCCGAGGGTCGGACGCCATGCTTTGAAGCATAGAGTTACGGCCCTTGCCATTCTGAGTTCAAATCCCGCCGAGGTTAACTTTGCCTTTCATCCTTACGAGGTCGATAAAATAAAGTACCAGTAATACACTGAGTAATTGCTGGCCTTGTGCCTAACGTAGAAACAATTATAACAGCCGAGAAGTGTAATAATTCAAATTGACAAAATCTTTCATTTAATAAATTCAAAATAAATTCAAAAGGTAAAAGTTTACCACAAAAAGTCCACCTTTATCACATTGTCATGTTGAATCTCCCTCCTGAGATTTACGTTTAGGGTACACGTGTCTGTGGAATACTCAGCCACTTACACTATAATACAAGATGGACTGTACCTGTAATTTAAAGGAGCAGCTTTGTCATGCTGAATCTCCCTGAGAATTACATTAAGTGTACACATGTCTGGAACACTCTGCTATAATACAAGATGAAGTACATGTAAATCAAAGGGCCAACCGTATCACTCACTGAATCTCCCTGAGAATTACGTTAAGGGTACAAGGTCTGTGGAATACTCAGCCACATACACAATTGTTTCTACTTTTGGCACAAGGCCTGCAATTACCTCAGTACATTACTGGTACTTTATTTTATCGACCCGTAAGGATTTAAACTCAAAACGTAAAGGGCCATAACTCTACACTTCAAAGCATGGTGTCTGACGCTTTACCGATACTGTCAATCCACCGCCTAATACACAATAATTGTTTCTACGTTTGGCACAAGGTCAGCAATCATCCAGTGCATTACTGGTACTTTATTTTATCGACCCCGTAAAATACACTGCCTAATACACAATAATTGTTTCTACTTTTGGCACAAGGCCAGCAATTAACCAGTGTATTACTGGTACTTTATTTTATTGACCCCGTAAGGATGAAAGGCAAAGTTAACCTCGGCGGGATTTGAACTCAGAATGGCAAGGGCCGTAACTCTATGCGTCAAAGCATGGCGTCCGACCCTCTATCGATTCTGCCAATCCACAATACAATATAGACTGTACTATTAATTCAAATGTCCGTGGAATGCTCAGCCACTTAGACTATAATACAATAAGGACTGTACTTGTAATTCAAAAGGTCCATCTTTGTCACGTTGATATTGAGTCACGTTAACTCAGCTTTTGAATTGAGTTGGGGGTTCATGCATGTACGTTGTGTAAACGGAATACTCAACCACTCGTAATTCAAAAGGTCCAGCTTTGTCACGTTGATATTGAGTCACGTTAACTCAGCTTGAGATATGAGTTAGGGGTTCATGCATGTACGTTGTGTAAACGGAATACTCAACCACTCACACGTTCATTGAACGTCCAAGTTAATCGAATGCTCGTAGTCGAAGTAGAGGAAGGACCCACCATTTCCCCGAGGTAAAAAAAAATGAAAGCGGTATTCGTTCCCGCTCTAACTTCTTCAGTTCAGGCCCCACCGAGGTTAATGTGCTGTCATCTTTTCGACGCTTATGTCTATATTTATATCTTCTTCTCTCTCTCTCATATTATATATATACATATACATATATATATATATATATATATATATATATATATATATAAATGAGAGGTATAGAGATTGTTTTAGCGAGAAGCTAATAGTATTCTATAACATATATGCGACTATGTCGTCAAGATGGGAAAAGTAGTTAACGTAAGATGTAGGAAAAATAATTCAAACTCATCTCAAAAGAGAATCAGGATATAAATTCATCCACAGAATTTAGTGAAATCCAGGGAAAAATCAATAGACCTTTAACTCATGATAAAATAAAGTTTAAAACACTTATCCTTCAATTTGGAATAACATCAAATGCTCTGTATAGTCTTAAAAGACTATTTCATGAAAACTTTCAATATATATATGAAAAACAAGGGGAAGAAGAATACTGCATGGTTGCACATGGATTACATATTAAAAAATTAGTCCCTCATCAGTGATTTCGCCAACCATCATTGGTATATAACAATATCGGTTTCAACACGTTTTCAG
>OZ024765.1:7613068-7625568 GCA_964016885.1 Eledone cirrhosa | reverse complement strand
TTTTAAACCTAGATTACATACACACGTATGTATATATACGTGTGTATGTGGATTATTACAACATATATATATATATATATGTGTGTGTGCGTGTGTGCGTGTGTATATACATACATACATACATATATATGACTCCGTAGAGATCTTTACACACATACCTTGAAAGACATATACACAGGTACACATACATACATACACACACACACACACACACACACACACACACACACACACACACACACACACACACACACACACATACATACATACATACATACATACACACACACACACACACACACACATACATACATACATACATACATACATACATACATACATACATACATACATACATACATACACACATACATATATATTGATGTAAAGATTGATCATAAAAACTGAAAAAAGTGCTTCAGCTTCGATATTTCATCGACGAAACACAACAGAGACGAAAGAAGAAGTGAGATGAGAAAATAGAAGAGACGAGAAGGGGTGAAATGAAATGATAGAAGGGTCGAGAGAGGTGAGTAGAGAGATGAGAGAAGATAGATGAGAAGAGAGAAGCCACGAGAAGAGTAATAAGATAGAAATGAGAGAGATGAGATAACAGAAGAGGTGAGAAGATAGAAGAAACGAGAAGGAAGAAGAGATAAGAATAGGAGAAGAGAAGAGACGAATGGGGGAAAGAAATGAAACTAAAAGCAACTTTTAAACAGTTTTAAACATCGAAAAATGACAAAACATGGGAGAAAAAATATGACTGAACAATTTTAGAAGAAATAAAATCAAATCAAATTAAAATAAAAACGATGAATGATTCAATAAAATAAATTTAAACGAAAGAAATTAAATGAAATAATGTTTAAATGAAAGAAAATATAGAAATCATGTGTGATCTTCTTACCATATTTTTTTTTATAAAACAAAGAAATATGTTGGCAGCAGCATCCAACGTTTGGTAGAGAAACACAACCAGAGATGGGAGAGAGGAGAGGAGAAAGTGATGAGAGAAGAGGAAGAAAGAAGAAGAAAAACAAGAGATTAAGGTACTTCGCCGCCGTCGCACTCGCACAGATAGTGATGAAGAAGAAAGAGAAAGACTATACGCCCTCGCCGCCGCACCACACTCGCACAGATTGTGATGAAGAAGAAAAAGAGAAAATACACGCCGCCGCTGCCGTCACCTCCGCCGTATAGTCAGAGAAAACTCTACCGCCACCGCCGACGCACCACAATTGCATAGAGAGTCATGAAGAAGATAAAGAGAAATTACACAACGCCGTCGTCGCCACACTTATACAGAAATCGATGAAGAAGAAGGAGAGAAATTACGCATCACCGTCGCTGCCGCGCGGAGAGGAAGAAAAAGATAAAGAACACAGAGAGAGAGAGGGAGAGTATACGGCCTCGCCGCCGCACCACACACAGATAGTGATGAAGAAAAGGGAAAAGCGTCTTAGTTTTATATATATATACACATAAACATACAGACTATTTTGTACATATATGTATATATATAAACATACAGGCTATTATGTATACAAATATATATATATAGTTTGTATGTTTTTATATGTATGTATGTATGTGTGTGGATGAGTAAATAGGTGTGTATATATGTGTGTGTGGGTATGGATTTATATATTTACACACACACATATATATATACTTAAACAGTTATATCGCTATTTATACACATACACACACATACATACATACACATATATGTGTGTATGTATAGATGAGTGTGTGTGTGTGTGTTTGTATGTATTCACTGAGGCAGACGATCCTTGCGGGAGGAAAAGGAGGAGAAGTCAATAAAGAATAAAAAAAAAAGTATTAAAAAAATATGGAGGAGGAGGAAACTGACAGACTGGTGGAGAGAAGGGGAGACGCGCGTGTAAGCAACAGGAGAGGAATGAAGGGGATGGAGAAAGAGGTGATGATGAGCAAGCAAGAGAGATAGAGAGGGAGAAAGAGACAGAGAAAGAGGTAGAAAAAAGAAATAGAGATAGAGAATAAAAGATAAAGAGAGAAAAAAGAAGACGCGCGAGCGAAAGGTGAAGGATGAGGATCAAAGAAAAAGTAAAGCATATGAAAGGGGAGGGGGAAAAGACGCACGAGCGAGAGGTAGACAAGGAGGCAGAGGGGGAGGAGTTGTGAAGCAACAGGACAGGGTGGGAGAGGGAGGTAGTCTGAGATGATACGCGTGCGGAAGGGACGAAGGGAGATGAGGGAAGTGGGCACCACACACATACACACTCATATAGACGCATAAACACAGACATACATACATACACACAAACAGACATACGTACACACAAACACAGACATACATACATACACACAAACAGACATACATACATACACACAAACACAGACATACATACATACACACAAACACAGACATACATACATACACACAAACACAGACATACATACACACAAACACAGACATACATACATATACACAAACACAGACATACATACATACACACAAACACAGACATACATACATACACACAAACACACATACACACAAACACAGACATATATACATACACACAAACACAGACATACATACATATACACAAACACAGACATACATACATACACACAAACACAGACATACATACACACAAACACAGACATACATACATACACACAAACACATACATACATACACACAAACACAGACATACATACATACACACAAACACAGAGAAACATACATACACACAAATACAGATATATAGATACACACATTCATACACAAACAAAGCCATACATACATATACACATACATAAACACATACTGTCGTACACACGCATATACACCTAAAAGATATACACATAAACATATACATATATATACACACATATGCACACACAGATACACACACGCCTTCTCTTTCTTTATCTTTCTCTATCTCTTTTGTCTCTCTCTCTTTATAGATCTATTAAAAGAGAGAAACTTTTAAAAGAGTGAGAGAGAGACTATTGACTATAGGTTTTTCTCTCTCTTTTACCCTTACACACTCTCTCACTCAGACTTTCATTCTCTTTCTCTCTCACACACACGCTCTCATACACATTCTCTCACCCAGTCTTACAGTCTTTCTCTCTCTCTCACTCTCACCCAGTCTTACACTGTCTTTCTCTCTCTCTCACTCAGTCTTACACTGTCTTTCTCTCTCTCTCACTCTGATACACATTCTCTCATGCAGTCTTACACTGTCTCTCTCCCTCTCTCATTGTGTCTATATCTCTTTCTCCTTCACTCACTCTCTCTCCCACACTTTCTTTCACTCTTTTTCTTTCTCTCACTACCAGTCGCTCTCCGTGAAGACTTCTGGTGTTCTTGGTCACCAAACCACTTCCCTACTCAGTACTATCGGGGTGGAGTTGGCTACCCGCAGATTGAAACCCTTCTGGTGTTCTTGGTCCCTGGACCACCTCACTACTCAGTACTATCGGGGTGGTGTTGGCTACCCGCAGATTGAAACCCTTCTGGTGTTCTTGGTCTCTGGACCACCTCACTACTCAGTACTATCGGGGTGGTGTTGGCTACCCGCAGATTGAAACCCTTCTGGTGTTCTTGGTCCCTGGACCACCTCACTACTCAGTACTATCGGGGTGGTGTTGGCTACCCGCAGATTGAAACCCTTCTGGTGTTCTTGGTCCCTGGACCACCTCACTACTCAGTACTATCGGGGTGGAGTTGGCTACCCACAGATTGAAACCCTTCTGGTGTTCTTGGTCACCAAACCACTTCCCTACTCAGTACTATCGGGGTGGTGTTGGCTACCCGCAGATTGAAACCCTTCTGGTGTTCTTGGTCTCTGGACCACCTCACTACTCAGTACTATCGGGGTGGTGTTGGCTACCCGCAGATTGAAACCCTTCTGGTGTTCTTGGTCTCTGGACCACCTCACTACTCAGTACTATCGGGGTGGTGTTGGCTACCCGCAGATTGAAACCCTTCTGGTGTTCTTGGTCTCTGGACCACCTCACTACTCAGTACTATCGGGGTGGAGTTGGCTACCCGCAGATTGAAACCCTTCTGGTGTTCTTGGTCTCTGGACCACCTCACTACTCAGTACTATCGGGGTGGTGTTGGCTACCCGCAGATTGAAACCCTTCTGGTGTTCTTGGTCTCTGGACCACTTCCCTACTCAGTACTATCGGGGTGGAGTTGGCTACCCGCAGATTGAAACCCTTCTGGTGTTCTTGGTCCCTGGACCACCTCCCTACTCAGTACTATCGGGGTGGTGTTGGCTACCCGCAGATTGAAACCCTTCTGGTGTTCTTGGTCACCAAACCACTTCCCTACTCAGTACTATCGGGGTGGAGTTGGCTACCCGCAGATTGAAACCCTTCTGGTGTTCTTGGTCTCTGGACCACCTCACTACTCAGTACTATCGGGGTGGAGTTGGCTACCCGCAGATTGAAACCCTTCTGGTGTTCTTGGTCCCTGGACCACCTCACTACTCAGTACTATCGGGGTGGTGTTGGCTACCCGCAGATTGAAACCCTTCTGGTGTTCTTGGTCCCTGGACCACCTCACTACTCAGTACTATCGGGGTGGAGTTGGCTACCCGCAGATTGAAACCCTTCTGGTGTTCTTGGTCTCTGGACCACCTCACTACTCAGTACTATCGGGGTGGAGTTGGCTACCCGCAGATTGAAACCCTTCTGGTGTTCTTGGTCTCTGGACCACCTCACTACTCAGTACTATCGGGGTGGTGTTGGCTACCCGCAGATTGAAACCCTTCTGGTGTTCTTGGTCTCTGGACCACCTCACTACTCAGTACTATCGGGGTGGAGTTGGCTACCCGCAGATTGAAACCCTTCTGGTGTTCTTGGTCTCTGGACCACCTCACTACTCAGTACTATCGGGGTGGAGTTGGTTACCCGCAGATTGAAACCCTTCTGGTGTTCTTGGTCTCTGGACCACCTCACTACTCAGTACTATCGGGGTGGAGTTGGCTACCCGCAGATTGAAACCCTTCTGGTGTTCTTGGTCTCTGGACCACCTCACTACTCAGTACTATCTGGGTGGAGTTAGCCACCCACAGGATGAAGCCCCACGGTGTAAACTGGCTCGATCCATTCGGGTAGCGACGTTTGAGCACATTTTGGGCATTAAAGGCAACTGTGGTACCACATTATTTTTAAATGAACTTTCGATTGGAAAAAAACAAACAAAATTAAACATTTTTTATGCCATGCTAATACGTAGAAATAGCTGTTTTGATTAAATTTTAGAGTTTTTACACAAAGTGCGCCAAAATATTTTTTACTTGTTCAAAAGTGTGTTGTACATAAAAACAAAATCTTTAAAACTTTTCTCACACATCTTTTAGTCTTTCTTTTATCTCCTCTCTTAATCATAGTCTTTCACTCACTATCTCTCTTTTCCTAATCTTCCTTTACGTTTACTTTCTTTTCTTATCATTCCGCTCTCTCTCTCAGCTTGTCTTTTCTTTCTTTCATACTCACTTTTCTTCTAAAACACACACATATATATAGATACATACACAAACCAAGTCTTTCTCTCTCTGTGTCTGTCTCTGTCTCTCTCAGTATTTCTCTCTCTGTCTACCTCTGTCTTTCTCTTATAGTTTTACACACACTCAGTCTCTCTCTCTCTCTCTATCTTTCTCTTATAGTTTTTCCATATATCACCCCTCTCTCTCTCTCTCTTATAGTTTCTTCCATATTTTCCCTCTCTTTCACTCTTCTAATCTCTCATTTTCCCTCCCTATACCTTCTTTCTTTATCCCATTTACTCTTCTCTTACTCTTTCCTTTACACACTTCCTTATACTAAAATTAAGTTATGTAAGTTTCTCTCTCATGTCTTACTTCTCTCTCTCTCTTTCTTACTCTTTTTCTTATCTCATCCTTTCTTTTACTATATCTTTTGTTTCTCTTTGTCACTCACTCTCTTCATTCTCTTTTACTCTCTTACTTTTCTCAGTCTTTCTCTTACACACACACACATACAGAGAGAGAGAGTCTCTCTCTTTCTTTCCTACTTCTTCATGTCTTCTCTATTCTTTCACTCTTGTTTTCTCTTATATCTTCTCTTTCTCTCACTCTCCTCGCGTTCTTTATTTTTTCTCTTTATCTTCTTACTCTTTCTCTTACACACTTTCTCGCGGTATCTCTCTATCTCTCTTTTTTTCTCTCTCTTTCTTTCTCTCATACACTGTTATGTCTTCTGTTCTCTGTTACGATTTTCCCCATCTCTCTTTTTCTCTCACTATATCTCCTCTTTTTCTCACTCTTCTCTTTTCGCGTTCTCTCCCTCTCTCACTCAGCTTCCTATCTTTTCACTAATTCCCTCTCATATTTTTCTTCCTCTTTCTCTCACTCCCTCTCCATATCACACCCCCACTCTTACATCAAGTATATAAATACAACAAAAACACAAAATGGCGAAAAATCATTTTTTTTTTTTCAAACTGAAACCCAATAAAGCGCAACAAATATTAAATGAAATTGGGTTCATCTTTTCACAAATTTCAATGAGAAATGTGACAGAAAGTTTTTTTCACAAGATATTGTTTAATTTATGTAATAGAGAAAATTATAAGCAGTGGTAAATGAAGGGGAAAGCCGATGTATTTCGGCATTTATTTGTGTATCAATGGCTAGACTGCAGTTTCCTACCCCACCCACCCCCCTCCTGTCATATAAATACAGTTTCGGTGTTGTTTTTTTGTTTTATTTGTTGTTTTCTAGCGTTGAGGGATCTATGGAAGACATTTTATTTTGAAATGTATATGCTTTTGATTTTCTTTCATATTATGTACACGTAAATATAAAAAGGACTCGTGATTTTTTAAAAAACATTAATGATTCTTTTTTAATCGAACACAAATGTGTTTTCATTAAATACACTTTATTATAGTTAAAAATATATATACATACAAACGTATATAATATATCTATCTATATGTATATATATGACCAAAGATTAGTATGGTTCGTTGATTACTCAACGAATACAATTTTACAATAGATTAGAAGCACTCAACAAATGAGTTTTCCTGGAGTTTTTAATATATATATATATATATATATATATATATATATATATATATACATGCGCAGGTATATATATATTAGTGAATCGGGGCACGACGGCTGAGCTCTTGCCGTTTTGGCAGCAAATTTCAACTATCCCGACTATCGATTACCCCCTCTCTCTCTATATATATATATAAGATAGTTCCAGTCAGGAACTAGCTGTTGAAACGGCAAGTGCTGCCTCATTCATATAACCATACTCTACTACCACTAGTATTGAGTACTCTGGTGAGTAATGGTAATAGAGTATGGTTATATAAATGAGTCAGGACCCCGATGGCTGAGCTCTTGGCCTTTCAATAGCTAGTTCCTACCTGGAACTATTTGATATATATGTGTATATATATATATATGTCAACTCTGGATGTCGGTGAGCATGTCCAGCCAACCTCAGTCTCCTCTGTGTCACTTTTGAGCTGACTTTTGGGATGCTCCCATACAGCTCTGAGTTCTTCATCCTCAGTGTATACTGATTAATGTTCAGAGCCATCCTCAGCATTCTCGTGTAGCACCCATCCACCATCCTTTGGGAGCCCCTACATGGACACACTAGAAGAGGAAAACCAAGGTTAACATATGTTGATGCCCTAAGGACAGACACTGGTCTGTTGGAGATGCAGGATATGGCAGCGATAATGAGGGACAGGGACCGCTGGAGAGAGCTCGTCCATGGATCTCGGGAATTTTACCCGCCTTAGATAGATATATATATAGAGAGAAAGAAAGAGGGGGTTAAGAACCGAAACAGTCGCTTGCGGGCGGTTTCTTCTCTGAAGATCTATTGTTCCAGCTCTCCTGAGAGTTTCTTACCACTCTGATTTAAATATCATGTGCGACATATACGGGAAACAGAAAACTCGATATGGGACAAGAAAATTGCTATAATCGTATGTAATACAGTAATACACAACTGATATATATATATATATATTAATAATAATTGTTTCTACTTTTGGCACAAGGCCAGCAAATTACCCAGTGCATTACTGGTACTTTATTTTATCGACCCCGTAAGGATGAAAGGCAAAGTTAACCTCGGCGGGATTTGAACTTAGACCGTAAAGGGACGTAACTATGCTGCTAAGCATAGCGTTATACTCTCTACCGATACTGCCAATAATAATGTTTCTACTTTTGGCACAAGGCCAGCAATTACCCAGTACATTACTGGTACTTTATTTTATCGATCCCCGTAAGGATGAAAGGCAAAGTTAACCTCGGCGGGATTTGAACTCAGAATGACAAGGGCCGTAACTCTATGCGTCAAAGCATGGCGTCCGACCCTCTACCGATACTGCCAATCCACAGGCCTATAATAATAATAATTGTTTCTACTTTAGGCACAAGGCCAGCAATTACCCAGTGCATTACTGGTACTTTATTTTATCGACCCCCGTAAGGATGAAAGGCAAAGTAAACCTCGGCGGGATTTGAACTCAGATCGTAAAGGGACGTAACTATGCTGGAAAGCATGGCGTCCGACCCTCTACCGATACTGCCAATCCACAATAATAATTGTTTCTACTTTAGGCACAAGGCCAGCAATTACCCAGTGCATTACTGGTACTTTATTTTATCGACCCCGTAAGGATGAAAGGCAAAGTCAACCTCGGCGGGATTTGAACTCAGATCGTAAAGGGACGTAACTATGCTCGAAAGCATGGCGTCCGACCCTCTACCGACACTGCCAAAGGACTGTGTAAAGAAATGGGAAACTGTCATATAACCACATGCTTCGAAGATACGAAAAGAAGAAGAAGGATACTAATTCATAGTATGCTTTCTTCAGACAAAATACAATATTTGATGTATAAGATAGTGACATACCCATAAAATAGACTTCGTGCGGTCAACTTATATATATTATTTAATTATGTCTCATATAAATTAATACAACCGGCTATCCACAAAATACAATATAGTTAGCACCCCAAACATATAATTGGGATTATACTCAGGTATATCCTAATGTTTGTTGAGTGAGATGAGAGTCGGTCGGAGTATCGCTTAAAGCTTTCTCTGTTAATGTATTAAATATATATATATATATATATATATATATATATATATATATATATATATATATATATATATATATATATATATATATATATGTGTGTATTAAATTGTTATGTTAAACAATATTCGATGATTATGTCAAAGAATGATTTTTACAGTAGATTGGAAGCACTCAACGGTAAAAAAAAATATTTTCAGGAGTTATTAATATTAAAATATAAGTATTAATAAAATAGATGTTCTTTTGATCAATTACATTTTATTATACATATTTCGGATGTACAACAGTACGTCCTCATCAGACAAAATATAATGATACATGACATACCCTGAGATGTTAAATGGTTAAGATTTAATCAAGGTATATGTATAATAAAATGTAATTGATCAAAAGAACATCTATTTTATTAGTATATATATATATATATATATATATATATATATATATATATATATATATATATATATATATATGAAAACAGAGAGAAAATGACGATTATTAGGAGAAAAAAAATTTTTTTTTGCCCTTTTTATTTATTTCTCTCTTTTTCCTATATATAGTCATATAAGTCTAAAATTTGTATCGAGTCCGGAGGCTTATCAGGACGGTGTTTATCCTGGTTTCAGTGGCGTTAAACGACTGAGAGTACAAGACCCCCCCCCCCCCCTCCTGGACAGGACGCCAGTCCATCACAGGTGTGAAGAGCATCCTTTCCCAATAATTATATTTTTCTCCCCAAACTACCAAAACACACATCTATTTGTATATGCGCTACAATTTATATACGCGTTATCTTTATAGCATATCGTAGTTTTTTATATCATGGTTGATATTTGATAACAGCTAAACTACAACTGAATTGACGAACGTTGGCCCGCCACGTTGGCACTTATTTAATCGATCTCTTTTTGACGAAGCGCTCAGTTACGGAACATAAATACAGACCTTAGACACAAACGTAGACAAGGAAAGAGACGGGGCTGAAACGTGGCTGAAAGTGTGGGAAGTAATATTAACAAACGGTATATGAGGTGTGAGATTGTGTGAGTGTGTGCGTACGTATAGAGAAATATATATATATATATATATATATATATATATAAATACATATATATGTACATAAATATGTACATCTCTCTCTCACTATATATATATATATATATATATATATATATACACACACACACACACACATACAGTGAAAACATCTATCTGGGTTAAGAATTAAGTGCTGCTAGTTTCCTTATGTTCCATGCTTCAAACAAAACAAGTTGGCAGCTTATCAAATGATGTATTTATATATATATATATATATATATATATATATATATATATATATATATATGTGTGTTTGTTTGTGTGTGTATTATTGCATATACAGAGGCATACACAAGAAGAAGAAGAAGAAGAAGAAGAAGAAGAAGAAGAAGAAAAAAAAAGAAGAAGAAAAAGAAAGCGAAGAAGAAGAAGAAGAAGAAGAAGAAGAAGAAGAAGAAGAAGAAAAAGAAAGCGAAGAAGAAGAAGAAGAAGAAGAAGAAGAAGAAGAAGAAGAAGAAGAAGAAGAAGAAGAGGAAGAAGAGGAAGAAGAAGATTGAGACGTTCTGTATGGTAGAACCAGGGTGGGTAAGATTTCAAAAGACTTGCTATTAAAAGGGGTTATACCTGCTAAGTGTGATCTGGCAAATGTAGACAAATGCATTTCAGGTAACATCCAGCTGAGCTGCTGAGGGAAATGGCGGTGGGTATGGGATGTACCAGAGGGGATCATCATGATGGGGTGGTGTGGGAATGAAACCTGAACAAGTTTCCTTCAAGTGTCATTTCATCTAACTCGTTCAGACCCCACCCATACATATATATATAAATATATATACACACCCACATAAATATATGATGAAAACACAAATACACACATACACACACACATACACAAACATACACACACGCACACACATACAATCACAGACAGACACACACACACATGCACAAACATACACACACGCACACACATACAATCACAGACAGACACACACACATGCACAAATATATACACACACATGCACAAACACATATACATACACACACACACACACACATTATTTATATATATATAGGGCGGTGGATTGGCAGTATCGGTAGAGGGTCGGACGCCATGCTTTCCAGCATAGTTACGTCCCTTTACGATCTGAGTTCAAATCCCGCCGAGGTTGACTTTGCCTTTCATCCTTACGGGGTCGATAAAATAAAGTACCAGTAATGTACTGGGTAATTGCTGGCCTTGTGCCTAAAGTAGAAACAATTATTTATATATATATATATATATATCTAGGGTGGGTAAAATTCCCGAGATCCATGGACGAGTTCTCTCCAGCGGTCTCTGTCCCTCATCCTTGCTGACATGTCCTGCGTCTCCAAGAGACCAGTGTCTGTCTTTAGGGCATCAATATATGTCAGCCTCGGTCTCCCTCTTCTAGTGTGTCCATGCAGGGGCTCCCACAGGAGCACTGAGGGAAGTGTCAACTCTGGATGTCTAGAATGAATACATACGTGTTTTTTTCCGTTCATTTCTCTTCTCACTCTCTATATTTCTATTCCATCTTATTATTTCTCATTCTCATTTTCTCGGTAGAGAGTCGGACGCCATGCTTTGAAGCATAGAGTTGCGTCCCTTTATGATCTGAGTTCAAATCTCGCCGAGGTTGACTTTGCCTTTCATCCTTACGGGGTCGATAAAATAAAGTACCAGTAATGTACTGGGTAATTGCTGGCCTTGTGCCAAAAGTAGAAACAATTATTTCTCATTCTCTTTTTTTGATGAAAAAAAAATAAACGAAAAACGAAACAATATTTCCTATTGGGAATATAAAAGCAATGAATACTCGGGGAGAAATGTTAAAAGTTTTGTGGGTCACCAGAAACCTCTTCACGCCACTGTCAAGAAGAGGAAACTGGCATGATTTGGCCACATCAGACGACATGGCAGCCCGTGCAAGACTATTATACAAGGCACTGTTGAAAATGGACGTAGGAAGGGACGCCAAGGCAAAAACTAGTTGAACAATGTCAAAGAATGGACACAAATTTAGTTTGATGGGGGAGGTACTGTGGGAGGCTGTGCTCGTACACATTTAGATGTACATGCCTGCTTCCACACACTTATTTATGGCTGTATGCACGACTTCGTATTTCCTATTGGGAATGTAAAACCAATGAATGCGTGCGGAGTAAGGTTAAAAGTTTTTAGGGTCACCAGGAACCTCTTCTCGCCACTGCCAAGACGAGGAAACTGGCATGGTTTGGCCAGGTCACATGACATGACAGCCTGTGCAAGACCATCATGCAAGGCACCGTTGAAGAGGGAACGCAGGAAGGAACGC
>OZ024765.1:7578068-7588068 GCA_964016885.1 Eledone cirrhosa | reverse complement strand
ATTGAGTTCTGTCATGATTAGTGTTCTCCGTCGTCTCCGTACTGCAATCTCTCCCCCCCCCTCTCTCTCTCTTGTAAAAGGTAAACAGAAATAACAACACAATCGGTACAGTATACGGAAGGAATATATTAGGTTAACGCTTGAATAGCAGGAAGAGGGTCTTAACGTTTTGGACGCTAGTCCTTCATTAGAAGAGAGAATGAGAAATAAGACAGATTGAAGGGATACCTTAGTTGGAAAGACCAATGGAAACATTGTTTCCTCGGTCCGATTTGACGAAAGTCGATATATATATATATATATACAAGGTAGTACAACATAATCGAAGCTCTGGTTGCGGGCAAGCTAACGAATGCTGTCGAGAAGTGCAGCCAAAAGCACTCAATAAGGAATTTTACCTTAGAGTTATAACAGTACGATATATATATATATATATATATATATATATATATATATATATATATATATATAGTTTACAAGAGATCGTTTTCGAACAAGAAAACAGATAAGGGTAGGTGAAGAAATTTATTACAGCTCAAAATACGAGATTTATTACAATAAACTACCCAGAAGGCTACATACAATTCTGTTTGAATTGTATGGAATCCTTATTTGAAGATGTTTAAGTCAACTCATAGAGCAAATATTTCAATGATAAATAAGACCCAAACGGTTAGCTGTTAGCCTAAATCTGAAATCGAAATGATTCTAAGAGGTAACAAGTTAGTTATGTTCTCTTTTTATTAATCTTGATGATTCCAATCTTTTGTTCATATAATTAATTTAGTAATAATTAATTGTGTCTGCTTAAGATGTGGAAGAAACGTGCGATAATTTATTAAACGGTTAATTATATTACGTTTTAATAAATTAACGCACGTTTCTTCCACATCTTAAGCGGACAATTAATTATTACTAAATTATATGAACAAAAGATTGGAATCATCAGAATTAATCAATGTATATATATATATATATATATATATATATATATATATATATATATATATATAGAGAGAGAGAGAGAGCTATTGAAACGGCTAGAGCTCACCCATCGGGATCCCGACTTTTTCATATATATATGTGTGTGTATACAAGCGTATGTATATAATACATATGTCTGTGTATATTTATATGTCCATATATATATTCACACACATATGAATGTGTGTGTGTATATATATATATATATATATATATATTCATGTGCGTTTGGTAGGTGAAATATACATAATCTAACTGAAACCGCGTGTATATTAGATACATATTTATGTGTCTGTATATATATATATCAGTGGCGAAGGGTAACCTGGAAAGCAGGGTATACAGTCCAATCGCCATGACGGAAAGTGGGGCTGTGTAGCCTTACCCCGCCACCCCCACCCTAAATGACCCTCCCAGTCAAAGCCGCATGTAGTGTTATCTAGTGTGTCTGTTATCTTTTTATGTGTCTACGATTTAGTAAGCAGCCAAAACTCTGCTTGCTTCAACCGACGCAATTGATCAACTCAAGATTCTATAAAGCATGCACTGACCCTTCACCCCTGATATATACATATAATACTGTTGGCTTCTTGGTCACAATAATTTCTATACTTTTCATATATATATATATATATATATATATAGGAACGAGTAGGACCCCGACGGCTGAGCTCAAGCCGTTTCGACGGCTAATTCTGGAATTAGCCGTCGAAACGGCTTGAGCTCAGCCGTCGGGGTCCTACTCGTTCCTATTACCCACTCTACTACCCTAAGTATTGAGTACTTTGATGCGTTATGGTCTACCTGGTTCCTTACCACATTTCCTTCGTTATATATATATATATATGTGTGTGTTAAACAATATTCAATGATTATGTCAAAGAATAAGTTTTACAGTAGGTTTAACATCTCAGGGTATGTCATGTATCATTATATTTTGTCTGATGAGGACGTACTGCTGTACATCCGAAATATGTATAATAAAATGTAATTGATTAAAAGAACATCTAGTTTATTAATATTGATATTTTAATATATATATATATATATATATATATATATATATATATATATATAAAAGTTTACATATATATATACATACATATACATATACGTATTTTGCAACTGGTCACTTTGTGGCTCAATGAAAAATTAATAAATTAAACAATCAGAGCTATATATCATAAAACATGTCTATAGAATCACAAGATAAAATATATACTATTTCCTCTCCCAATTAGCATAATTAACTATATAAAAAATCGAATAGACCAGGCTATACGAATGAGGCTTCTATGAAGGAATCTCCGACAAATAACCGAAACTAGGGCTTCGCGTCGGCCGTAGCGGAATATTTATCGAATATTTCGACAGCGTAATCGCCCAGATATAGTCAACTAAACAGAATTAGGTTTAAAATAAACTAGGAGAAAATAGAATACATTTAAATACCTCTACCATGGTTTCGTCCGTGTTTTGAATTTTCCAATAATTATGTAATAATTATATAAACTCGAGCGCCGGATTCATCAGGAAGCTCGCTCTTATCTAGACACTAAATTTTCCAAAGCGATCGCGCCAAGAATTCATTTCAAAATGGCTAAAAATCATGACATAGTCGCGGTCAGGTTGGAAGGGGTGTGGTAGTTGCTTACGACTGGTGGCATTTTTGCTAGAAAGCACAGCACAATAGAAACCTCATTCTTATAGCCTGGTCTATTCGATTTTTTATATAGTTAATTATGCTAATTGGGAGAGGAAATAGTATATATTTTATCTGATGAGAGTGTACCAAAGTTTTGGTACCCTTGAAATATATATAATAGAATAAATATGGTTTTATAAATATAAGTTTCCATTTATTTAATATCATTGTATATTATACTCCAGAAAATCTGTTGAGTGCTCTGAATCAGTTATAAACATTTATATTTGTTGAATTACCAACAAATTGAATATCCCTTCTACTTATATATATATATATATATATAAAAATATATATACATACAAACAAACATATATATATATACACACACACACACATATATATATATATATATATTATACTAGTATATAGCTATGTGAGTGTGTACATATATATAATATATATACATTATAATAGTGTATATCTATAGGTGTGCGTGTGTATGTATATCTGTAAGTATATATGCATATATATATATATATATAGAGAGAGAGAGAGAGAGTGTGTGTGTGTGGGGGGGGGTGCTTCAGTATATGTAAGCATAACGTATGCTTGTATGTATCTCTATATACGTGTGTGTTTAGGGAGGGAGGTAAGTGGTTTAATGTTATTATAGACAGCTGCACCAGCAACATCTTGGTAACCCACCACCCCCGCCGGTACCACCACCACCACCACCCGACCCACTGTTGGAAAAAAAGGGGGGGGGGAGGGGGTCGAGTCGTGTGGCATGGTGGTGATGGGGGGAAGGGATGGCGGGTGCTGTGTGCTATATGTAGCAATGACGCTGTATTAGGAAGTGAACGATTGAAACAGGAAACCGTCTGACACACACACCACCCCGATCCGCCTCACACCACCCCCCACAGCCACCCCGCATCCATCCCCACCCCTTTCCTTACCCTAATTATCGTTTCTTTATTTGCCACAATGGTTTGGTGATGGTGATGCCGAAGACGACGGTGGGTGGGGGCTGGTCGAAATATGTAACATACAGACAATTATTACACTTCCCTCAGTAAATAACTGGCCCTTTACTTTTATTTTCATTGATTGGCAGCAAAATCGGTAGAGCGTCGAACAACATGTTTTGTAGCACAGAGTTACGGCCCTTTGCGTTCTGAGTTCAAATCCCATCGAGGTTGGCTTTGCTTTTCATCCCAAGAGGGTGAATAAAATAAAGTACCAGTAATGCACTGAAGTCGATTCAATCAACTTTGAACCTCCCCTTCCAATTGCTGGCCTCGTGCCTTAATCAGAAACCATTTCTTTTCGACGTCTATTCCGACCTTCAAAATGGCGGATTGCAGAGTCGTTAGAACGTCAGATAGAATGCTAACCCTAGCTCTAACGTCAGATAGAATGCTAACTATAACGTCAGATAGAATTCTAACTATAACGTCAGATAGAATGCTAACCCTAGCTCTAACGTCAGATAGAAGGCTAACCCTAGCTCTAACGTCAGATAGAAGGCTAACCCTAGCTCTAACGTCAGATAGAATGCTAACCCTAGCTCTAACGTCAGATAGAATGCTAACTATAACGTCAGATAGAAGGCTAACCCTAGCTCTAACGTCAGATAGAAGGCTAACCCTAGCTCTAACGTCAGATAGAATGCTAACCCTAGCTCTAACGTCAGATAGAATGCTAACTATAACGTCAGATAGAAGGCTAACCCTAGCTCTAACGTCAGATAGAATGCTAACCCTAGCTCTAACGTCAGATAGAATGCTAACTATAACGTCAGATAGAATGCTAACCCTAGCTCTAACGTCAGATAGAAGGCTAACCCTAGCTCTAACGTCAGATAGAATGCTAACCCTAGCTCTAACGTCAGATAGAATGCTAACTATAACGTCAGATAGAAGGCTAACCCTAGCTCTAACGTCAGATAGAATGCTAACCCTAGCTCTAACGTCAGATAGAAGGCTAACCCTAGCTCTAACGTCAGGTAGAATGCTAACTATAACGTCAGATAGAATGCTAACCCTAGCTCTAACGTCAGATAGAAGGCTAACCCTAGCTCTAACGTCAGATAGAATGCTAACTATAACGTCAAATAGAATGCTAACCCTAGCTCTAACGTCAGATAGAAGGCTAACCCTAGCTCTAACGTCAGATAGAATGCTAACTATAACGTCAGATAGAAGGCTAACTATAACGTCAGATAGAATGCTAACCCTAGCTCTAACGTCAGATAGAATGCTAACCCTAGCTCTAACGTCAGATAGAAGGCTAACCCTAGCTCTAACGTCAGATAGAATGCTAACTATAACGTCAGATAGAAGGCTAACCCTAGCTCTAACGTCAGATAGAAGGCTAACCCTAGCTCTAACGTCAGATAGAAGGCTAACCCTAGCTCTAACGTCAGATAGAAGGCTAACCCTAGCTCTAACGTCAGATAGAATGCTAACCCTAGCTCTAACGTCAGATAGAATGCTAACCCTAGCTCTAACGTCAGATAGAATGCTAACTATAACGTCAGATAGAAGGCTAACCCTAGCTCTAACGTCAGATAGAAGGCTAACCCTAGCTCTAACGTCAGATAGAAGGCTAACCCTAGCTCTAACGTCAGATAGAATGCTAACCCTAGCTCTAACGTCAGATAGAATGCTAACCCTAGCTCTAACGTCAGATAGAATGCTAACTATAACGTCAGATAGAATGCTAACCCTAGCTCTAACGTCAGATAGAATGCTAACTATAACGTCAGATAGAAGGCTAACCCTAGCTCTAACGTCAGATAGAAGGCTAACCCTAGCTCTAACGTCAGATAGAATGCATTGCAGTATTCGTTCCGGCTTTTGCGCTTTCTGAGTTCAAAGCCCGCGGAGGTCGTTTGCCTTTCATTTTTGCAGACAGGAAAATGTAGATATGGAGAGGGGGGGGGGGGTAGAATAGAGAGAGAGTAAAGGGGGGTTGAGGGAAAGAAAGTAGAAAAGCGAAAGAGAGAGATGTTAAGGGAAGAGGCTTTATGTGTGTAAGAATTTCTTCGCCCGATTACATCCTCGTTCCTCCGCCATTTCCGAGAAATTCTCAGGTATTTAGTGGCAAAAAAATAATTTTTTAGAAAACAAATAAATAAGTGAAAATATAAAAACACGATAAAAATAAATAAATAAAAAATAAAATAAATGAAAAAAAATAATAAAAATAAAATAAAAAAAGGGAAAAAATAACTAAATTTCATTTTAGGGAAGAATAAAACTGAAGAACAAACGAGAATTTTGGATGAAGAAAGAATGTGGAAGATATTTCTATTAAATGTTTTTGTCTAGTATTGGCACAAGGCCAGTGAATTTCAGGGAGAAAGAGGGGAAAGCTGATTATATCTACCCCAGTACGTTACTGGTACTCTATTTTATAGACCTCTCCCAGAGATGAACACCAATAATTGTTTCTACTTTTGGCACAAGGCCAGCAATTACCCCAGTGTATTACTGGTGCTTTATTTTATCGACCCTGTAAGGATGAAAGGCAAAGTTTTCATCAGCGGGATTTGAACTCAGAACGTAAAGGACCGTAACTCTATGCTGCAACACCTTGTCCAACTCTCTACCGATTCTGGCAATCGACCCCAATGTATTACTGGTGCTTTATTTATTGACCCAATAAGGATGAAAGGCAAAGCTAACCTCGGCGGCATTTGAACTCAGAACGTAAAGGGCCATAACTCTGTGCTGCAAAGCATGGCGTCTGACGCTCTACCGATACTGCCAAGCCAACGCCATATTGAACACTAATAATAATTGTTTCTACTTTTGACATAAAGCCAACAATTTAATGGGAAAATTGACCCCCAGTACATTACTGGTACTTTATTTTATTGACTCCCGGAAGAATGAAAGGCAAAGTTAACCTCGGCAGGATTTGAACTCAGATTATAAAGGGCCATAACTCTATGCTGCAACGCATGTTGTCCGACGCTCTACCAATACTGCCAAACCACTGCCCCCATGAGCACTAATAATTGTTTCTACTTTTGGCACAAGACCAGAGAATTTGAGAGGGGGGAGGAGGAAAGTCGATTATATCTACCCCAGTGCATTACTGGTATTCTATTTTAGCGACCCCGAAAGAATGAGACGCAAAACTAACCTCGGTGGGATTTGAATCAGAATGTAAATAATTCTATGGCACAAAGCATGTTGTCTGACGCTCTACCGATCCTGCCAATCCACCACCCTGCTCTCATAAGAATAATTGTTCTTACATTTAGCACAAAGTCAGCGAATTTGAGGGAAAATGCCTCAACTATGGCACAAAGCATGTTGTCTGACGCTCTACCGATCCTGCCAATCCACCACCCTGCTCTCATAAGAATAATTGTTCTTACATTTAGCACAAAGACAGCGAATTTGAGGGAAAATGCCTCAAAATATTTTGTCCAACAAAGTGTCAAGTAATCCGAGTGGAAGGAAGTCCTAGTAGAGGAAGACCAAGGAAGACCTGGATGGAAGAGGTGAGAGCTGATCTCAGATCACTAAAGCTCATGGAGAAGATGACAAAGGAATGCAACAAGTAGAGACGTGCTGTACTGATAAGGACTCATCATACCCATGATGGTGTGGAAAAATGGACGGAAAGATGATGATGATAATGATGATGATGATGATATCTATATGCATACATACATCCCCTAACACACCACCCACATCTGATCACACCACTCTTGCAATATACAGTTGTCATGTAGGTATCATGACAAAAAGCACCCAGCCCACACTGTAAAGTGGTCATGTAGGTGTGATGACAAAAAGCGCCCAGTCCACACTGTAAAGTGGTAGTGTAGGTGTCACGACAAAAAGCACCCAGTACACACTGTAAAGTGGTCATGTAGGTGTCACAACAAAAAGCACCCAGTACACACTGTAAAGTGGTCATGTAGGTGTCACGACAAAAAGCACCCAGTCCACACTGTAAAGTGGTAGTGTAGGTGTCACAACAAAAAGCACCCAGTACACATTGTAAAGTGGTCATGTAGGTGTCACAACAAAAAGCACCCAGCCCACACTGTAAAGTGGTCATGTAGGTGTCACAACAAAAAGCACCCAGTACACACTGTAAAGTGGTCATGTAGGTGTCACAACAAAAAGCACCCAGTACACACTGTAAAGTGGTCATGTAGGTGTCACAACAAAAAGCACCCAGCCCACACTGTAAAGTGGTCATGTAGGTGTCACAACAAAAAGCACCCAGCCCACACTGTAAAGTGGTCATGTAGGTGTCACAACAAAAAGCACCCAGTACACACTGTAAAGTGGTCATGTAGGTGTCACGACAAAAAGCACCCAGTCCACACTGTAAAGTGGTCATGTAGGTGTCACGACAAAAAGCACCCAGTCCACACTGTAAAGTGGTCATGTAGGTGTCACGACAAAAAGCACCCAGTCCACACTGTAAAGTGGTAGTGTAGGTGTCACAACAAAAAGCACCCAGTACACACTGTAAAGTGGCTGTGTAGATTCTTTGTATCATCCCATCTGTGCCCATGACTTTATAGATGACTTTGTAGGCCAGCTGTAGATCTTCATGGTTTACAACACAGGTGACAGAAGAAAGTTGTGCTTTCCACAGGACCGGTGGTGTCACCCTGTGGGACACAATCTTTATGTACCAACATGTGTTTTTTAGTCTGGAACTAGTTCTATACACTTTGTAGCATACATGCATGTTGTTACGCCAGGTCTTTTTTGAGTGGTGTTGGGTGGTGGTTATTCTTTCATGTAACTTCAGGTGACACATACAGACATGCATGATGGCTGCCCCCTCATTATCGAGTATGGCCATTGTACGATATACCATTATTAGTAATTATTAATAAATTCCATCGTGCAATGCCTGTGCACAAAGATATTTTTAAAGTGAGGAAAGACTGTGCACTGAGCCAATCCCACTCTCTGAGAGACAGTAGCTATAACCTGAAAAGAAGAAAAGATCAACATCATCGGTAACTACTGAGTCGCCTTCTTCTCCTAGAAGAATGCCCTGACAAAGGCTAGGGGTCCTTCACTTCCAGTGGTTTGACCGCGCGATCGGGTGTCCAGCCCGACTATTTCTATGTCCCCACGCATATACATACACATACATATGTACATGTGTATATACATTTTTACACACTTTTGGATGGTCGTTGACTCTTATGAGTTCTTCAGCCCTTTCTACACACATACATACATATACATACATACACACAGGATGGCTGCCAACTCGTTTTCGAGTACGGCCACTACTTTATATCCATGTAGGAGAACCCCTACCAATGGGCTGAACGAGTGTGACTTTTTAGTCCAGCCAGCGACTTGAAAACTCTGGTACAAACACTACACTTGTGACAATTATTGACACATAGTGCTGGGCCCATGGTACCATGTGACAACAAGTGCAGAGAGATCTCCAGATATAAAGCAATGCCTGTGCCGTGAAGCTTTTATAGTGAGCAAAGGCACTGCACAAAGCCAGTCCCACTCTCTTAACCAAGATGATATTTACCAAAAAGAAGAACAAGTCAACATCATAGGATACCATCAGAGTTGCAGGTGTTACATCAAAGTTTTCCTTCTCCTAGAATTCTGCCTTGACAAAGGCTAAGGGGTCATCTCTCCCGGTGATTTTGGATGACCATTGACTCTTAAGAGCTCCTTTGCCCTTTGACAGGTTTTGTTTTTAGTCCTGCAGGATGTCCAAAGTCACCCTCCTCACCAAGAAACCTTGGTTGGGTTGCCAGTTTAGTCGCCAACGACCCGACCATGAGACAGGTTGTACTGGGATACATGTTACCAGTAGCACCAACTGGTGACCTGACATACACACATACACACATACATACATACATGATGATGGCTGCCCCCTCGTTATCGAGTATGGCCATTGCACGAGAAGAAAAATATATATATATATAAATAAAAATAAAAATAAAAATAAAAATAAAAAAAAAATAAATAAAAAAATATATATATATATACATACACACACATACATTAATAACAATAATAATAATAATAATAACAACAACAACAATAATAACGACAACAACAACAATGATATACATATACACACACACGCACACACATAAGCATATCTACACACACACACACACGATAGCAACTAACAGCGCTGCGATCGAATGTGGCTTTTTAGCCCAGCCAATGATCTAAAATGTCTTGCACAGAGTCAGCAACCAAAACATTCACTGGGAATAGTCGGCTGTGGTTGGAGTTTGTGTACTTTTGCATGTCATTTGAGCCCTCCTGCTGATTTACATTCTCTACCACATGTTTGGCAAGCATGATGAGTAGCATCTCCAACAGC
>OZ024765.1:7568068-7573068 GCA_964016885.1 Eledone cirrhosa | reverse complement strand
CCCTTATTAATCTTTCCGCACTCAACCCCTTTACTGTTCCCTGAAAAGTAATGTCTGGCTATTCCCCAAAACCCTTCTTATACCAAACTGCCAGGATCCCCCACTAAACTGCTTCAATGATATAAAACTTTTTATTTTAAAGGGATTATATTTATCTAAAAATCACCCATTATAATTTTATGTAAGAGCCTTTGTTAAGTTATGTTCCAAACACTAGCTTAATAACAAGAAAGTTAGTTATATTATTAACCCTCTTCAAATTCTTGATATTTTTCAAAATTATTTAAAAATTAGAAGCTGTGCCTTTCATTAGAAATACAATAACTAAGGGGCTAATGGTGTGAAGTTAGTTTAAGGTGGACCCTTCTACCAGAATACATAAGAGGATCTTTGGCAACAGTTATTGGGATTTCTGCAATGACATCATTGTCGGAGAGAAGGGGTGAGGAGTGACAAGGCATCAAAACCAAAGGACAGTGGTAGATCTTTCTAGTCTGGAGTTCATTCGAACGCCTAGCCTGCAGAACTATGGTGTCATGCTCTGGTAAAACGTCGGGGTCGACGCTTTCGGTCTCAGACCTTTCTTTCATAAAGTCCAGCTCCTTATCGCACCATTTGGCTTCACATAGTTGCATGTTTCTTATAATGGTCACATTCGGGTCATTATCACAGTCGCCTGTCCATGGCTGAAATAGAAGCATATTTATATACTATCATACATATACATGTATATATATATATAAGGATTAAAATACTGGAGCGTGTTGGAGTTAAACACCCTCTTCGTATTATAGAAATGACAGTAAAAGGTATAGCTCAATGTAATTAAACAGAGCCGAAGAATTATGAAAATAAAACAAAGAAGCCTTCAATACATCAAAAGTCTTTATTAGCCAACAATGTTTCGTCCTATTAAGGACTCATCAGGGCAATTAAAACTACAAGAAGCACTATCGGCCAATACAAGCCGAAAACTCAGAAGAATACGGAGTGTACATACACTAAAGTATTGGAAGATTATGGGTAAAAATATATAATAAAAATCACTAAGGAGGTGGATAACATTTTGAACCATATTACAAATATAGTATATATATATATAGTATATATATATATAGATATATATTGAAAGGATAACAAGGACGATTGATTATTCCTTCATTGTATTTATTGATAGGTGACGCGTGTTTCGCCACTGATCCGCTCAAGGTTCGATCTATATTGATCCTACCCGACTCAATAATCGGCAGCTCGACGGACCCTCTTAAAATGCTATAAGAAAATACCCCCTGGATATATATATATATATATATATATATATATATATATGAATAGAAGAGGAAGACCAAGGTTAACATATGTTGATGCCCTAAGGACAGACACAGGTCTGTTGGAGATGCAGGACATGGCAGCGATAATGAGGGACAGAGACCGCTGGAGAGAACTCGTCCATGGATCTCGGGAATTTTACCCGCCTTAGATAGATAGATAGATATATGAATGTAAGTTGTTAACCTTGGTCTTGTCTTTTTTCAGAGTTATAAGAGGCTTAGCTCTGTTTCTTGACCGCTGTATCATGTGATTGACTCCCACTCCGCCTTTTCGGGATTCTATCTCGCATCTCGCATCTTACGGACGTGTTTTGAAACCCTAAATGAGGTATCCCCTTGATAAGTCGGCAGACCTCACAAAAATTCTATATCTCTATGATGTAGTGTTTTTGCATAATATGCCACGAAACTACGTAGTCGAGGATAATGAAGGAATTTAGGTATGGTATATCTTATTAAATATATCTAATGTTTTTTCTCTCTTCATAATATATATATCATCATCATCATTTTACGTCCGCTTTTCCCTGCTTGCAAGGGTGGGACGGGTCTTATTCAGCACAGCATCTCTCCACTCGTCACGGTCCCTCGTCATCTCCACCGTGAGCTTCAATGATCTGAGGTCTGTTCTCACCACCTCCGCCCATGTTTTTCGTGGTCTACCTCTACCACGTCTTCCTTCAACTGGCGTTTCCTGGCACTTCTTCATATATATATATATTCAGGTTTGAGGTTCACCACTGGATAGATCTGGTCAATTCCGTATGGTGAATCGTAATGTAATAATATGGAGAGTACTCAACGTAAAGCAGTTCAACCGTCTTTGGTTTTGTAGTTGGTGGTGCTAATATATCCCAGTTTGGAACTGGGAGGTTTTTACCGTGTTACCTACACGGCCACATTACAGCGTGGACTGTGTGTTTGTTTGTCGTGACACCTACACGACCTCATTTGTTTCGGGCTGGATCTTGTGGTACCAACATAACTTTACATTGAAAGGGGTGGTGTGGATGGGGTGGGGGTTGTGGGACGGGGGTGTATTTTTGTTAGAGGTGCCTACTGACTGTAGTAGGTTTCACTTTGTACTTAGGTAAGGCGGGTCTTCTGTATTACTGTGTAGCACCAAAGATCTCGGTCCAGTGACATTGTCTTGGAGAGGTGTAAGTGTGTGAGGTCGGAATTTATCAGCTCGTCCCAGGTTTTTCTGGGTCTGCCTACTGCGTGGCTACCGTCTATTTTTATTGCCCTGCACTTTTTTATACAGCTGTCGTCTTTCATGCGCCTCACGTGACCATACCAACGTAGCCTTCTCTCGAATAAACATCTGATCCCTCTTATTTCTAATTTTTCCCTTAGTTCGTTTATGCTTTGCCGTTCACATATATTACTATTACACATCCATATATATATATATATATATATATAGTTAGAGAAGCAAAAAATTGCTTATTGTAATCCATTTTTTGAAAATTTGGACTGTGAACAACAATTATAATTGAGTGGCTGCTATTTGCAGTATAGCAATATAAGGTTGCACTTACCAATGAAACGGTCGTAAATACCTGGATTAAATCCTTCTCTTAATGCTTACCTGTGTTTTCTCTTTTATATATATATATATATACACATATATATATATATAAACACACATACACAAGATGGTGTAGGACAGAACAAACGAGAGACACAAAATAAAAACCTAGTCATTAAGGAGGTCACAAAATGTGTGACGAAAGAGCTTTGTCAATATATTAACAACCTTCCGGTTATCGAACCAACCAACCGGAAATTTATAATAAATTGAAGTGAAAAACCAACAGGTGATTTTATTGGCAGCATGACCCACCCAAAGTATAACAATATATATATATATATATATATGTATATATATATATATATATGTACATACAGTCATGGAAAGCCAGGTATACTCTGCAATATATTGTCAAGCGCAACCCACATACACACACACACATACATATACACACCCACATATACATATACACACCCATATCATCTTCATCATCATCATCTTCGTTTAACGTCCATTTTCCACGCTAGCATGGGTTAGACACGAGTTGTCCCACTTGAGGCAAGGCTGCTCGGGTGACCGTGTCTCGCTAATATAGGACTATCTGGCAGGTTTTCTACGGCTGGATGCCCTAATACATGCATACACACACATATACATACACCCATATACACATACATACATACAGATATACATCTATCTATCTATCTAAGGCGGGTAAAATTCCCGAGATCCATGGACGAGTTCTCTCCAGCGGTCTCTGTCCCTCATTATCGCTGCCATATCCTGCGTCTCCAACAGACCAGTGTCTGTCCATAGGGCATCAACATATGTTAACCTTGGTCTTCCTCTTCTAGTGTGTCCATGTAGGGGCTCCCAAAGGAGCACTGAGTGCAATGTCAACTCTGGATGTCGGTGAGCATGTCCAGCCAACCTCAGTCTCCTCTGTGTCACTTTTGATATACATACATACACACAGATATACATACACCCATATACACATACATACACACAGATATACATACATACATCTTGAGCAGTAAGTAGTCGCCAACGGTCGGTCACAACCAGCGGGGCTTTTTTGTGTCCAAGCCAAGTGGTGTTGACTGCCATCAGGTCTTTTTGGAATGTTCATTGGCGGGTGACCCTGGGACAACCCTGCTTCCATTTGCCGGCAGGTGGAGTCCAGTTCATCGCTGGTTCCAAGTGTCGTTCGTCAGAGAGGCGCAAAATATGGCCAGAATACATACACACACACATATATACATATACATACGCACACATATATATACATATACATACGCACACATATACATACACACACATATATATACACATATATACATAAATACATACACATATATACATAAATACATGCACACATATATACATAAATACATGCACACATATATACATAAATACATGCACACATATATACATACACATAGTACATATACATATATACATAAATACATGCACACATATATACATACACATAGTACATATACATATATACATAAATACATGCACACATATATACATGCACACATATATACATGCACACATATATACATATACACATACATACATACACATATATTCATACACACATATATACATATACACATACATACATACACACACATATGCATACACATATTCATACACATATATACACATACACACACATCTATATAAATGCATACACACATATATACATACATACACGCATATGTATACACACATGCATACACACATATATACATACATACACACACATATATATACATAGATACATGTAAATACACACATATATACACACACACACACATATATACATAGATACATGTAAATACACACATATATACACACACACACACATATATACATACACACACATGCATACACACATATATACATACATACACACACACATATATACATAGATACATATAAATGCACACATACACACACACACACACACATATATACATACACACACATGCATACACACATATATACATACATACACACACACATATATACATAGATACATATAAATGCACACATGCATACACACACACACACACATATACATACACACACATGCATACACACATATATACATACATACACAC
>OZ024765.1:7563068-7565568 GCA_964016885.1 Eledone cirrhosa | reverse complement strand
ATAGTTATATAGATATAAACACACACACACACACACATACATACATACACATAAATATAGTTATATAGATATAAACACACACACACACACACACATACATACATACACATAAATATAGTTATATAGATATAAACACACACACACACACACACACATACGAGGGTTGGTTGAAAAGCTCATGGGCTGACCAAGATACTCTCATGGAATAACCGAATGAGGTTTATTTTTCTACATAGTCCCTGGACAGAAACAATGCAGTTATTAATAAGAAGAGTTGAAATTAATGCCTACAAGATTTCACAGCTCTAGCATCACTCCTTCATAAGCTGACCAAGATACTCTCATGGAATGACCGAATGAGGTTTATTTTTCTACATAGTCCCTGGACAGAAACAATGCAGTTATTAATAAGAAGAGTTGAAATTAATGCATGCAAGATTTCACAGCTCTAGCATCACTCCTTCATAAGCTGACCAAGATACTCTCATGGAATAACCGAATGAGGTTTATTTTTCTACATACTCCTTGGACAGAAACAATGCAGTTATTAATAAGAAGAGTTGAAATTAATGCCTACAAGATTTCACAGCTCTAGCATCACTCCTTCATAAGCTGACCAAGATACTCTCATGGAATAACCGAATGAGGTTTATTTTTCTACATACTCCTTGGACAGAAACAATGCAGTTATTAATAAGAAGAGTTGAAATTAATGCCTACAAGATTTCACAGCTCTAGCATCACTCCTTCATAAGCTGACCAAGATACTCTCATGGAATTACCAAATGAGGTTTATTTTTCTACATAGTCCCTGGACAGAAACAATGCAGTTATTAATAAGAAGAGTTGAAATTAATGCATGCAAGATTTCACAGCATGAAGGTGATGAGGATGGTGGTGGTGGTGGTGGTGAGGATGGTGGTGGTGGTGGTGGTGAGGATGGTGGTGGTGGTGGTGGTAGCTCGTAGGAGCGAGATTGAGAATCTGAAGTCCAGCCTCCAGCGCGCCTGGAGTTGGTCCATTGACTGGCATTTATACCTCAATGTCGATAAGTGTTGCCATATGGCAGTGGGTACACCTTATAACTCAGCTCTTACCTTCAACGGTGGCACTGCCCCTTTGAAGGAGGTTGAGGAGACTAAAGATCTTGGTCTGCTGGTCGACTCGTCCTTCAAGCCATCAAAACATTGCATTCAAGCCGCAAACAAGGCAAGGAGCTCTCTATTTCTTATTCGACGCTCCTTTGCCAAACTTACTCCAGAAATTTTCAGGCCTCTTTATGTCGCCCTCGTGAGACCGCACCTAGAATATGGCATCCAAGCATCAAACCCATATCTCATCCGGGATATTATCCATCACTTGGAGAGAGTTCAA
This sequence comes from Eledone cirrhosa, assembly GCA_964016885.1. Lineage (NCBI taxonomy): Eukaryota > Metazoa > Mollusca > Cephalopoda > Octopoda > Eledonidae > Eledone > Eledone cirrhosa. The sequence continues at coordinate 7,564,194 of OZ024765.1, read as the reverse complement.
CGACTAGCGACTCGAATGGTACAGGGTCTTCATGGGCTGCCCCACGAAAGCCGGCTGCAGAAGCTGAACCTCTTCTCCTTGGAGCGTCGACAGCTAAGAGGCGATCTCATTTTGGCTTACAATCTCTTCAATGGCCATTACGATCTCCCACAAGATCTCCTAATAACTCCGGCACTTGAAAGGGGTCTACGTGGACATGACAAAAAGCTGCTTCACCGCCGCTTTCGCTTTAAATAAACGGAAAGCTGCTTTCTCGATCCGCATCTCTGGACCCTGGAGTCGGCTTCCAGAAGAAGAAGTCAACGCGTCAACCACGCAACAATTTAAGGTGAAATTGGACCAGTGTTGGACCACTGTGTTTCCGACTGTGTAAATGTTGCCCCCTCCCCTCCTTACATGGCATATGTAGGTCGACTGAGAAGTTCATAGAGTAAATAAACCTCATTTGGTCATTCCATGAGAATATCTTGGTCATAGGTTGACATCTGAAGCAGCTATGTTTTAATTTCTGCCAAATATATTGAATTGAATTGAATTGAATTGAAGATTTCACAGCTCTAGCATCACTCCTTCGTTGTCAACCTCTGACCAAGATACTCTCATGGAATGACCAAATGAGGTTTATTTACTCTATGAACTTCTCAGTCGACCTTCATATACATATGCATACACATACACATACACCTACATACATATACACCTACACACATACCCATATATCTACATTCATACACTCTTAAAAATAAATTGAATTAACGATACACACACACACACACACACGCATATATATACATATATATATAGATGCTTCAGCAGCAAAAGGCTTCTCCCTCAAAATGAAAGGCAGACTGTATGATGCATGTATACGAACAGCAATGTTACATGGTAGTGAGACCTGGGCGCTGAAGGTGGAAGACTTACGTAGATTAGAGAGAAACGAAGCCTGCATGCTCCGATGGATGTGTAACAGTAATATACGCGAACGACAAAGCATAAATGAATTGAGAGAGAGACTGAGCATAAGAGGAATCAAATGCTGTGTGCAGGAGAGGCGGTTGCGTTGGTATGGACATGTGATGCATATGAAGGATGACAGCTGCATAAAAAGGTGCAGAGCACTAGAAGT
>OZ024765.1:7493068-7558068 GCA_964016885.1 Eledone cirrhosa | reverse complement strand
TAAAGTGGTTGTGTAGGTGTCATGACAAAAAGCACCCAGTACTCACTGTAAATGAGGTTGGTGATAGGAAAGACATCCAGCTGTAGAAACCAAGCCAAAATCAGTTCTGTATGAGCATGACATGGTCACCTGACCTAGCATTGCTCAAAACAGGATAACTTGTCTAACCCATGCCAGCATGGAAAAATTGACATTAAATGGTGATGATGATGATGATATAACTCACACCTATATAGATTTAGCTGGCCTCCTACAAGGTTTCTTGGACATTTAAATAAAAGGCACTTCAGTCTTATAACTAAAAAAACATGACACAAAGCGTCTTGCTCAAGATCACAAAAAAATAATACTGTTCATATTTTGGCAGGCTTTTTCTGGTTGGATGCCCTTTCTATCACTAACACCTTATAGCATGGACTGGGTGCATTATTCAAGCCAGCATTAGAGAGATTGTCTTACTGGACTCAACAGTCCTCACCACCCTGTGTTAGTTTTTATATGGAGTGTCTGCTCTCCTAGATGGGTTGCCTTCACTACGGCTTACAGAGTCCAGGCCTTCCCCATGCAGTCGTTTTTAATCGGAGTCACTATTCTCCTAGACAGGTTGTCTTCACTACGGCTGATGGAGTCCAATATATAGAAAAATAGAAAAATAATGGCAACATTTTGTCAAGGAATCAAACCCATGGCTTTCTGGCTGTGAGTCCAACACCTCTAACCATTAAGCCACTAGGCTACGTTTCTTACCTGAAACACAGCAATGAGTTTGTTGTGTAGGTGTGGAGGGGTCATATGATAGTTATTGATGACCAGCCAGTAGCCGTTGCGATAGCAGTCGTCCACACTCTGTAGGAGGCTGTTCATGTTGATCTGACCACAGCAGTTGACCACGTACACGGGGTGGACTTTCTTCTGTTCCTTCGCGAGCCTCTTCACCTCACGGACGGGGTCAGCAAACAGGCAGCCTGTGGGGGGATTGGGAGAGGTGGAATAGAATACTGGTCAGTGGTGTATATAGATAGGGATGATGTAGTAGTGGTGATGGTGGTGGTGGTGGTAGTAGTGGTGGTGGTAGTGGTGATGGTGGTGGTAGTGTGGTAGTATTGGTGGTGGTATGGTAGTATTGGTGGTGGTAGTGGTATGGTAGTATTGGTGGTGGTGGTGGTGGTAGTATGGTAGTAGTGGTGATGGTGGTGGTAGTATGGTAGTGGTGGTGGTGGTGGTGGTATGGTAGTATTGTTGGTGGTGGTAGTATGGTAGTATTGGTGGTGGTGGTATGGTAGTATTGTTGGTGGTGGTAGTATGGTAGTGGTGGTGGTGGTGGTAGTATGGTAGTGCTGGTGGTGGTGGTATGGTAGTATTGTTGGTGGTGGTAGTATGGTAGTGGTGGTGGTGGTAGTATGGTAGTACTGGTGGTGGTAGTGGTATAGTAGTATTGGTGGTGGTAGTATGGTAGTATTGGTGGTGGTGGTGGTGCTAGTATGGTAGTAGTGGTGATGGTGGTGGTGGTATGGTAGTACTGGTGGTGGTGGTAGTATGGTAGTACTGGTGGTGGTGGTAGTATGGTAGTATTAGTGGTGGTGGTGGTAGTATGGCAGTAGTGGTGGTGGTAGTATGGTATTATTATTGGTGGTGGTGGTAGTATGGTATTAGTATTGGTGGTGGTGGTGATGGTGGTAGTGGTGGTGATGGTGGTAGTAATAGAAGTAGAAGTAGTAGCAGCAGCAGCAGTAGTGGTAGTGGTATGATTTGGCTCATTAAGTCCCTCAGTGTGAAACCTCAGCTGGGTAGCACCCTCCACCACCACCACCACCACCACCACCACCACTACTACTACCACCACTAACAACACCACCACCACCACTACTACTACCACCATCCACTACCACCACCACCACCACCACTAACACCATCCACTACCACCACCACCACTAACACCACCACCACCACTACTACTACCACCACCACTAACACCATCACCACTACTACTACCACTACCACCACTAACACCATCACCACCACCACTACTACTACCACTACCACCACTAACACCATCCTCACCACCACCACTACTACGACGACCATCACCACCACCACCACCACTACGACGACCATCACCACCACCACTACTACTACCACCACTAACAACACCACCACCACCACTAACACCATCACCACTACTACTACCACCACTACCACCACCGCCACCACCACCACCACTACCACTACTACCAGTAAGTCCACAGCTGAGCTATCTTATCTCTGCCCCCCCACAATATATCCCAGAAGCTCCACAGTTAATCTCTCTCTCTCTCTCTCCCTCTCTCTCTCTCTCTCTCTCTCTCTCCCTCTCTCTCTCTGGCACCAGTAACAGACAGAGAAGAATGTTGTTTAACTCTTTGGAATAAATACATTTCTTCCTTAATCTCCAGATATTGGTATCTTGCAGTGAACGGCTCTCTCTCTCTCTCTCTCACACACACACACACACAGACATACACACACACACACACACACAGACACACACACACAGACATACATACACACACACGCACACACACAGACATACACACACACACACAGACATACACACACATGCACACACAGACATACACACACACACAGACAGACAGACACACACACACACACAGACATACACACACACACAGACATACATACACACACGCACACACACAGACATACACACACAGGTACACACAGACAGACAGACATACACACACACAGACAGACAGACAGACACACACACACACACACACAGACATACATACACACACGCACACACATACATACACACACGCACACACACAGACATACACACACAGGTACACACAGACATACATACACACACAGGTACACACAGACAGACAGACATACACACACACACAGACAGACATACACACACACACAGACATACATACACACGCACACACACAGACATACACACACAGGTACACACAGACAGACAGACATACACACACACACACAGACAGACATACACACACAGGTACACACAGACAGACAGACACACACACACACACAGGTACACACAGACAGACACACACAGACATACACACACACACACAGACAGACATACACACACACACAGGCACAGATACACATACATTGCTGTTGGTTCTACCTTCCTATATACCTACTCTACTTCTTCCCATACTGACAGTACTTCCCTGATTTGTGTTCTCCTTGGTTTCAGCACCACAACCTATACATATACCATATTACCCGGCGCCGAAGATGCTAATTCTTCCCTAAAATAAGTCTCAAAAATCTACTGTGTGTCCTGGAGGCCGAAGGTTGTTTATTATTTTTTCCAAGTTTTGGTTGTCAAAATTAGGGTGCGTTCTTGAAGAGGAAGCACCTTCAGTGCTGGGAAATACGGTATATATTAAAATCTAACTTCCAGTGACTTGCAGTTTTCGCTAGAGAGCTCAACTTTTTACCTCTAAAGAGGTTTTGCCAATTTCCTTTGCACGATTTTATTTCATCTTGGCAACGCCAAAACAGTTGTAAGGTATAAGAACCTTGTTCTATCTTTCTCTTTTTATATGTATATACATATATATATATATATATATATACAGGGTGCGGACGATATTTGTTAGCAAGATTACTGTCTAGGAAAAAATAACACAGTAGTTTTATTTTTTAAGATATATTTATAAAACTTGGGTCAGTTTGTCTTCATGACTTGTTCTTTCGATCTCACTCGATAAACCCGCCATTGGCTTTGACGACGGCCTCAAGGTGGCCTCGGAACCGGCTACAGGCCTTCGTCACTGTCCCCCGACTTAGGCCCCTAAAGGGACTTGTGATCCTGGCCTTCAGATCGTCTTTCGTATTGCAGCTAGATCTGTTGGTGTCTTTTTCCACTGCGCCCCACACAAAGAAGTCGAGGGGTTGCAGTCAGGCGAGCTGGGGGGCCAGATGTCAGGTGAAGTGTGGTCGACGAAGTTCTCTGACAGCCAGGCTTGGGTCTTTCGGCTGGTATGGCAGGGCGCTGAGTCTTGCTGCCACACGTATGGCCTACCTGCAGCGACCTGGTCGATCCAGGGCTTTACTACCTCGCTCAGAATGCGGATGTAGCCATCGGTGTTCAGCTTGAGGCCCTCAGGGAAGAAGTGAGGTGGCATGACGTCACCTTGACTGCTGACGACACCTAAGACCAATGTTGTCGCTGGAAACTTTGTCTGCATGACTCTGAGCACGCCTTTGGATGAGACAGCGAGCCACCTATTGTTCTGGAAGTTGATCTTCTGGTCTTATTTGTCCTCCCGGCGCGGATTCCAAGAAGAACTCCGTGTCTCTTCCACAAATTTGAAGGTTCAAAATTATTCATAATCAATTATTCTAAAAATAAATAATGGAAATATAGTCACTGATTTTATGAAGACAAGAGTGACAACGGAAGTAAAAAAAATGTGCATAAAATTAGCAATTGAAAATTGCGAACAAATATCGTCAGCACCTTGTATATATTTATATGTAGTTCAAAGAGACAACAGAGGTACAAAGTCTTATTGGAAAGGGGAAAGAAAGTTCGATGTATCGGGCTTAAGCCCTTCTTCAGGAGTACAAAATAGAGACAGACAGACAGACAGTTTAACAGAATTTAGTGATTAACCCTTATACTATTATATTTTTATGGTAAAGGCTTTATCTCACATAATATCGAATCTGTGAGATTTTGATATTATTTATTTTGAGAATAAACATGGCGGTGGTTTGGCAGTATCGGTAGAGCATCGGATGCCATGCTTTGCAGCAAAGAGTTATGGCCCTTCGCTATCGGACGCCATGCTTTGACGCATGGAGTTACGGCCCTTGCCATTCTGAGTTCAAATCCCGCCGAGGTTAACTTTGCCTTTCATCCTTACGAGGTCGATAAAATAAAGTACCAGTAATGTACTGGGATAATTGCTGGCCTTGTGCCAAAAGTAGAAACAATTATTTATTTGAGAACAATATGTTAACATAAGTATGACTGGCTAGTTACAGCCAGTTTGAACAGAAAGAGGTGAGAGTATTCTGGCTGGATATGGCCAGTTTAAAAATGCTGCTACATCCACCCAACACCAACTAGAACAACACAGAACATTTATTAAGTCAAGGGTCAGTTTGTGTTACTGGCAAGTGGAGTTGTAGTGCTGCAGTGGCCCTTAACCCTTTAGCATTACATTACTCTATATATACTATTATATTTTCATGGTAAAGGCTTTATCTCTCATAATTATCTCACATAATATCGAATCTATGAGATTTTGATGTTATTTATTTTGAGAACAATACCTTAACATCAGTATGAGCTGCCGGTTAAAGCCAGTTTGAATAGAAAGAGGTGAGAGAATTCTAGCCGGATATGGCTGGTTTAACCCTTTAGCATTTAAACTGGCCGTATCCGGCCAGAATTCTCTCACCCGTTTCTGTTCAAATCAGCCATAGCCAGCTGCTCATACTTATGTTAAGGTATTGTTCTCAAAATAAATAACATCAAAATCTCATAGATTCAATATTATGTGAGATAATTATGAGAGATAAAGCCTTTACCATAAAAATACAATAGTAAATATAGAGTAATGTATATGTTAAAGGGTTAAATGCTAAAGTGTTAAACCCATTTTTTTTTTTTTTCAAATGTCTACCCAAACTGAAGTGTGTCTTATAAGCTGTCAAATAGGGTATGAAATGATTTCTGGTCCTTACCTTCAGAACCATCGGGGTTCCTGGATTCAAGAGGGCCTGGCAGCAGGAAGAGAGCAGGGCAAGACATGTTTGTATGCTTGTAGATTGTGCGGATGTCGTAATTCACCTTGGTTGGTATCACATGACCCAGCTCGCTGACCACCAGAGTGTGGCACACTTCACTGAACTGTCACCACATGGTGATGGTGGAGGAGGAGGGTGGAAGGAAAGAAAGATAAAAACAGTTGCTACATCACTACATCATTAGGTGATGATGATGATGATGATTGTGTTTGATGTTGATGGTGATGATAAATAATGGAAATTACTGTGTACAGTGCTCAGCTGCACTACAACTCATCAAAGGTGCATGTATAGTACATAGAAAAATGTACAAGTGTCAGGAAAGTCAACAGTGTATGAGTCATGATATACACACAGATACATGTGTGCGTGTGTACGGAGGGGAGGGGATATCAAATGTGGAGTTGGCGAATTTTAGGAAGTATGGAAGCTTTGAAGGATGCAGTGTCTCGACAGCTAACAACTGATGCAGGTAGTTTGTTCCATGGAGGTTTTAAAGGATGCAGTGTCTCGACAGCTAACAACTGATGCAGGTAGTTTGTTTCATGGAAGTTTTAAAGGATGCAGTGTCTCGACAGCTAACAACTGATGCAGGTAGTTTGTTCCATGGAGGTTTTAAAGGATGCAGTGTCTCGGCAGCTAACAACTGATGCAGGTAGTTTGTTCCATGGAGGTTTTAAAGGATGCAGTGTCTAGACAGCTAACAACTGATGCAGGTAGTTTGTTCCATGTTTCAGTAACTGTGAGTGTGAAAAGTCATGGGAGCTGTACTGTTTTCTGATTTTGTAGGCAAGTCCATGGGTGTTAGACATATGGAGTTAAAAAAGGTGCCCAGAGTTGTTGTTGGAAAGATGGTTAATAATCTTGTGGGTGTTTAACAAGTCAGTTGCCAGATGGCGGAACTTTTGATGATGGTGGTGACGATGGTGATGGTTGTGGTGATCATGACAATGATGATGATGATGATGATGATGATGGTGACAATGCCAGCTATACCATATATGTGTGTGTGATTTTCCTTCTTGTTATGTCGACAAGAGTGTCAGTTACAAAGCTTGGCTAGATGTGGTTCTCTCACAGCTGAACACATTGCTTTACTTTCTCATTAAACTCTGCCAAGTCCAATGCTTTGCAGGGGTTGTCCAGCAGGGGGCATATCAAGAGGGGTTGTGTAGTCTGTGGTTTGATACCACAGTCACACACAACGTCCCTGTCCTTTAAATATCCCCATTTTGCATGAGTGACTTTTGCACAACCAACACCAGATCTAAGTCTGTTTAGGCATTTCCACGCTGCATAGTTTGTATCTGCTCCATTGGGGCAGTGCCTCGCTCACCTTTAACTCCATTGTTGTTACTGATAGGAGGTTGTTAAGTTTTTCTTCCCAGCGAGTGACCCTTTCACAACATTTGCTTGATGTTCCAAGGGGCGTGATGCTCCTTAGGAAACTTTTCTTCGATTTAACCCTTTAGCATTTACATGACTCTATATTTACTATTATATTTTCACAGTAAAGGCTTTACCTCACATAATTATCTCACATAATATCGAATCCATGAGATTTTGATATTATTTATTTTGAGAACAATATGTTAACATAAGTATGAGTGGCCAGTTATAGCCGGTTTGAAAAGAAAGAGGTGAGAGAGTTCTGGTCAGATGTGGTTGGTTCAAATACTAAAGGGTTAAGGTGGTTTTTGGCTGGCACCTGTGTGCAAATGATACAGGCACATATATGTTGTTACAAGTGTAACAAAGTGTCATCTTACCTTTTCAGGACAACAGAACTTCCATAGTATCACCCTCTGGAAGATTGTCAAGTGATGGAGGCCTTCTTCGGGAACTTCATTCACAACACTGCCAGGATTCTACAACACGGAGGAAATACAACAATAAACACACAACCTTGTAATATTTTACTTTAAGTTATCGGTAACTTTTGATGATGATGATGATGATAGTGATGGTGATGGTGGTGGTGGTGGTGATGGTGCTGGTGGTGATGGTGATGATGGTGATGAATAGACAATATCTTTCATTAGAAATATGGTAATGAAAGGGTTAATGACATAGACAGTGTCTTTCATTAGAAATATGGTAATGGAAGGGTTAATGACATAGACAGTGTCTTTCATTAGAAATATGGTAATGAAAGGGTTAAAGACATAGACAGTGTCTTTCATTAGAAATATGGTAACGAAAGGGTTAAAGACATAGACAGTGTCTTTCATTAGAAATATGGTAATGAAAGGGTTAAAGACATAGACAGTGTCTTTCATTAGAAATATGGTAATGAAAGGGTTAAGGATCACTTACCTTAAAATATTCCGGCCAGTTTTGGTCAGCAAGGTCAGAGGTTAAATACTGATGAAGATTAAAGAAGGCATCAAGGGAATTCTCTAAGAGGAAACATTTTATCCAATTCTGAAATAGAAATAACAAGGGCCATCTTAATAGTTTTCTGGAACCCCTATAAAGCAACACCACCACCAACCAAACAACCAGGCAACCAAATAACTAACAAAGCAAGCAACCAACCAAACAACTAACAAAGCAAGCAAACAACCAACCAAGGAACCAACCAGGCAACTGACCAAGCAACCAACCAAGCAAACAAACAACTAAGCAACCAAAGAACCTATCAACCGACCAAGCAACTAAGCAAGCAGCCAGCCAACTGACCAAGCAACCAACAAGCCAACTGACCAAGCAAACAAGCCAACTGACCAAGCAAACAACCAACTGACCAAGCAACCAACCAATTGACCAAGTAACCAATCAACCAAACAACTAACCAAGCAACCAAGCAGCCAGCCAACTGACCAAGCAACCAACAAGCCAACTGACCAAGCAAACAACCAACTGACCAAGCAACCAACCAATTGACCAAGTAACCAATCAACCAAACAACTAACCAAGCAGCCAGCCAACTGACCAAGCAACCAACAAGCCAACCAACCAAGCAAACAACCAACTGACCAAGCAACCAGCCAATTGACCAAGCAACCAACCAATTGACCAAGTAACCAATCAACCAAACAACTAACCAAGCAACCAAGCAACCAGCCAACTGACCAAGCAACCGACAAGCCAACTGACCAAGCAAACAACCAACTGACCAAGCAACCAACCAATTGACCAAGTAACCAATCAACCAAACAACTAACCAAGCAACCAAGCAACCAGCCAACTGACCAAGCAACCAACAAGCCAACCAACCAAGCAAACAGCCAACTGACCAAGCAACCAACCAAGCAAACAACTGACCTCTTGTGAAATCCAGGCAGGTTTATCAGGGACCATCTTCTCCAGGTCCACGGAACTTTCCATTTGCAAGTTGAACTCGTGTAGGAAGACACCGATCTCCTCGTCGGACGCTGCACCGGACTGGTACAGCATTTCCAACACGACAAGCAGGTAGAACAAGCTGAGGTGGGGGCCAGACATCATGGTGGCCAGGTGTTGGAATAAGGTCGATGTTGTGACTGCTGACAGCTCGTGGGCCCTTAATTTCAGTTCCAAGATAGAAAAACCTGCGGGAGGGGGAGGAACACATGAGAACAAGAGAAATTGTCATCATCATCATCACTGTCATCGTCACCCCCCCCCCCCTCGTCATCATCATTGTCATCACCACTATCATCATCATCATCATCACCCCCCACCACTCCTCGTCATCATCATTTACCCCCCCCCCGTCATCATTGATGTCATTGTCATCACCATCACCCCCCCGTCATCACCATCACCACCACTACCACTTCCACTCATTTCATCAAACTACAATCTCCCGGTCTCATATAACACCCTCACCCCGAACTGCCCTTCAGACAGGTAGTTAGATAGACAAACAGACAGACAGACAGACAAACAGATAGACATGTTTCTTTATTAGCCACAGGGGCACAAAGAAAGGGGACAAATACAAAGGGGGAAGTTTACATACAATAAAAACGTGTAAAATGTTATCACAAATGCAATTTAAAAAATTAGTCGATTTTCCCCAATAGGGGGAGACAGTTTATATGGGTAACACATACCCCCGAAAAAATGTGAAACCTTCATCTCCAGGAGTACGAAGAGTTTGTACTCCTTTTCCTCAACCTACAGGCTGATATAGAGAGAAGGCCCATTCACTCGGGCCATTCTCGCCACTTTCACCCACCTTTCATAAAACTTGCTGGGGTACAGCACCTCTCTCTCCATCCTGATTCTTCTTCCAAAGTGGTATTTGAAAAAAAGAATCAGTTGTTGGCCGGAGAGAAAGGTGTCTGACCTCAGCCCTTTTAACCTCATCCACCATACAACCTCTTTCACCATAGCTATCACACAAAGGAAAACCGCCTCTCCTTCGTTTTTGAAGGAGGGTGGCGGTTTGATCATGGCAATGGACTCGGTGGTCAACCGGATTGGTCCCACTCGCGACATTAGTCGTTCTACATAGCCCCACAGGTCGGTAACGCCCGGGCAGTGTACGAATGCGTTAGATAGCTAGATAGACAGGTAGGTCGTTCTTACCTCGGTCGCTGCTGTGTATTGCTTCAATAAACAGTTTGAGGAACATATCAAAGGACACATAATAACATGACTGCAACGAGGGAAGGAGTTCAAATGCAGCATAGATTGTTGCAGCTTGCTTCACCATGGGGACGTATGGTTGACACAACACTTTCAGCTGTCTGTCATCATTAGAGCAGGTGTCATCAATAATCTGTTGGTTCTTTTGCACATTACGGTTACATGCCAGCAGTGACTCCAGTATGGTCTTGTCTTCAATGAGCGGCCCTTCTAGATTCATGGTTTTCTCTCGAAATAATGCCTGTGTTAATATATATACATATAAAATATTATGTGTGTGTGTGCTTGTGTGGAGAACACAGACATATATATATACATATATATGTGTCTGTATATAATATATACATATATATGTGTCTGTATATAATATATACATATATATGTGTGTGAATATTATATATATATATATATGAGTAGAAGTTGTATTTAATTTGTTGGAAGTCCGACAAACATAAATGTTTATAACTGATTTAGAGCACTCAACAATTTACTGGACTAATTCAATGATATTAAATAAATGGAAACTATATATATATATATATATATATATATATATATAGGAACGAGTAGGACCCTGACGGCTGAGCTCAAGCCGTTTCGACGGCTAATTCTGGGGACAGAATTAGCCGTTGAAATGGCTTGAGCTCAGCCGTCGGGGTCTTACTCGTTCCTATTACCCACTCTACTACTCTAAGTATTGAGTACTTTGGTGCGTTATGGTCCACCCGGTTCCTTACCACATTTCCTTCGTTATATATATATATATATATATATATATATGTAGGAGGTGAGTTTTATTGTAGTACAATAAAGCAATGCAGATATCGGACAAGTAGCACTCTACAGTTTGTAGGACTGGAGTATAAATAATATAAGATCAAAAGATGGTTGATTTAAAACTGCACTATTCACAAGTGTTTTTTAACCTTCATATCATGTCTCCCTATTTTATCTGACGAAAACGCAAATGTCATCGCATGATGATATTTGTTTTTGAAATGCGCATAATAAAATACATGGAACTCTTTTAACCATCTTTTGATCTTATATATTATATATATATATATATATATATATACATGTAAAGTTATATTTAAAATTGTTGGGTTACAACCAGTAAATATTTATAACTGATATAAAAGCACTCGACAAATACTTGGAGTATATTTACAATATTAAATAAATGGAAAACTATATTTATAAAACCATATTTATTTCATTATATATATGATATCCCCGAAATATATATAATGAAATAAATATGGTTTTATAAATATAGTTTTCCATTTATTTAATATTGTATATATATATATATATATATATATATATATATATATATATATATATATATATATATATATATATATATATATATTCATAGGGTGGTCCAAAAGTCACACAGGGGTTTTAGTTTTTATTAACTTCCCGAATTGTACAGATTGATGTATGAAACTTTGATACAACTTAAAGGACATAATGGAAATTATTTTGCACTCGTCAATCCTTGTCACACCTCTTCATTACTTATGAAAAATTACATCTTTCAAATGGCAGCCATGAGACTCCTATATGACTTTTGGGCCACCCTCTATATATATATTGACAGTGAAGTTAACAACACATTATTATATAACTACCTTTGCATCTTTGAAATATGTATAATGGAATTAGATAATCAAATGAAGATGTAGGCATAAAACTGTCTCTCTTATCTATTATACAGGGTGCGGACGATATTTGTTCGCAAGATTACTGTCTAGGAAAAAATAAGACAGTAGTTTTATTTTTTAAGATATATTTATCAAACTTGGGTCAGTTTGTCTTCATGACTTGTTCTTTCGATCTCACTCAATAAACCCGCCATTGGCTTTGATGATGGCCTCGGAACCGGCTACAGGCCTTCATCACTGTCCCCTGACTTAGGCCCCTAAAGGCACTTGTGATCCTGGCCTTTAGATCGTCTTTCGTATTGCAGCTAGATCTGTTGGTGTCTCGTTCCACTGCACCCCACACAAAGAAGTCGAGGGGGTTGCAGTCAGGCGAGCTGGGAGGCCAGATGTCAGGTGAAGTGTGGTCGACGAAGTTCTCTGACAGCCAGGCTTGAGCCTTTCGGTTGGTATGGCAGGGTGCTGAGTCTTGCTGCCACACGTATGGCCTACCTGCAGCTACCTGGTCGATCCAGGGCTTTACTACCTCGCTCAGAACGCGGATGTAGCCATCGGTGTTCAGCTTGAGGCCCTCAAGGAAGAAGTGAGGTGGCATGACGTCACCTTGACTGCTGACGACACCTAAGACCAATGTTGTCACTGGAAACTTTGTCTGCATGACCCTGGGCACGTCTTTGGATGAGACAGCGAGCCACCTGTTGTTCTGGGAGTTGATCTTCTGGTCCTTATTTGTCCTCCCGGTGCGGATTCCAAGAAGGACTCCGTGTCTCTTCCACAAATTTGGAGGTTCAAAATTATTCATAATCAATTATTCTGAAAATAAATAATGGAAATATAGTCACTGTTTTTATGAAGACAAGAGTGACAACGGAAGTAAAAAAAAATTTGCATAAAATTAGCAGTTGAAAATTTTGAACAAATATCGTCCACACCCTGTATATATATATACATTGAAAATATGCTCTACGCATATACATAAACTTTCATACTAGGAATTCTTGCTTTTTAAAAAACTGTATGTAGCCTTCTGAATAGTTTATTGTAATAAATCTCATATTTAGAGCTGTAATAACTTCTTCACCTTCCTTTATCTGTTTTCATATTTGAAAACGAATTACTCTCTCTCTGTATATATATATATATATATATATATATATATATATATATATATATATGTATATATATATATATGTATATGGGCGGAGGTGGTGAGAGCTGACCTCAGATCGCTGAAGCTCACAGAGGAGATGACGAAGGACCATGATGAATGGAGAGATGTTGAGCTCAATATGACCCGTCTCACCCTTGCAAGCAGGGAAAAGCAGACGTAAAATGATGATGATGATGATGATGATGATATATGACAATGTGACAATGTGTCAAGATAACAAGGTGACAATGTGATAAGGCAACAAGTTGACAATGTGCCTGAGTGACAAAGTGACAAGGTGACAAGTTGACAATGTGACAATGTGACAAGTTGACAATGTGACAAGTTGACAATGTGCCTGAGTGACAAAGTGACAAGATAACAAGGTGACAAGTTGACAATGTGACAATGTGACAAGGTGACAAGTTGACAAAATAACAAGGTGACAATGTGAAAAGGTGACAAGTTGACTATGCCAAGGTGACAATGTGACAAGCTGACAAAGTTACAATGTGCCAAGGTGACAAGATAACAAATTGACAAGGTGACAAGATAAGAGGGTGACAAGGTGACTAACAAATTCATTCAGCATCTCCTGTCTCAGTTCAATGATGTCCTTCTCATTGGCCAGCCGCTGTCGTTCAAAATCTCCGCGGTCCTCCTTCAGGGTGGTGTGCATCAGTGTGTTCATTATGGCCTCGTTGCTCAGTGACATGTCGATAATGTTCATTTTCTGCAGCGGGATGGATCTGAAGTGAAAGCCTGAAACCACAACCACCAGATGGCATTAGCAACATCATCATTTGCTTATTTATTTTATTTTTATTTATTTATTTATTTATTAAAAAAATGTATTTATTAAAAAAATGTATTTATTAAAAAAATGTATTTATTAAAAAAATGTATTTATTAAAGTTATTAAAAAAATAATTTATGAAAATATTTATTTATTTATTAAAAAATATCCATTAAAAATTAATTTATTAATAAAAAATTGGCGGCGGGGGGTATATTTTAAATGTCGGAAAAGCAATCTGCCAATCCACCAAATGAAGCCCCCCTCCCACAAAAAAGAACCCTTATCATCGTCATTATCATCAGCATCAACACCACAACCGCACTGTGAAGTGGTTGTGTAGGTGTCATCACAAAAAGTCCCCAGTCCACACTGTGAAGTGGTTGTGTAGGTGTCATCACAAAAAGTCCCCAGTCCACACTGTGAAGTGGTTGTGTAGGTGTCATCACAAAAAGTCCCCAGTCCACACTGTGAAGTGGTTGTGTAGGTGTCATCACAAAAAGTCCCCAGTCCACACTGTGAAGTGGTTGTGTAGGTGTCATCACAAAAAGTCCCCAGTCCACACTGTGAAGTGGTTGTGTAGGTGTCATCACAAAAAGTCCCCAGTCCACACTGTGAAGTGGTTGTGTAGGTGTCATCACAAAAAGTCCCCAGTCCACACTGTGAAGTGGTTGTGTAGGTGTCATCACAAAAAGTCCCCAGTCCACACTGTGAAGTGGTTGTGTAGGTGTCATCACAAAAAGTCCCCAGTCCACACTGTGAAGTGGTTGTGTAGGTGTCACGACAAAAAGCAACCAGTCTTCACTGTGAAGTGGTTGGCATTAGGAAGGGCATCCAGCTGTAGAAATCTAGCCAGAAACAGCCCTATATGAGCAAGATACGATCACATCACCCGACTTGCCTCTAATAGGACAAACCATCTAACCCATGCTGGCATGTAAAATGGATGTTAGATGATGATGATGATGATGATGATGACATACAAAGAAGGAGTTTAGGGAACTTCCTCACCTTGGATATTGAAAGGAATTGGCAGGACAATGTAGAGGAAGAAGTTTGGATGGCAGACTATCTTGGTAATCTCATGTTGAAGAAATATTTTCGACTGGTTGCCTTCCTCCTGGACTACTCTGTGACAGGACAGTAATAACAAGAGGAAATGAGGCAATGGAAGACTTTCCACAATAGTGACCATCACCACTAAACCTTTAAAAAGACAAAATAAAAAATAATAATAAAGATAAAAAGACCATTTAACTCTTTTGGTAGTTAACCAACACAACCCCCCAAACCTATTTTAATGGGTTCCATTTTGATACCAACCTAGTGTGGAGGTGAAGGCCTAGTGGTAAGGGTGTTGGACTTACGATCATAATGTTTTTGGTTCGATTTCTGGACTGGGTTGTGTGTTGTGTTCTTGAGCAAAACACTTCATTTCACGTTACTCCAGTAGTAAGGGTGCTGAACTTACAATCTGAATGTTGTAGGTTCAATTCCTGGACTGGGTGGTGTGTTATGTTGTTGTGCAAAACACTTCATGTTGCTCCAGTATACTCAGCTGAAAATGAGTACCAGCAATAGCTGGGGGTTTAACCCTGCGATGAACTGGTGTCCTGTACATGAGAGCCTTGTACTCTCAGTCACTTAACGCCATGGAAACCGAGATAAGCACTGGCTTAATGAGCCTCCAGGGTCCAGACAGATTTTATACCAACCCAGTGAAAACCAGCTCTGGTTCCAAGAAACAGAACCTCCCATTTTAAAGGGTTCCTTTTTACAGAGTGCACTGGGTGCATTCTATCATGACATCAGCTTTACCACCTTACAGAGTGTACTGGGTGCATTCTATCATGACACCAGCACTACCAATTTAACGAGTGTACTGGGTGCATTCTATCATGACACCAGCACTACCAATTTACAGAGTGTACTGGGTGCATTATATCATGGCATCAGCACTACCAATTTACAGAGTGTACTGGGTGCACTTTATTGTGGGGACCCAGTGCAAGAAAGGTTGTCACAAATCAAGACATAAAGTGAGAAAAAGCCAAACCCTGAGTAATGGCATTGTGTAGCTTGGACTCCAGGTAAGGGTTGTCAGATTGTATCAGCAGCACATTGTCCTTCACATCTATGTAGTCAATGATTTGGGTTAAGGACTCAATCGTGGACAGCCCAGGGGTGGCATGCTCTTGTATAGTGGGTGGCAGTGACAGGGAGCCACATCCAACACTGTGAATTAAACAACAAAATTAAACATACATGAGAAATTATGATATATATATATATATATATATATTATATATAATATATATATATATGTGTATATTATATATAATATATATATATATGTGTATATTATATATATTTATATATATATATATATATATATATATATATATATATATTATATATAATATATATATATATGTGTACATAATATATAATATATATATATATGTGTATATTATATATATTTATATATATATATGCGTAAAAGTTGGCGTCCATCAGGGCTCTGTTCTCAGCCCCCTACTATTTATTATTGCCCTTCAGGCTATAACAGAGGAGTTCAAGACAGGCTGCCCATGGGAACTCCTATACGCAGACGACCTGACACTCATAGCGGAATCAATGGCCGAGCTAGAGAAGAAATTCCAAACATGGAAGCACGGCCTAGAGTCAAAAGGACTTAAAATTAACCTGGCTAAGACCAAAGTTCTAGTTTGTAGGAAAGAAAACAAGGCGACGGTCCCTTCTGGGAAATGGCCGTGCTCGGTGTGTAGGAAAGGCGTAGGTAGAAACTCCATTTTATGTCCTAAATGCAAAGTATGGGTGCATAAAAGATGTAGTGGGATCACAGGTAAGCTAACTAAGAACATAGATTTTACATGTGGCCGGTGTTCTGGTGCAATAAGTAGCAGCAAGTGCCCACAAAATACTAGCTCTTTCAATTGCGCAGAGGGTTCTATAGAAATAGTGGACAGCTTCCGTTACCTGGACGATAAAATCAGCAGTGGGGGAGGGTGCTCTGAAAGTACTGTAGCTAGAGTCAGAACTGGTTGGAAAAAGTTCAGAGAGCTTATACCACTATTAGCTGCTAAAGGGTTCTCCCTAAAAATGAAAGGCAGGTTGTACGATGCCTGCATACGAACAGCAATGCTGCATGGCAGTGAGACCTGGGCATGGTGTGCAGAGGATATACGCAGACTAGAGAGGAACGAAGCTTGCATGCTCCGCTGGATGTGTAACAGTAATATACGTGAACGGCAAAGCATAAACGAACTAAGGAAAAAATTAGAGATAAGAGGGGTCAGATGTTGTTTACTCGAGAGAAGGCTACGTTGGTATGGACACGTGATGCGCATGAAAGTCGATAGCTGTATAACAAAGTGCAGGGCAATAAAGATAGACGGTAGTCACGGAATAGGCAGACCTAGAAAAACCTGGGACGAGCTGATAAACTCCGACATCACACACTTACACCTCTCCAAGACAATGTCACTGGACCGAGACCTTTGGCGGTACTCAGTAACAGAGAAGACCCGCCTTACCTAAATATATAGTAAAACCTACTCCAGCCAGTAGGCATCTCTAACAAAATACACCCCGTCCCACCACCACCACCCCCACCCCATCCACACCACCCCGTTCTATGTAAAGTTATGTTGGTGCCGCGCCATCCAGGCCGAAACAAATGAGATCGTGTAGGTGTCACAACAAAAAAACACACAGTCCACGCTGTAATGTGGCCGTGTAGGCAACACGGTAAAAACCTCCCAGACCCACACTGTAAATGTGGTTGGTGTTAGGAAGGGCATCCAACTGTAGAAAACCTGCCAGACAGTCCTATGCGAGCAAGACAATCACTCTTGCCTCAAGTGGGACTACCCCCGTCCAAACCCATGCAAGCGTGGAACACGGACGTTAAACGGTGATGATGATGATGATGATGATATATATATATATATATATATACACATATACACACATATATATATATATATATATATATATATATACTCACAGAGGCAAATAGAAAAATAACACTGTAGCATCAGAAATTTTTGTAAATGTAATTGGAGATAGAGTGAGATGGTACACAGAGACACACCTGCACAGAGACAAACCTGCACAGGTAAAAGCAAGACCTACCTGCTTATTAAACTCGTCATACTGCTAGCAGATGTTCCTCTACTTCCTGCTTTATGTGTGTTACCTGTAGAATAGAATTGATTAAATGATGTTACCTGTAGAGCAGAATACAGGGCCTATGAGAGGGAGTGAGTCTAGCAGGTACTTGGTTCTGGGGCCCAAAAACTAAGAAGATCCTACAGCAACCATGCAACATCGATTTTGAGAAAAATCTTTGCCAGCTTTGGGTCTCAAAGGGGCCTTGTACCCTTAAAAAATTTCTCTTGGAAGACCTGGCAGAATATATTATGGTATGTTACTTGTAGAGTAGAATTACTTGTGTAGTATTACCTGCAGAGCATCATCTATCACATTGGGTTACCTGTGTATAAGGGTGGGATAAAAAGTTCATAGGTTGACAATGAAGGAGTGATGCTAGAGCTGTGAAATCTTGCAAGCTTTAATTTCAGTTCTTCTTATTGATTGTTTCTTTCCAGGGACTATGTTGAAAAATAAACCTCATTTGGTCATTCCATGAGAGTATCTTGGTCAGCCTGTGAACGTTTCAGTCGAGCCTCGTGTGCATCTGTGTGTGTGTGTGTGTGTGTGTGTGTGTGTGTGTGTTGACATTGTTTGAGTAGTTAGTGTGTGTGTGTGTATATCCATTACCAGTAGTAGTGGTGATGATGATGGTGATGATGGTGATGATGATGATGATGATGATGATGATGACGATGATGACGATGACGATGGTGATGGTGATGATGGTGGTGACAATGATGATGATGATGGTGGTGGTGACGAGGATAATGATGGTGATGATGGTGATGGTGATGATGATGATGACGGTGGGGATGATGATGGTGATGATGATGACAATGATGACGATGGTGATGATGATGATGGTGGTGGTGGTGGTGACAAGGATAATGATGATGATGATGATGATGATGATGATGATGATGGTGGTGGTGGTGGTGGTGATGATGATGATGATGGTGGTAAGGAAATAACCCCCCCCCCCAACCCACAACCCAACAGAAAAATGACTCCCTCACCAGTGTTGATGCGGCTGGGTGAAGAGGACAGTTGAGAGTGAAGGTTCCTCACCCAGCTCTCAGCTTGGTTGTCTGGGTCGATGAGTAGGGGCCACAATGTTCTGTGGTACTTGTTGCACGTATTCAATATGCATGCATTCTCGACAGCGCGCCTGTCGTTAGTATTGGTGTTGACCTTCCAGGTGTCCAGCTGTTGGTAGCTGCTGAGAATATTCCGCAGCTCAAATGGTGACTGTATGGTAATGAAGGGCTCGTAATCTACCAGGCTGGACCTTTTGTCGTTCAGTTCAGCCATGTCCTGGTGGTTTTCGTCAGAGAAGCAGTCCTTGCCGTATGTGAACTCGCTGTTCTGTATGAGTGGCTCATACTTTTGTATGGAGAAGGTGACAAGATCGGAGCTGCCGAGCTTTGTTTCTGACGTTTGTGGCATTAATGGTTGGGGTGTCATTGGTTCTGATGCGACTTGTGGCAATACTGGTCGTGATATTGACAACAACGAAGGGAGCGGTGATAATGGCGGTGACAACGGATGGGTGAGAGACGGGAAGGTGAGGGACGGCCGTAACGATAGTCGGGGCAAGGACAGTCGTGATGAGAAAGAACCTGAGGGTTGCGGTGACATTAATGGGGATGCTAGTTGAGTGAGAGATTGTCCTGATACATTTGATGCTGAGAGCTGTGGTGATGGTGTTGATCGTTGTGCTGGCGTTGTTAGTGATAGTCTTGGTGACGGTAGTGATCGTTGTGCTGGCGTTGGTAGCGATAGTCTTGGTGACGGTGTTGACCGCTCTGGTGGCGTTGGTAGCGATAGTCTTTGTGATGATAGTGATCGCTGTGGAGGCCTTGCTAGCGATAGTCTTTGTGACAATAGTGACCGTTGTGGTGACGTTTCTAGCGATAGTCTTGGTGACGGTGTTGACCGTTGTTGAGGCATTGGTAGCGATAGTCTTTGTGACGATAGTGACCGTTGTGGTGGCATTGGTAGCGATAGTCTTTGTGACGATGGTTGAACTGTTGATGTCGGTGGTGACAGTCTCGATGTTGACAGAAATGGTGACGTTGGTAGCAATAGTCGTGGTGACGTTGGTCGCGATGGTTGTGGTGACGCTGGCGGTGGTGATGGTTGTATCATTGATATTGAAGACCATTGTAGCAGTGACCGTCGTGACGCTGGCAGTGATGGCTGCTGAGGTATCGACAATGTAGACACAGATGTCGGTGTAAAAGAAGGTGGCGATGGTAAGTCAAACATCGATTTTAACCACACCGGTTCACTCTGTAATGCACCCAGTGACACCCAACGGTACTGTGGGTAGAGGGGCGTTGCTGAAGTATCAGTAAAGTCGAGCTGCTGAAAATGCTGCTCCCATTCTTCCAACAGTTTTGTCCTCGTTCGGTCATCCATGGGACCAAAATAACAGACTGCCCCAGCAGCAATCAGACCATCCCCAAAAGCAGTTCGAAGGTTCCTCTTGGATCTAGCAACTTCATATTTCCATAGATGGTGCTGTTTGGAGATGTTTCCCATCAGATGAGATGCATCGGTAACTTTCTTCTTCAGACGCTATCAAAAATCGAGAAGAGTAAAACAGTTACAATGATGATGATGATAATAGTAATGATAATAATAATTGTTTCTACTTTAGGCACAAGGCCAGCAATTACCCAGTGCATTACTGGTACTTTATTTTATCGACTCCATAAGGATGAAAGGTAAAGTTAACCTCGGCGATAATAAGTGTTTCTACTATTGGCTGGCACAAGACCAGCAATTACCCAGTACATTACTGGTACTTTATTTTATCGACCCTGTAAGGATGAAAGGCAAAGTTAACCTCGGCGGGATTTGAACTCAGACCATAAAGGGATATAACTCAATGCTACAAAGCATGGTGTCGGATACTCTACCAATTCTACCAAATAATAATTGTTTCTACTTTTGGCACAAGGCCACAATTATCCCAGTGTATTACTGGTACTTTATTTTATTGACCCCGTAAGGATGAAAGGCAAAGTTAAACTCGGCGGGATTTGAACTCAGACCATAAAGGGCTGTAACTCTGTGCTGGAAAGCATGGCGTCCGACCAGCTACCGATACTGCCAATGTTTTCTTTATTAACCACAAGGGTTGACATAAAGTATAACGTTAAGGACAGCACAGGACGGCATAAATGGGTATTTCTGCGTGTAAAGAAAAAAACAAAGAAAATGACAAAATAGAAACAAAGGAAAATTCCCCAATACGGGGGAAGACTTCCGAGGGACACTCGTGGAGAAAGCCCATTAAAAAGCCACGGTGACCCTGACCACCAAGGCAAGTGCCTTTTCCAAGTTTTCAACCTTCAATTTACCTAATAATTGTTTCTACTATTGGCACAAGGCCAGCAATTACCCAGTACATTACTGGTACTTTATTTTATCGACCCCGTAAGGATGAAAGGCAAATTTACCTAATAATAATGATTTCTAGTATAGGCAGAAGGCCAGTAATTTTTGGAGAAGGGGAAAGTCGATTAAATCAACCCCAGTACGTTACTGGTACTTTATTTTATCGGCCCTGTAAGGATGAAAGGCAAAGTTAACCTCGGCGGGATTTGAACTCGGAACGCAAAGGGCCGTAACTCTACGCAGCGAAGCATGGTGCTCAACACTCCACCGACACTGCCAATCCCCCGCCCTAATAATAATAATAATAATAATAATAATGGCACAAGGCCAACAATTATCCCAGTGATCGATCCCGTAAGGATGAAAGGCAAAGTTAACCGTGGCAGGATTTGAACTCAGAACGTAAAGGGCCGTAACTCTATACTGCAAAGCATGGCGTCCGACCCTCTAGCGATACTGCCAATCCACAATAATAAGATAGAAATAACTCAAATGTGGAAAATAAAACCACAAACAATAGCTATAATAATTATTATAGGTGACCTAGGAATGATAAAAAAACACAGACAAATACATAGCCAAAACTCCAGGACTTACAAATATATACATCATACAGAAGATAGCACTACCAGGTACTGTATATACATTATATAGAGTACCACAGGACTTACAAATATATACAACATACAAAAGATAGCACTACTAGGTACTGTATATATATTATATAGAGTACCACAGGACTTACAAATATATACATCATACAGAAGATAACACTACTAGGTACTGTATATATATTATATAGAGTACCCCAGGACTTACAAATATATACAGCATACAGAAGATAACACTACTAGGTACTGTATATATATTATATAGAGTACCACAGGACTTACAAATATATACAGCATACAGAAGATAGCACTACTAGGTACTGTATATATATTATATAGAGTACCCCAGGACTTACAAATATATACAGCATACAGAAGATAGCACTACTAGGTACTGTATATATATTATATAGAGTACCACAGGACTTACAAATATATACAGCATACAGAAGATAGCACTACTAGGTACTGTATATATATTATATAGAGTACCACAGGACTTACAAATATATACAGCATACAGTAGATAGCACTACTAGGTACTGTATATATATTATATAGAGTACCACAGGACTTACAAATATATACAACATACAAAAGATAGCACTACTAGGTACTGTATATATATTATATAGAGTACCACAGGACTTACAAATATATACATCATACAGAAGATAACACTACTAGGTACTGTATATATATTATATAGAGTACCCCAGGACTTACAAATATATACAGCATACAGAAGATAGCACTACTAGGTACTGTATATATATTATATAGAGTACCACAGGACTTACAAATATATACAGCATACAGTAGATAGCACTACTAGGTACTGTATATATATTATATAGAGTACCACAGGACTTACAAATATATACAACATACAAAAGATAGCACTACTAGGTACTGTATATATATTATATAGAGTACCACAGGACTTACAAATATATACATCATACAGAAGATAACACTACTAGGTACTGTATATATATTATATAGAGTACCCCAGGACTTACAAATATATACAGCATACAGAAGATAGCACTACCAGGTACTGTATATATATTATATAGAGTACCACAGGACTTACAAATATATACAGCATACAGAAGATAACACTACTAGGTACTGTATATATATTATATAGAGTACCACAGGACTTACAAATATATACAGCATACAGAAGATAACACTACTAGGTACTGTATATATATTATATAGAGTACCCCAGGACTTACAAATATATACAGCATACAGAAGATAGCACTACTAGGTACTGTATATATATTATATAGAGTACCACAGGACTTACAAATATATACAGCATACAGAAGATAACACTACTAGGTACTGTATATATATTATATAGAGTACCACAGGACTTACAAATATATATAACATACAAAAGATAGCACTACTAGGTACCGTATATATATTACATAGAGTGCCCCAGGACTTACAAATATATATACAGCATACAGAAGATAGCACTACTAGGTACTGTATATATATTATATAGAGTACCACAGGACTTACAAATATATATAACATACAAAAGATAGCACTACTAGGTACTGTATATATATTACATAGAGTGCCCCAGGACTTACAAATATATATACAGCATACAGAAGATAGCACTACTAGGTACTGTATATATATTATATAGAGTACCACAGGACTTACAAATATATACAGCATACAAAAGATAGCACTACTAGGTACTGTACACATATTATATAGAGTACCACAGGACTTACAAATATATACAACATACAGAAGATAGCACTACCAGGTACTGTACACATATTATGAAAAGTACTATAAATTCAATAGAAATAACATCAGCAAAAACTACACTGCTCATACCCAATGCGAAGAAAGCTGTGCTCAGTAAAGCAGTAATGATGCGCAATAAAACTAATAATGGAAATAATTGTTTCTTATATAGGCACAAGGCCAGCAATTTTGGGGGAGAGGAAAGTCGATTAAATCGACCCCAGTGCGTGACGGGTACTTTATTTTATCGACCCCAGTGCGTGACAGGTACTTTATTTTATCGACCCCATAAGGATGAAAGGCAAAGTTAACCTCGGCGGGATTTGAACTCAGACCATAAGGGGCTGTAACTCTTTGCTGCAAAGCATGGCGTCAGACCCTAATAATTGTTTCTACTAATGAGATACAAGATACAAAATTTACAAACCTGAATTTTCTTCTCCAGATCTTTAACATCTTTCCCATACTGTCGGTAGGCTTTCACATTTTGTTTCCTCTGAGTCTTATACTCTCCCCCAAGTTGGTGCAACTCTGCCAGACGGGTTTCAATCTTTAGAGGGAAAAGTAAGGGAACAAATAAAAACAAGAAAGAAAAAAACAAGCTCTCTAAGATCTTGTTTCTTTACAGATGCTTTTACTTTAACATCATATATATATATATATATATATATATACATACAAATATATATACATATACATACATATATATATAATACAGATGAAATAAAGATGCTTATAAGAGTTCCATATATTTTATTATACGTATTTCGAATACAAAATCATCCTGGGACAGATGTTGTGTTCTCTTCAGATAAAAAATAAGGTACAATGATACGAGGCATAATAGCTACTTATCTGATATATATGCATAGTTTTATTGTTCTACAATATTACTCACCTTCTACACACACACACACACACACACACACACATACATACATACATATATATATATATATATATTTATTAAAATAAAAGATTAAAGTTTAAGCAAGAATCACTGCTTTCACCCTTAACGGGATCTTCTGAAGTTTCAGAAGATCCCGTTAAGGGTGAAAGCAGTGATTCTTGCTTAAACTTTAATCTGTTATTTTAATAAATATTTGCTCTACGGTTCTTATATATTTGATATATATTTATCCTTATCGAGCCCTCTTTGGATTTTAGTCTTCAAATTTATTATTAAAGTCAGACCGGGTGATGTGTTGTTTCCTTGAGCAAGACACTTTATTTCACATTGCTCCAGTTTACTCAGCTGTAAAATGATGATGATGATGATGATGATGATGATGATGATGATGATGATATATACATATATATATATACAAATATATATACATACATATATATATATATATATATATATATATACATATATAAAAACTAGGTGTAGATGAATGGCTTGTGAGAGCTATACAAGCTATGTATAAAGAAACAATCAGTAAGGTTAGAATTAACAATGAATATTGTGAAGAATTTTGTGTAAAAGGTGGTGTTCATCGAGGCTCTGTCCTTAGCCCCTCCTATTTATTATTGCCCTTCAGGCTATAACAGAGAAGTTCAAGACCGGCTGCCCATGGGAACTCCTATACGCAGATGATCTAACGCTCATAGTTGAATCTATGGCTGAACTAGAGAAGAAATTCGAAACATGGAAGCATGGCCTAGAATCAAAAGGCCTTAAAGTTAACTTGTCTAAGATTAAAGTTCTAGTTTGTATAAATGGCCATGCTCAGTGTGTAGGAAAGGAGTAGGCATAAATTCCATTTTATGTCCCAAATTGAAAGTATGGGTACATAAAAGATGTAGTGGGACCACAGGTAAACTATCTAAGAACGTAGACTTTATATGTGGCCGATGCTCAAGTGCAATAAGTAGCAAATGTCCAAAGGATACTAGCTCCTTCTATTGCCCAGATGGTTCTATAAAAATAGTGGATACCTTCCGTTACCTGGGTGACAAAATCAGCAGTGGTGGAGGGTGCTCTGAAAGTACAGTAGCCAGAGTCAGAACGGGATGGAAAAAGTTCAGAGAGCTTATACCGCTGTTGGCCACAAAAGGTTTCTCTCTAAAAATGAAAGGCAGATTGTATGATGCCTGTATACGAACAACAATGCTACATGGCAGTGAGTCATGGGCATTACGTGCAGAGGATCTGCGCAGACTGGAAAGGAACGAAGCATGCATGCTCCGTTGGATGTGTAATAGTAATATATGTGAATGGCAAAGCATAAATGTACTAAGTGAGAAATTAGGAATAAGAGGGATCAGATGCTGTTTACTTGAGAGAAGACTACGTTGGTATGGCCACGTGATGCGCATGAAAGACGACAGCTGCATAAAAAAGTGCAGGGCGATCAAAATTGATGGTAGTTACGGAGTAGGTAGACCCAGAAAAACCTGGGACGATCTGATAAATTCCGACCTTACACACTTGCACCTCTCTAAGACAATGTCACTGGACCGAGATCTTTGGCGCTATGCAGTAATACAGAAGACCCGTCTTGCCTATGTACAAAGCGAAACCTACAGTCAGTAGGCACCTCTTAACCAAATATACACCCCAATCCACTACCCCTACCCTATCCTCCCACTCCTACCAACACCACCACACTGTAAAGTTGGTACCACAACATCCAGTCCAAATAAATGAGATAATGAGATCGAGATCATGTAGGTGTCACGACAAAAAAACACACAGTCCACGCTGTAATGTGGCCGTGTAGATAACATGGTAAAAATTCCCAGTTCCACACTGTAAATGTGGTTGGTGTTAGGAAGGGCATCCAGCCGTAGAAAACCTGCCAGATAGTCCTATATGAGCGAGACACGGTCACCCGACCAGCCTTGCCTCAAGTGGGACTACTCCCGTCTAACCCATGCTAGCATGGAAGATAGACGTTACACGAAGATGATGATGATGATGATGATGACGATATATACATTTATATATAGAAGTAGTAAGACAACAGTTAGTTCACCACACTGAGAACAATTGTTTCACTTTGTGTGAATCTTCAGCTCGCTGATAGATAGATATATATAACAACAACACTACCACCACCACCACAACACTACCACCACCACAAGAACAACACTACCACTACCACCACCACCACAACAACAACACTACCACCACCACCACAAGAACAACACTACCACTACCACCACCACCACAACACTACCACCACCACCACCACCACCACCACAACAACACTACCACCACCACCACAACCACAACACTACCACCACCACCACCACCACCACAACACTACCACCACCACCACACTACCACAACAACAACACCACCACCACCACAACCACAACACTACCACCACCACAACAACAACACTACCACCACCACCACAACCACAACACTACCACCACAACCACAACGCTACCACCACCACAACAACAACGCTACCACCACCACAACAACAACACTACCACCACAACCACAACACTACCACCACCACAAGAACAACACTACCACCACCACCACAACCACAACACTACCACCACCACCACCACAACCACAAGAACAACACTACCACCACCACCACCACCACCACCACAACAACACTACCACCACCACCACAACCACAACACCACCACCACAACCACAACACTACCACCACCACCACCACACTACTACCCCCCAACACCCCCTCCACCACCACCACCAGCACCACCACACTACTACTACCACCACCACCACCACAACCACAACACTACCACCACCACCACACTACTACCCCCCACACCCTCTCCACCACACTACTACCACCACCACCACACTACTACTACCACCACCACCACAAGCACAACACTACCACCACCACCACAACCACAACTACAACACTACCACCACCACCACACACCCTCCACCACCAGCACTACCACACTACTACTACTACCACCACCACCACCACCACCACCACAACAACAACAACATGAAATCCAAAGGTAACACGCACCTGATTCTGTTTTTCGTTCAACTTTTCGAGGGTCTCTTTGAACGGGGCCGAGAGCTGCTGAGCCCTGCAATAGCGATAGATGGCCTTCAACCATTCCAGTATGGACACGGCTGCCAAGCTGTACTGTACCATGGTTTGGCTGGTGAAAGATGGGTTGGATAGGTATCTCTTCAGTCCCACACACATTTCATCGCTGACATTGTTCTTGTCGTAGTAGACGAGGTTGTTGATGAAGTTGGAGTCCACCAGCAGGACCTGGCCTTCTTCCCAGCTGTGGAGGTAAATAGGGGTAGCTAGATCATACTAGGAGCAATGGATGGTTGGGGGCAGGTTGGTGGGTGAAGGAGGTCAATGGTTGGATGGTTAGTTTGATGGATGGTTGGGGTGATTGATGAAGAGGGAGTCCACCAGCAGGACCTGGCCTTCTTCCCAGCTGTGGAGGTAAATAGGGGTAGCTAGATCATACTAGGAGCAATGGATGGTTGGGGGAAGGTTGGTGGGTGAAGGAGGTCAATGGTTGGATGGTTAGTTTGATGGATGGTTGGGGTGATTGATGAAGTTGGAGTCCACCAGCAGGACCTGGCCTTCTTTCCAGCTGTGGAGGTAAATAGGGGTAGCTAGATCATACTAGGAGCAATGGATGGTTGGGGGCAGGTTGGTGGGTGAAGGAGGTCAATGGTTGGATGGTTAGTTTGATGGATGGTTGGGGTGATTGGTTGGATGATAGAACAAGTGGGTGGTTGGTCGGTTGGGTGAATGGATGGATACGGCCACCACCACAAACACAAGAACCACCACCACCACCACCAACACAACCACAACAAGAACAAACACCACCACCACAACCACCAACACCACCACCACAACCACCAACACCACAACCACAACAACAAGAACCACCACCACAACCACCTACACCACCAACACAACAAGAACCACCACCACAACCACCAACACCACCGCCACAACCATCAACACCACCAATACAACAAGAACCATCGCCACAACCACCAACACCACCAACACAAGAACCACCACCACAACCATCAACACAAGAACCACCACCACAACCACCAACACCACCACCACAACCACCAACACCACCAACACAAGAACCACCACCACAACCACCAACACAAGAACCACGACCACAACCACCAACACCACCGCCACAACCACCAACACCACCACCACAACCACCAACACCACCAACACAAGAACCACCACCACCACAACCATCAACACAAGAACCACCACCACAACCACCAACACCACCACCACAACCACCAACACCACCACCACAACCACGAACACAACAAGAACCACCACCACAACATCAATAGCCACCAACACAACAAGAATCCCCCCACCCCCCCATAAATGATACTGTACTAACTTCTCTGGGCAGTTGAATAGCAGACAAACAGCTTTGAGGACTTCTTTTACAGGTTCTGGGGGCTGTCGGTAGGATTTCACTTCCTGCCAGGCCTTCCTGTGGATGGACTTCAGTGTAGCGATTGCAGCTTTGAAAATGGGGTTTAGCTAAAGTTCAGACAGGAAAGCAGAAAATAGGAAGTTTATTAACACTTTTGACATCTTTTACTTCATGGAACCACATTAGCAAGACATTTCTCACTATTATAAGCAAATGGAGATCCACGTGCTGGCCGCCCTGCAGCCCTGACTGATAGAATAGAGAATTAGAAATATGGTAATGAAAGGCTTAATAACGAGAAAGTTAGTTATATTACTAAATCCTTCCAAATTCTTGATTATTTTCAAAATTATTTGAAAACCATAGACAGTGTCTTTCATTAGAAATATGGTAATGAAAGGATTAAAGACATAGACAGTGTCTTTCATTAGAAATATGGTAATGAAAGGATTAAAGACATAGACAGTGTCTTTCATTAGAAATATGGTAATGAAAGGATTAAAGACATAGACAGTGTTTTTCATTAGAAATATGGTAATGAAAGGATTAAAGACATAGGCAGTGTCTTTCATTAGAAATATGGAAATGAAAGGGTTAAAGATATAGACAGTGTCTTTCATTAGAAATATAGTAATGAAAGGGTTAATGACATAGACAGTGTCTTTCATTAGAAATATGGTAATGGAAGGGTTAAAAACATAGACAGTGTCTTTCATTAGAAATATGGTAATGAAAGGGTTAAAGATATAGACAGTGTCTTTCATTAGAAATATGGTAATGAAAGAGTTAAAGACATAGACAGTGTCTTTCATTAGAAATATGGTAATGAAAGGGTTAAAGACATAGACAGTGTCTTTCATTAGAAATATGGAAATGAAAGGGTTAAAGATATAGACAGTGTCTTTCATTAGAAATATAGTAATGAAAGGGTTAATGACATAGACAGTGTCTTTCATTAGAAATATGGTAATGGAAGGGTTAAAGACATAGACAGTGTCTTTCATTAGAAATATGGTAATGAAAGGGTTAAAGATATAGACAGTGTCTTTCATTAGAAATATGGTAATGAAAGAGTTAAAGACATAGACAGTGTCTTTCATTAGAAATATGGTAATGAAAGGGTTAAAGACATAGACAGTGTCTTTCATTAGAAATATAGTAATGAAAGGGTTAAAGACATAGGCAGTGTCTTTCATTAGAAATATGTTAATGAAAGGGTTAAAGACATAGACAGTGTCTTTCATTAGAAATATGGTAATGAAAGGGTTAAAGACATAGACAGTGTCTTTCATTAGAAATATGGTAATGAAAGGGTTAAAGACATAAGCAGTGTCTTTCATTAGAAATATGGTAATGAAAGGGTTAAAGACATAGGCAGTGTCTTACATTAGAAATATGGTAATGAAAGGGTTAAAGACATAGAGAGTGTCTTTCATTAGAAATATGGTAATGAAAGAGTTAAAGACATAGACAGTGTCTTTCCTTAGAAATATGGTAATGAAAGAGTTAAAGACATAGACAGCGTCTTTCATTAGAAATATGGTAATGAGGGGTTTAATTAAAACAAGATGGTCTCTTACCCCAGCACACATCTCATCAATAATCTGTTGAACCTCATCAATTTCCTTTGTAATATCAGCAAGGTTACTTTCACAGTCACTGATTTCTGTCAATACCTGTAATATATCAATAATATTAGGAGTACATACTATACAAGGGATTCATTTCATTTCATTTCATTTCATTTTACGTCCGCTTTTTCCCTGCTTGCAAGGGTGGGACGGGAACTGATTCTGGCTTGATTTCTACAGCTGGATGCCCTTCCTAACACCAACCTCATTTACAGTGAGTGCTGGGTGCTTTTTTGCCGTGGGACCTCCACGACCACTTTACAGTGTGTGCTGGGTGCTTTTTTGCCGTGGCCCCTCCACGACCACTTTGCAGTGGAATGATAGGGACCCCAGTCCCTATCATCTCATTTCTACAGCTGAGTAAACTGGAGCAATGTGAAATAAAGTATCTTGCCCAAGGAATCAACACATCACCCAGTCTGAGAATTGCAAGGCCAATGCTCTAACCACTAAGCCATGTGCCTCCATATATATATATAGAATATTTTATATGTATCACTGATGGATTGATAAAATATCGCAGACCAGGGTTTTGGTCAGGCCCCTTATGTGTAACCCTTCAGCATTTAAACCAGCTGCTCATACAGATGTTAAGGTATCAACAGCTCATAGACTTGATATTATGTGAGATATTGTGTAAGATAAAGTCTTTAGTGTGAAAATACAGATGACAGTGATGGTGGTGATGGTGGTGATGACAGTGATGGTGGTGATGACAGTGATGACAGTGATGGTGGTGATGACAGTGATGGTGGCGATGACAGTGATGGTGGCAATGACAGTGATGGTGGTGATGACAGTGATGGTGGCGATGACAGTGATGGTGGCAATGACAGTGATGGTGGCAATGACAGTGGCAATGACAGTGATGGTGGCAATGACAGTGGCAATGACAGTGATGGTGGCAATGACAGTGATGGTGGCAGTGACAGTGACAGCGACAGTGACGGTGGCAATGACGGTGGCAATGACAGTGACAGTGACAGCGACAGTGATGGTGGCAATGACAGTGATGGTGGCAATGACAGTGATGGTGGCAGTGACAGTGACAGCGACAGTGATGGTGGCAATGACAGTGATAGTGACAGTGACAGCGACAGTGATGGTGGCAATGACAGTGATAGTGACAGTGACAGCGACAGTGATGGTGGCAATGACAGTGACAGCGACAGTGATGGTGGCAATGACAGTGATGGTGGCAATGACAGTGATGGTGGCAATGACAGTGATGGTGGCAATGACAGTGATGGTGGCAATGACAGTGATGGTGGCAATGACAGTGATGGTGGCAATGACAGTGACGGTGGCAATGACAGTGGCAATGACAGTGATGGTGGCAATGACAGTGGCAATGACAGTGATGGTGGCAATGACAGTGATGGTGGCAATGACAGTGATGGTGGCAATGACAGTGGCAATGACAGTGATGGTGGCAATGACAGTGATGGTGGCAATGACAGTGATGGTGGCAATGACAGTGATGGTGGCAATGACAGTGATGGTGGCAATGACAGTGATGGTGGCAATGACAGTGATGGTGGCAATGACAGTGATGGTGGCAATGACAGTGGCAATGACAGTGATGGTGGCAATGACAGTGATGGTGGCAATGACAGTGATGGTGGCAATGACAGTGATGGTGGCAATGACAGTGATGGTGGCAATGACAGTGATGGTGGCAATGACAGTGATGGTGGCAATGACAGTGATGGTGGCAATGACAGTGGCAATGACAGTGATGGTGGCAATGACAGTGATGGTGGCAATGACAGTGATGGTGGCAGTGACAGTGATGGTGGCAATGACAGTGATGGTGGCAATGACAGTGATGGTGGCAATGACAGTGATGGTGGCAATGATAGTGACAGTGACAGCGACAGTGACAGCGACAGTGATGGTGGCAATGACAGTGATGGTGGCAATGACAGTGATGGTGGCAGTGACAGTGATGGTGGCAGTGACAGTGATGGTGGCAGTGACAGTGATGGTGGCAGTGACAGTGATGGTGGCAATGACAGTGATGGTGGCAATGACAGTGGCAATGACAGTGATGGTGGCAATGACAGTGATGGTGGCAGTGACAGTGATGGTGGCAATGACAGTGATGGTGGCAGTGACAGTGATGGTGGCAATGACAGTGGCAATGACAGTGATGGTGGTAATGACAGTGGCAATGACAGTGGCAATGACAGTGATGGTGGCAATGACAGTGGCAATGACAGTGATGGTGGCAATGACAGTGGCAATGACAGTGGCAATGACAGTGATGGTGGCAATGACAGTGGCAATGACAGTGGCAATGACAGTGATGGTGGCAATGACAGTGGCAATGACAGTGATGGTGGCAATGACAGTGACAATGACAGTGATGGTGGCAATGACAGTGACAATGACAGTGATGGTGGCAATGACAGTGATGGTGGCAGTGACAGTGATGGTGGCAATGACAGTGATGGTGGCAGTGACAGTGATGGTGGCAATGACAGTGATGGTGGCAGTGACAGTGATGGTGGCAATGACAGTGGCAATGACAGTGATGGTGGCAATGACAGTGATGGTGGCAATGACAGTGGCAATGACAGTGGCAATGACAGTGATGGTGGCAATGACAGTGGCAATGACAGTGGCAATGACAGTGATGGTGGCAATGACAGTGGCAATGACAGTGGCAATGACAGTGATGGTGGCAATGACAGTGGCAATGACAGTGATGGTGGCAATGACAGTGGCAATGACAGTGATGGTGGCAATGACAGTGGCAATGACAGTGATGGTGGCAATGACAGTGGCAATGACAGTGGCAATGACAGTGATGGTGGCAATGACAGTGGCAATGACAGTGATGGTGGCAATGACAGTGACAATGACAGTGATGGTGGCAATGACAGTGACAATGACAGTGATGGTGGCAATGACAGTGGCAATGACAGTGATGGTGGCAATGACAGTGGCAATGACAGTGATGGTGGCAATGACAGTGACAATGACAGTGATGGTGGCAATGACAGTGGCAATGACAGTGATGGTGGCAATGACAGTGGCAATGACAGTGATGGTGGCAATGACAGTGATGGTGGCAGTGACAGTGATGGTGGCAATGACAGTGATGGTGGCAGTGACAGTGATGGTGGCAATGACAGTGATGGTGGCAGTGACAGTGATGGTGGCAATGACAGTGATGGTGGCAGTGACAGTGATGGTGGCAATGACAGTGATGGTGGCAGTGACAGTGATGGTGGCAATGACAGTGATGGTGGCAGTGACAGTGATGGTGGCAATGACAGTGATGGTGGCAGTGACAGTGATGGTGGCAATGACAGTGATGGTGGCAGTGACAGTGATGGTGGCAATGACAGTGATGGTGGCAGTGACAGTGATGGTGGCAATGACAGTGATGGTGGCAGTGACAGTGATGGTGGCAATGACAGTGGCAATGACAGTGATGGTGGCAATGACAGTGGCAATGACAGTGGCAATGACAGTGATGGTGGCAATGACAGTGGCAATGACAGTGATGGTGGCAATGACAGTGGCAATGACAGTGATGGTGGCAATGACAGTGGCAATGACAGTGGCAATGACAGTGATGGTGGCAATGACAGTGGCAATGACAGTGGCAATGACAGTGATGGTGGCAATGACAGTGGCAATGACAGTGGCAATGACAGTGATGGTGGCAATGACAGTGATGGTGGCAGTGACAGTGATGGTGGCAATGACAGTGATGGTGGCAGTGACAGTGATGGTGGCAATGACAGTGATGGTGGCAGTGACAGTGATGGTGGCAATGACAGTGATGGTGGCAGTGACAGTGATGGTGGCAATGACAGTGATGGTGGCAGTGACAGTGATGGTGGCAATGACAGTGATGGTGGCAGTGACAGTGATGGTGGCAATGACAGTGATGGTGGCAGTGACAGTGATGGTGGCAATGACAGTGGCAATGACAGTGATGGTGGCAATGACAGTGGCAATGACAGTGGCAATGACAGTGATGGTGGCAATGACAGTGGCAATGACAGTGGCAATGACAGTGATGGTGGCAATGACAGTGGCAATGACAGTGATGGTGGCAATGACAGTGGCAATGACAGTGGCAATGACAGTGATGGTGGCAATGACAGTGGCAATGACAGTGATGGTGGCAATGACAGTGGCAATGACAGTGGCAATGACAGTGATGGTGGCAATGACAGTGGCAATGACAGTGGCAATGACAGTGATGGTGGCAATGACAGTGGCAATGACAGTGATGGTGGCAATGACAGTGGCAATGACAGTGATGGTGGCAATGACAGTGGCAATGACAGTGGCAATGACAGTGATGGTGGCAATGACAGTGGCAATGACAGTGGCAATGACAGTGATGGTGGCAATGACAGTGGCAATGACAGTGATGGTGGCAATGACAGTGGCAATGACAGTGGCAATGACAGTGATGGTGGCAATGACAGTGGCAATGACAGTGGCAATGACAGTGATGGTGGCAATGACAGTGGCAATGACAGTGATGGTGGCAATGACAGTGGCAATGACAGTGGCAATGACAGTGATGGTGGCAATGACAGTGGCAATGACAGTGATGGTGGCAATGACAGTGGCAATGACAGTGGCAATGACAGTGGCAATGACAGTGATGGTGGCAATGACAGTGATGGTGGCAATGACAGTGATGGTGGCAGTGACAGTGATGGTGGCAATGACAGTGATGGTGGCAGTGACAGTGATGGTGGCAATGACAGTGATGGTGGCAGTGACAGTGATGGTGGCAATGACAGTGATGGTGGCAGTGACAGTGATGGTGGCAATGACAGTGGCAATGACAGTGATGGTGGCAATGACAGTGGCAATGACAGTGGCAATGACAGTGATGGTGGCAATGACAGTGGCAATGACAGTGGCAATGACAGTGATGGTGGCAATGACAGTGGCAATGACAGTGGCAATGACAGTGATGGTGGCAATGACAGTGATGGTGGCAGTGACAGTGATGGTGGCAATGACAGTGATGGTGGCAGTGACAGTGATGGTGGCAATGACAGTGATGGTGGCAGTGACAGTGATGGTGGCAATGACAGTGGCAATGACAGTGATGGTGGCAATGACAGTGGCAATGACAGTGGCAATGACAGTGATGGTGGCAATGACAGTGGCAATGACAGTGGCAATGACAGTGATGGTGGCAATGACAGTGGCAATGACAGTGGCAATGACAGTGATGGTGGCAATGACAGTGGCAATGACAGTGATGGTGGCAATGACAGTGGCAATGACAGTGGCAATGACAGTGATGGTGGCAATGACAGTGGCAATGACAGTGATGGTGGCAATGACAGTGGCAATGACAGTGGCAATGACAGTGATGGTGGCAATGACAGTGATGGTGGCAATGACAGTGATGGTGGCAGTGACAGTGATGGTGGCAATGACAGTGATGGTGGCAGTGACAGTGATGGTGGCAATGACAGTGATGGTGGCAGTGACAGTGATGGTGGCAATGACAGTGATGGTGGCAGTGACAGTGATGGTGGCAATGACAGTGGCAATGACAGTGATGGTGGCAATGACAGTGGCAATGACAGTGGCAATGACAGTGATGGTGGCAATGACAGTGGCAATGACAGTGGCAATGACAGTGATGGTGGCAATGACAGTGGCAATGACAGTGGCAATGACAGTGATGGTGGCAATGACAGTGATGGTGGCAGTGACAGTGATGGTGGCAATGACAGTGATGGTGGCAGTGACAGTGATGGTGGCAATGACAGTGATGGTGGCAGTGACAGTGATGGTGGCAATGACAGTGGCAATGACAGTGATGGTGGCAATGACAGTGGCAATGACAGTGGCAATGACAGTGATGGTGGCAATGACAGTGGCAATGACAGTGGCAATGACAGTGATGGTGGCAATGACAGTGGCAATGACAGTGGCAATGACAGTGATGGTGGCAATGACAGTGGCAATGACAGTGATGGTGGCAATGACAGTGATGGTGGCAGTGACAGTGATGGTGGCAATGACAGTGATGGTGGCAGTGACAGTGATGGTGGCAATGACAGTGATGGTGGCAGTGACAGTGATGGTGGCAATGACAGTGATGGTGGCAGTGACAGTGATGGTGGCAATGACAGTGGCAATGACAGTGATGGTGGCAATGACAGTGGCAATGACAGTGGCAATGACAGTGATGGTGGCAATGACAGTGGCAATGACAGTGGCAATGACAGTGATGGTGGCAATGACAGTGGCAATGACAGTGGCAATGACAGTGATGGTGGCAATGACAGTGATGGTGGCAGTGACAGTGATGGTGGCAATGACAGTGATGGTGGCAGTGACAGTGATGGTGGCAATGACAGTGATGGTGGCAGTGACAGTGATGGTGGCAATGACAGTGGCAATGACAGTGATGGTGGCAATGACAGTGGCAATGACAGTGGCAATGACAGTGATGGTGGCAATGACAGTGGCAATGACAGTGGCAATGACAGTGATGGTGGCAATGACAGTGGCAATGACAGTGGCAATGACAGTGATGGTGGCAATGACAGTGGCAATGACAGTGATGGTGGCAATGACAGTGGCAATGACAGTGGCAATGACAGTGATGGTGGCAATGACAGTGGCAATGACAGTGGCAATGACAGTGATGGTGGCAATGACAGTGGCAATGACAGTGATGGTGGCAATGACAGTGACAATGACAGTGATGGTGGCAATGACAGTGACAATGACAGTGATGGTGGCAATGACAGTGATGGTGGCAGTGACAGTGATGGTGGCAATGACAGTGATGGTGGCAGTGACAGTGATGGTGGCAATGACAGTGATGGTGGCAGTGACAGTGATGGTGGCAATGACAGTGGCAATGACAGTGATGGTGGCAATGACAGTGGCAATGACAGTGGCAATGACAGTGATGGTGGCAATGACAGTGGCAATGACAGTGGCAATGACAGTGATGGTGGCAATGACAGTGGCAATGACAGTGATGGTGGCAATGACAGTGATGGTGGCAGTGACAGTGATGGTGGCAATGACAGTGGCAATGACAGTGATGGTGGCAATGACAGTGATGGTGGCAATGACAGTGGCAATGACAGTGATGGTGGCAATGACAGTGGCAATGACAGTGATGGTGGCAATGACAGTGGCAATGACAGTGGCAATGACAGTGATGGTGGCAATGACAGTGGCAATGACAGTGGCAATGACAGTGATGGTGGCAATGACAGTGGCAATGACAGTGATGGTGGCAATGACAGTGGCAATGACAGTGATGGTGGCAATGACAGTGACAATGACAGTGATGGTGGCAATGACAGTGATGGTGGCAGTGACAGTGACAGCGACAGTGACGGTGGCAATGACAGTGACAATGACAGTGATGGTGGCAGTGACAGTGACAATGACAGTGACGGTGGCAATGACAGTGACACCAATTATGTAACACCAACAACACTCACATCTTCGCGCAGCGTCTTCAGTTGTTGAATGTTTTCTAACAACATCTTTACATGTTCTACTAAGTCATTATAGATTGGCATCAACTTATCTATGGCCTTGTTGTAGTTGTCTATACAACCATAGGCCTCGTCCACCTTACCAACAGCTCCAGCATAGTTCATCAGCTTCCTCTGTAGGGGAGAAAACAACACAAATATACATACATACATATATATATATATACATATATATATATATATATATATATATATATATATATACGTATAGAATCAACATTTGACAGATATATACATACATATATATATATACATATATATATATATACAATCAACATTTGACAAATATATACATATATATATATACATATATATATATATATACAATCAACATTTGACAGATATATACATATATATATATATATATATATATATATATATATATATACGTATACAATAAACATTTGACAGATATATACTTACATATATATATATACAATCAACATTTGACAGATATATACATATATATATATATATATATATATATATATACACATATACAATAAACATTTGACAGATATATACATATATATATAAATATATATATATATATATATATATATATATATACATATACAATAAACATTTGACAGATATATACATACATATATATATAATAAATTCCACCTTAATGATATAGCAAAACAGTATGACCCCCCCCCCCCCCCAAAAAAAAAAAAAAGAAGAAAAAAAAATTAAAATTTTTGATATAAATTTTTTATGTAGAAATAATTTCGGCATGTCTTTTTATTTCAATCGAATCATTTTAAATTTATTATAAACTTTACTATAATTTACTAAAATAAATAATATATATTCTGTTATAAAAATAAGTTTCTTTACTAAGTTTATTTACTAAAACATAAATTGTTATATCAAGATTTAAATAATTATCAAGTGAAGTGAGACTGTTATAGGCTTATTTAGAATTTTTTCCATACCCGTAATACTTCTGTGAGTTGACCTATACTAAAGGACTTCACTGATAGGGTTATATGTGTTATAGTTTCCCAGTTGACCTATACTAAAGGACTTCACTGATAGGGTTATATGTGTTATAGTTTCCCAGTTGACCTATACTAAAGGACTTCACTGATAGGGTTATATGTGTTATAGTTTCCCAGTTGACCTATACTAAAGGACTTCACTGATAGGGTTATATGTGTTATAGTTTCCCAGTTGACCTATACTAAAGGACTTCACTGATAGGGTTATATGTGTTATAGTTTCCCAGTTGACCTATAAATCATAATTAGAAAAGGTAGAAAGTTGATAAAAAGTTGAATATAAAAATTTGAAGCAAGAAAAAGAAAAAAATTATGTTAGGAAACTACTCTTCTTTTTTTATATATGAAATTTTGTGATTTTTAGTTAATTCCCGTGGCTCCCCCAATAAGTTGCTATGGCCCACTGGTGGGCCATGGCCCCCTGGTTGGGAACCAATGCTCTATTGTCTACATACAGCACCCTTCACCAACTTCCTGTCTTTCATTTCCTCCTTCATCATTTTAGCAATATCTTTCTTGGTCTTCCCCTTTCTCTACTTCCTTCTACAAACATCCCCATCACTCCACTTGCACCCAGTCACTCTCATCCTCCCTCAACACAAGACCCAGCCATCTCAACATCCATCACTGGTTCTAAACCTCTCACCCTGTGGTTATGGTGACAATGATAATAATCGTTTCTACTTTAGGTACAAGGCCAGCAATTATCCCAGCGCATTACTGGCACTTTATTTTCTCGACCCCCCGTAAGGATGAAAGGCAATAAGTTAACCTCGGCGGGATTTGAACTCAGACCGTAAAGGGCCGTAACTCTATGCTGCAAAGCATGGCGTCCGACCTCAACCGATACTGCCAATCCATCGCCCTTTTAATAATAATGATGATGACAATGACGATTATGACAATGACAATGGTGATGATGATGATGATGATGATGATGATGATGATGATGATGATGATGACATGTCCACAACGATGTCCCTTCTCCTCTTCCATCTCACCTTTTCATTCAAAATGTTGCCTTCCGTAATCTTGTGAAACATGTGCACTAGCTCGCGCAAGTGATGCATCTGGAAACAAGGTAAGACGCCTTGTTTGCACACCTGCTGTCTCCTCAGTGCAACCTGTGCAGTTTGCTGCAGGTAGTTAAGTGCACTAGCTGTGTCGTTCAACACTTTGGTGACCGGCCAGAGAAGGTTTACCATGTTACTATAGTAGAATTCCTGCAAAATAAGGAGGGGGGGGAGGGATGAGATGGTGTGGTGTGCATGTTTAACACTTTAGTCTTTTAACCGGCCATATCTGGCCAGAATTCTCTCACCTCTTTCTGTTCAAACCAGCCGTAACTAGCTGCTCATACTGATGTTAAGGTATCGTGCTCAAAATAAATAACATCAAAATCTCATACAGTTGATATTATGTGAAATATTATGTGAAATAAAGCCTTTACCACGAAAATTCAATAGTATATATAGAGTAATGTAAATGTTATGTGAGATATTTTGTGAGGTAAAGCCTTTACTGTGAAAATACAATAGTATATATAGAGTAATGTAAATGTTATGTGAGATATTATGTGAGGTAAAGCCTTTACTGTGAAAATTCAATAGTATATATAGAGTAATGTAAATGTTATGTGAAATATTATGTGAGGTAAAGCCTTTACCACGAAAATTCAATAGTATATATAGAGTAATGTAAATGTTATGTGAAATATTATGTGAGGTAAAGCCTTTACTGTGAAAATACAATAGTATATATAGAGTAATGTAAATGTTATGTGAGATATTATGTGAGGTAAAGCCTTTACTGTGAAAATACAATAGTATATATAGAGTAATGTAAATGTTATGTGAGATATTATGTGAGGTAAAGCCTTTACTGTGACAATACAATAGTATATATAGAGTAATGTAAATGTTATGTGAGATATTATGTGAGGTAAAGCCTTTACTGTGACAATACAATAGTATATATAGAGTAATGTAAATGTTATGTGAGATATTATGTGAAGTAAAGCCTTTACTGTGACAATACAATAGTATATATAGAGTAATGTAAATGTTATGTGAGATATTATGTGAGGTAAAGCCTTTACTGTGACAATACAATAGTATATATAGAGTAATGTAAATGTTATGTGAGATATTATGTGAGGTAAAGCCTTTACTGTGACAATACAATAGTATATATAGAGTAATGTAAATGTTATGTGAGATATTATGTGAGGTAAAGCCTTTACTGTGAAAATACAATAGTATATATAGAGTAATGTAAATGTTATGTGAGATATTATGTGAGGTAAAGCCTTTACTGTGAAAATTCAATAGTATATATAGAGTAATGTAAATGTTATGTGAAATA
Source organism: Eledone cirrhosa (assembly GCA_964016885.1). Classification (NCBI taxonomy): domain Eukaryota; kingdom Metazoa; phylum Mollusca; class Cephalopoda; order Octopoda; family Eledonidae; genus Eledone; species Eledone cirrhosa. The sequence goes on along the minus strand of OZ024765.1, from coordinate 7,516,155 downwards.
TTATGTGAGGTAAAGCCTTTACCACGAAAATTCAATAGTATATATAGAGTAATGTAAATGTTATGTGAAATATTATGTGAGGTAAAGCCTTTACTGTGAAAATACAATAGTATATATAGAGTAATGTAAATGGTAAAGGGTTAATATGGGGAATGTCTAGGAGAGGGAGGAGTCAGATGAGAATACAAGTGCGTGTGTGTGTGCATGTGTGTGTGTATAAGTGCATGTGTGCTGTAAATAGGGTTGTGTAGGTGTCATGATAAAAAGCCTCCAGTCCACACTGTAAATGGGGTTGGCATTAGAAAGGGCATTCAGCCGTGGAAACCAAGCCAAAAACATCTGACCCAGCTTGTCTCACAACAGGACAACGTGTCTCTAACCCATGCGAGAGAGAGAGAGAGATAGAGATAGAGGGAGAGAGAGAGAGAGAGAGAGAGAGAGAAAGAGAGAGAGAGAGAGAGAGAGTGAGAAAGTATAGGAGGCCATACGCTCATATTTTCTTCTTGGAACCATTGCAAAAGAATCTCATGGTATGCATCTGCCGACAGGGGCTGGTTTATCATAATGGAGACACTGCTGGTGATGAAGGCAGGGTATTGGTCAAAGTATGTATGAAGCTGGTTCACTGTTTGTTTATAACCTGCAGCGACAACATGTGGAAAACACAGACTGAATAAACAACATGTGGAAATTACAGCAATACACACACACAGACACAGAGGTACTCAATACATTAGTAGAGTATAAGCAACAAGTTTAATATAGAAATGGCTTCTACAGGACTAGAACTGTTTCATTCAAAAGAAATCATCAGGAAAGCCAATTCTCCTTGTAAAACGGTTGTATTTATATATTTTCTGGAGATGGGTAGAGGTCATTGGCCAAGATATTTCAAAGAATCCCTGTTCTTTTTAAGAATATGAAGACGCATGGCTTAGTGGTTAGAGTGTTGGGCTTACAATCGTGAGGTTGTGAGTTTGATTCTCGGACCGGGCTTTGTATTGTGTTCTTGAACAAGACACTTTATTTCATATTGCTCCAGTCGATTCAGCTGTAGAAATAAGTTGCAACGTCACTGGTGCCAAGCTGTATCAGCCATTGCCTTTCTCTTGGACAACATGTATGGTGGTATGGAGAGGGGAGACTGGTATGCATGGGCAACTGCTGGTCTTCCACAAACAACCTTGCCCAGACTTGTGCCTTGGAAGGTAACTTTCTAGGAGCAAATCCCATGGTGTTTACCCTTTACATATATCTCCCCACACCACCATTACTCTGTAAAGTTTTGTAGGTGTCACAAAAAGCACCCAGCCCACACTGTAAGGTGGTTGTGTGGGTATCACAACAAAAAGCACCCAGCCCACACTGTAAGGTGGTTGTGTAGGTATCACAACAAAAAGCACCCAGCCCACACTGTAAGGTGGTTGTGTAGGTGTCACAACAAAAAGCACCCAGCCCACACTGTAAGGTGGTTGTATAGGTATCACAACAAAAAGCACCCAGCCCACACTGTAAGGTGGTTGTGTAGGTATCACAACAAAAAGCACCCAGCCCACACTGTAAGGTGGTTGTGTAGGTGTCACAACAAAAAGCACCCAGCCCACACTGTAAGGTGGTTGTGTAGGTATCACAACAAAAAGCACCCAGCCCACACTGTAAGGTGGTTGTGTAGGTGTCACAACAAAAAGCACCCAGCCCACACTGTAAGGTGGTTGTGTAGGTATCACAACAAAAAGCACCCAGCCCACACTGTAAGGTGGTTGTGTAGGTGTCACAACAAAAAGCACCCAGCCCACACTGTAAGGTGGTTGTGTAGGTATCACAACAAAAAGCACCCAGCCCACACTGTAAGGTGGTTGTGTAGCTGTCACAACAAAAAGCACCCAGCCCACACTGTAAGGTGGTTGTGTAGGTATCACAACAAAAAGCACCCAGCCCACACTGTAAGGTGGTTGTGTAGGTGTCACAACAAAAAGCACCCAGCCCACACTGTAAGGTGGTTGTGTAGGTATCACAACAAAAAGCACCCAGCCCACACTGTAAGGTGGTTGTGTAGGTGTCACAACAAAAAGCACCCAGCCCACACTGTAAGGTGGTTGTGTGGGTGTCACAACAAAAAGCACCCAGCCCACACTGTCAGGTGGTTGTGTGGGTGTCACAACAAAAAGCACCCAGCCCACACTGTAAGGTGGTTGTGTAGGTATCACAACAAAAAGCACCCAGCACACTGTAAATATGGTTGGCATTAGGAAGGGAATCCAACTGTAGAAATCTAGCCAGAAACAGTCCTATATGAGCAAGACACGGTCACCCGACCCAACCCAACTTGCCTCTAATAGGACAAACCCGTCTAACCCATGCTAGCCTGGAAAATAGATGTTAAATGATGAAGATGATGATGATATACACAGTTGAGAGATAACCACCCTCTATTGTAACAAAAACAAAACATACCTTCTTTAGACAAGACAAACATAAAATGGAGATTCTTCTGAAGGAGTTGATACAAAGAATGCAGCGCTTTCGACAATTGTTCTGTATATTTGTGCTTAGCATTGCTGTTCTCAATACTGACAAAACTCTCGTCTGTTTGGCTGCTACACTCAATTTTAGCCATACTTATATGCTGGTTCATATGGCTCACATTCTCCTTTATTGGAACTGATCTCTTCTTCTTCTTCTTCTTTTTCTTCTTGTTCTTCTTCTTCTTCTTGTTGCCGAGCTTGGTTTTGTTGTTGGCCTTCAGTTTGTCGTTTTTGTTGTACGCCTTGATGGGGGTTTTTTTGTTGCTGTTGCTGGAAATGGCATTGCTGCTCTTGTTGATACTGTTGTTGTTGGTGGTGGTGTGGTTGTTGTTGTTGGTGGTGGTGGTGGTGGGGGAGTGGTGGTTGTTGTTGTTGTTGTTGTTGGTGGTGGAGTGGTGGTTGTTGTTGTTGTTAGTGGTGGTGTGGTTGTTGTTGATGTTGTTGTTGGTGGTGTTGGTGGGGGAGTGGTGGTTGTTGTTGTTGGTGGTGGAGGTGGGGGAGTGGTGGTTGTTGTTGTTGTTGTTGGTGGTGGGGGAGTCATTGTTGTTAGCGGTGGTGGGGCTGCGGCGGTCGTCGTCGCCATCGGCGGTGGTGGTGGTGGTGGGGGTGTGTTTGTTGTGGTTGCTGTTGTGCATGATGTGATTTTCAAAGATGGTGTCCTTCTCAAAGTTAGCACCACAATCCTCCTCCTCACCACCACCACAATCCTCCTCCTCACCACCACCATCATCACCATCCACAACACTATCACCTTCACTACCATCATAACTAATAATGTCGTCATCATCATCATCATCGTCGTCGTCATCATCATCATCATTACCACCACCACCACCACCACCATCATCATCATCATCATCATCATCATCATCATCATCATCATCATCATCATCATCATCATCGTCGTCATCATCATCATCATCATCATAGCTGTCAACACTACCACCACCACCACCACCACCATGACCACCTCTAAAACCCACATTGACTTTCCATTGTGACTCAAATGCAAAATTTCTCAACTCATTAAAGTCATCGAAGAGGTTTCGACAGCAGCCTGCAAGAAACAACAAAAAAAAAACAAAACAATAATGGTAGTGCTCCAGCATGGCCATGGACAAGTAAACAGTTTAGTTTATTATTATTATGGATTGGCAGTATCGGTAGAGGGTCGGACGCCATGCTTTGCAGCACAGAGTTACGGCCCTTTGCGGTCTGAGTTCAAATCCCGCCGAGATTAACTTTGTTTTTCATCCTTACGGGGGGGTCGATAAAATAAAGTACCAGTAATGCACTGGGTGGGGGGTAATTGCTGGCCTTGTGCCAAAAGTAGAAACAATTATTATATTATTACTAGTTGTAGCCCTGGTGTTCCTTACAACACACAGCGGCTGGGGTCCTCACCTGCGGACTGAGGGGGACTTAAAGTTGCAGTGTCTTCAATGAAAGCTCGTTAGTGTGGTGACAACACTCTCTACCTATCTACATAGTTTTCACTCTCTTTTGCTGTATTGCTCTCTCTCTCTCACTCTCCCTCTCTCTCACTCACTCTCTACATTACTCTCTCTCTCTCTCTCTCTTTTGCTGTATTGCTCTCTCTCTCTCTGTCTCTACATTGCTCTCTCTCTCTCCCTCACTTTTGCTGTATTGCTCTCTCTCTCTCTCACTCACTCTCTACATTACTCTCTCTCTCTCTCTCTCTGTCTCTACATTGCTCTCTCTCTCTCCCTCACTTTTGCTGTATTGCTCTCTCTCTCTCTCACTCACTCTCTACATTACTCTCTCTCTCTCTCTCTCTGTCTCTACATTGCTCTCTCTCTCTCCCTTACTTTTGCTGTATTGCTCTCTCTCTCTCTCTCTACATTATTCTCTCTCTGTCTCTACATTGCTCTCTCTCTCTCCCTCTCTTTTGCTGTATTGCTCTCTCTCTCTCTCTCTCTCTACATTATTCTCTCTCTGTCTCTACATTGCTCTCTCTCTCTCCCTCACTTTTGCTGTATTGCTCTCTCTCTCTCTCACTCACTCTCTACATTACTCTCTCTCTCTCTCTCTCTCTCTCTACATTGCTCTCTCTCTCTCCCTTACTTTTGCTGTATTGCTCTCTCTCTCTCTCTCTACATTATTCTCTCTCTGTCTCTACATTGCTCTCTCTCTCTCCCTCTCTTTTGCTGTATTGCTCTCTCTCTCTCTCTCTCTACATTATTCTCTCTCTGTCTCTACATTGCTCTCTCTCTCTCCCTCACTTTTGCTGTATTGCTCTCTCTCTCTCTCTCTCTCTCTCTCACTCTCTACATTATTCTCTCTCTGTCTCTACATTGCTCTCTCTCTCTCCCTCTCTTTTGCTGTATTGCTCTCTCTCTCTCTCGGTCATCTACGAAGTCATGGACACAGATGCGATGATAACGAGGAATCAATAAGAGACTGCAATCCTTATATATGTATGTACATATGTGTATGTATTAGTAAATATAAGGCCTTTCCCCACTTAAAAAACCTTCAAAGCACAGGCATTGCTTGTTGAGGATCTGTTACAGGTTTGTGTGGCTGGCCGTAGCCTAAAAGTGTATCAAACTCTATAATCTGACAAGCAATTGCAGTACTCTTAACAGAGTTTGTAGCCATCATTAGTAAATATATAAATGTATGTATGTATGTGTGTGTGACACAGCTCACACCTATGCAGGTTTAGCTGGCCTCCTCCAAGGTATACCTCGTTGGAGGTGTCTTGGGTAATTTAATGATAGGGACCCCAGTCCTATCATCTCATTTCTACAGCTGAGTAAACTGGAGCAATGTGAAATAAAGTGTCTTGCTCAAGGAAACAACACATCACCCGGTCCGAGAATTGAACTCACAACCTTTCGATTGCAAGGCCAATGCTCTAACCACTAAGCCATGTGCCTTCACATATGTATGTATGTATTAGTAAATATATAAATGTATATATAAATATATAAATGTATGTATGTATGTATGTATGTATTAGTAAATATATAAATGTATATATAAATATATAAATGTATGTATGTATGTATGTATGTATGTATTAGTAAATATATAAATGTATATATAAATATATAAATGTATGTATGTATGTATGTATTAGTAAATATATAAATGTATATATAAATATATAAATGTATGTATGTATGTATGTATTAGTAAATATATAAATGTATATATAAATATATAAATGTATGTATGTATGTATGTATGTATTAGTAAATATATAAATGTATATATAAATATATAAATGTATGTATGTATGTATGTATTAGTAAATATATAAATGTATATATAAATATATAAATGTATGTATGTATGTATGTATGTATTAGTAAATATATAAATGTATATATAAATATATAAATGTATGTATGTATGTATGTATTAGTAAATATATAAATGTATATATAAATATATAAATGTATGTATGTATGTATGTATGTATTAGTAAATATATAAATGTATATATAAATATATAAATGTATGTATGTATGTATTAGTAAATATATAAATGTATATATAAATATATAAATGTATGTATGTATGTATGTATGTATGTATTAGTAAATATATAAATGTATATATAAATATATAAATGTATGTATGTATGTATGTATTAGTAAATATATAAATGTATATATAAATATATAAATGTATGTATGTATGTATGTATGTATTAGTAAATATATAAATGTATATATAAATATATAAATGTATGTATGTATGTATGTATGTATTAGTAAATATATAAATGTATATATAAATATATAAATGTATGTATGTATGTATGTATGTATGTATTAGTAAATATATAAATGTATATATAAATATATAAATGTATGTATGTATGTATGTATTAGTAAATATATAAATGTATATATAAATATATAAATGTATGTATGTATGTATGTATTAGTAAATATATAAATGTATATATAAATATATAAATGTATGTATGTATGTATTAGTAAATATATAAATGTATATATAAATATATAAATGTATGTATGTATGTATGTATGTATTAGTAAATATATAAATGTATATATAAATATATAAATGTATGTATGTATGTATGTATTAGTAAATATATAAATGTATATATAAATATATAAATGTATGTATGTATGTATGTATGTGTTAGTAAATATATAAATGTATATATAAATATATAAATGTATGTATGTATGTATGTATGTATTAGTAAATATATAAATGTATATATAAATATATACATATATAAATGTATGTATGTATTAGTAAATATATAAATGTATATATAAATATATAAATGTATGTATGTATGTATGTATGTATTAGTAAATATATAAATGTATATATAAATATATAAATGTATGTATGTATGTATTAGTAAATATATAAATGTATGTATGTATGTACAAACGTATGTATGTATTAGTAAATATATAAAATAAAGTTTTCCATCAAAAATACCGTCGACCATGATGGAGGCAATGTGAGAAAGGTCACAGGACTTGGCTATGTCATCAGATATAAGAACAATGGTGGGTTTGTCAACAATGATGGCATAGTAAATAGCATCTTTGAGGCATTGTTTGAGGACTTGGTCAGTGGATGATGGCAAGGATTGGCTGGTGTCTGGTGAAAACAGCTGCAACAACATAGAAAAATATATATATTTAGGGTGAAAGGAAACTTTCGAATATTCTCTATCTGTCACAACACCTGCCAGAAGAAAGGAGCTGATCATTAGAACAGACCAAAGAAATAATGTTTCCATTGGTCTTTCCATTGCTGATACTATCTGTCAGTCACAACTCCTGGCAGATCAGACCAAGGAAATAATGTTTCCATTGGTCTTTCTATTACTGATACTATCTGTCAGTCACAACTCCTGGCAGATCAGACCAAGGAAATAATGTTTCCATTGGTCTTTCTATTACTGATACTATCTGTCAGTCACAACTCCTGGCAGAAGAAAGGAGCTGATCATCAGATCAGACCAAGGAAACAATGTTTCCATTGGTCTTTCCATTACTGATACTATCTGTCAGTCACAACTCCTGGCAGAAGAAAGGAGCTGATCATCAGATCAGACCAAGGAAACAATGTTTCCATTGGTCTTTCCATTACTGATACTATCTGTCAGTCACAACTCCTGGCAGAAGAAAGGAACTGCTCATCAGATCAGACCAAGGAAACAATGTTTCCATTCGTCTTTCCATTACTGATACTATCTGTCAGTCACAACTCCTGACAGAAGAAAGGAACTGCTCATCAGATCAGACCAAGGAAACAATGTTTCCATTCGTCTTTCCATTACTGATACTATCTGTCAGTCACAACTCCTGGCAGAAGAAAGGAGCTGATCATCAGATCAGACCAAGGAAACAATGTTTCCATTCGTCTTTCCATTACTGATACTATCTGTCAGTCACAACTCCTGGCAGATCAGATCAGACCAAGGAAACAATGTTTCCATTGGTCTTTCCATTACTGATACTATCTGTCAGTCACAACTCCTGGCAGAAGAAAGGAACTGCTCATCAGATCAGACCAAGGAAACAATGTTTCCATTCGTCTTTCCATTACTGATACTATCTGTCAGTCACAACTCCTGGCAGAAGAAAGGAACTGCTCATCAGATCAGACCAAGGAAACAATGTTTCCATTCGTCTTTCCATTACTGATACTATCTGTCAGTCACAACTCCTGGCAGAAGAAAGGAACTGCTCATCAGATCAGACCAAGGAAACAATGTTTCCATTCGTCTTTCCATTACTGATACTATCTGTCAGTCACAACTCCTGGCAGAAGAAAGGAGCTGATCATCAGATCAGACCAAGGAAACAATGTTTCCATTCGTCTTTCCATTACTGATACTATCTGTCAGTCACAACTCCTGGCAGATCAGATCAGACCAAGGAAACAATGTTTCCATTGGTCTTTTCATTACTGATACTATCTGTCAGTCACAACTCCTGGCAGATCAGATCAGACCAAGGAAACAATGTTTCCATTGGTCTTTCCATTACTGATACTATCTGTCAGTCACAACTCCTGGCAGAAGAAAGGAACTGCTCATCAGATCAGACCAAGGAAATAATGTTTCCATTCGTCTTTCCATTACTGATACTATCTGTCAGTCACAACTCCTGGCAGAAGAAAGGAACTGCTCATCAGATCAGACCAAGGAAACAATGTTTCCATTCGTCTTTCCATTACTGATACTATCTGTCAGTCACAACTCCTGGCAGATCAGATCAGACCAAGGAAACAATGTTTCCATTGGTCTTTTCATTTCTGGTATTCTGTATCTGACACTCACACTCAGCGATACTACCTTACACTTCAGTCATACTCACTTTACACTCCCATGCACACTCAGTGATACTATCTGACACTTCACTCATACTAAGGGATAACTCACTCACTTTAACATCAGCCAAGAAGGCAGCAAACTTGCAGAGGGTTACTTGAATTGAGGGACTTGTTGAATTGATTAATGATATGCTGTGTCCTTGATTCATGGCCTGCAAGTGAGAGATGATAACAATGGTGAGAGAAATAAGGTAAGAAATAAGCTTTTTTTTTTCATTAAAATTAGTATTTTTTTAAACAAACATTTATTAACAACACACATCTGAATGGTTGACAAATGTCACATCAATAAACTAGTAACCCCATCTAGCTTTGAAGTTATGAACTTCAGTGGCACTGGAGATGTTAAAGGAAGGATGTTTGGAACGCAGCGAGCGAAGTTTGGAATTCAAATATAAATAATTGTCTCTACTTTTGGCACAAGGCTAGCAATTACCCCAGTGCATTACTGGTACTTTATTTTAGCGACCCTGTAAGGATGAAAGGCAAAGTTAATCTTGGCGGAATTTGAAGTCAGAACAAAAGGGCTCTATGCTGCAAAGCATAGTGTGTGACGCTCTACCGATTTTACCAATCCACCAATTGAAATAGGAACAATATAGTGTAATAATGGGCCGTACAAACCCACTAAATGGAAAAAGATGAGAATTGAACCTACACCTCTTTTTTGCCGGACGAGTACACTACCCTTAAAGTATTTACAATTATATAAAAACCTTCCATCATAATCTTACGTAGGAACTTTTGTTAAATTATGTTCCAAACACCAGATTAATACTGAAAAAGTTAGTTATATTATTAAATCACTCCATATTCTTCATTATTTTCAAAATTATTTGAGACATAGGCAGTGTCTTTCATTAGAAATATGGTAATGAAAGGGTTAAAGACATAGGCAGTGTCTTTCATTAGAAATATGGTAATGAAAGGGTTAAAGACATAGACAGTGTCTTTCATTAGAAATATGGTAATGAAAGGGTTAATGACATAGACAGTGTCTTTCATTAGATATATGGTAATGAAAGGGTTAAAGACATAGACAGTGTCTTTCATTAGAAATATGGTAATGAAAGGGTTAAAGACATAGACAGTGTCTTTCATTAGAAATATGGTAATGAAAGGGTTAAAGACATAGACAGTGTCTTTCATTAGAAATATGGTAATGAAAGGGTTAAAGACATAGACAGTGTCTTTCATTAGAAATATGGTAATAAAAGATTAAAAAAAAAAAACAGGCCCTCAAAGACGAAAATGAAATTTGTTTCTTACCAAGGCTCGTGTTAAGCAGATAATTCTTGGAATGGCTTCTTTGAAAGGGACCAGGTTCCATCTAGGTTGATGTATCCTGTTGTATTTCACCATTGTGTCTTTTAGCATGAGCATTGTTTTCTGTAAAGACGCTTCAACGTAGGCTAAAACGAGAACACATACGTAAATGTAACGATAGTTGATCAACTTTCGTCAAATCGGACTGGGGAAACAGTGTTTCCATTGGTCTTTCCAATTGCTAATACTCTCTATCGGTCGCAACTCCAGCATTATACAGTGGTGGCCAGAACTGGACCTTGAAACCATTGGGGAATTTATGCAAACTTAGTAATTCAAAGAAATTAAATTCCTTGAAATTCAAATTAGATAGTAATTTATATAAAATATATTTCTTCATATTCAAATTAATTAGTCAAGTCTATACCATTTTTGGTGTTGATCTGAACCATGAGATAACCTTGAGACATCCTAACAAAAACATACACATTCACTCAGGCCATTCTTGCCTCTTTCACCCATGTTTTAACAAATTACTTTCAAGGCAGCACTACCTTCTCCGACCTCATATAATAATACATTAACTCACCTGAGCGGTTCTTAGACTCCTCCACTGAAGGAAAGATGTACTTTGAAAAGATGATGTCTTTCAGATTTTCCAGCTTGCCTTTTACCTGTGGAAGTATGGAATAATGTTATTTAGTGTAGTGTAGCATAGTGTGGTGTGGTGTGGTGTGGTGTGGTGTGGTGTAGTGTAGCACAGTGTGGTGTGGTGTGGTGTGGTGTAGTGTAGCACAGTGTGGTGTGGTGTGATGTGGTGTAGTGTGGTGTGGTGTGGTGTAGCATAGTGTGGTGTGGTGTGATGTGGTGTAGTGTGGTGTAGTGTAGCACAGTGTGGTGTGGTGTAGTGTAGCATAGTGTGGTGTGGTGTGGTGTAGTGTAGCATAGTGTGGTGTGGTGTGGTGTGATGTGGTGTAGTGTAGTGTAGCATAGTGTGGTGTGGTGTAATGTGGTGTAGTGTGGTGTGGTGTAGTGTAGCATAGTGTGGTGTGGTGCGGTGTGATGTGGTGTAGTGTAGCATAGTGTGGTGTGGTGTGATGTGGTGTAGTGTGGTGTGGTGTGGTGTGATGTGGTGTAGTGTAGCATGGTGTGATGTGGTGTAGTGTAGCATAGTGTGGTGTAGTGTAGTGTGGTGTGGTGTGGTGTAGCATAGTGTGGTGTGGTGTGATGAGTTGTAGTGTGATGTGGTGTAGTGTGATGTGGTGCGATGTAGTGTTGTGTGGTGTGGTGTGGTATAGTGTGGTGTGGTGTGGTATAGTGATGTGTAGTGTAGTGTGGTGTGTTGTAGTGTGGTGTGGTGTACTTTGGTATAGTGATGTGTAGTGTGGTATGGTATACTGTGGTATAGTGATGTGTGGTGTGGTGTAGTGTGGTATAGTGATGTGTGGTGTAGTGTGGTATAGTGATGTGTAGTGTAGTGTGGTGTGGTGTGGTGTGTTGTAGTGTAGTGTAGTGTGGTGTGGTGTACTGTGGTATAGTGATGTGTAGTGTGGTGTGTTGTAGTGTAGTGTAGTGTGGTGTGGTGTACTCTGGTATAGTGATGTGTAGTGTAGTGTGTTGTAGTGTAGTATGGTGTAGTGTAGTGTAGTGTGGTGTGGTGTACTCTGGTATAGTGATGTGTAGTGTAGTGTGTTGTAGTGTGGTGTGGTGTAGTGCAGTGTGGTGTGGTGTACTGTGGTATAGTGATGTGTAGTGTGGTGTATTTTGCCAGTATTTCTTAAGTGAACCAAACAACAAAAATCACTCACTTCCTTCAGTGATATAGAGAACTGTTGCTCTTCCGTGATGTCTGTATAGAAGTGAAAGGCTGCAAATAGAAACCGCACATAGTTACACTAATAGGGCCAGATTCAATAGTGGGGGGAAAATGTCCTGGATCCTTGGCAGTGGGGCACCCTACCAGCGACGGCCATAGCAATTTATTTGTACCCTCAGCTGGGATTTTTAGTTTTAGGATGGTTAGAATTTTTGAATTTAATACATCTATGTATAACTTAGTCCATTGCAATGATAAAAAAGTAGAGAATCAATGTATCTCTCTGGAGCACTCCAGCCAGTATCTCAAAGAACTCTGTCATCCCATCAGGTGTAATAACTTGGACTTTGGTGTTGGTGTAGAGCAGTGATATCAGGTCCACTCTCTTCTTGGGGATTCCATAAGCCTGTAAGATCTTCATTAGGCAGTGACGGTCCACAGAATCAAAGGCCTTCCTCAGAATGTTGAGGATGGCTCTGAACATTAATCAGTATAAACTGAGGATGAAGAACTCAGAGCTGTACAGGAGCCTCCCAAAAGTCAGCTCAAAAATAGCACAGAGGAGACTGAGGTTAGCTGGACATGCTCACCAACATCCAGAGTTGACACTGCACTCAGTGCTCCTGTGGGAGCTCCTGCATAGACACACTGGAAGAGGAAGACCAAGGTTGACATATGTTGATGCCCTAAGGATAGACACTGGTCTCTTGAAGACACAGGACATGGCAGCAATGATGAGGGACAGAAAACGCTGGAGAGAACTCGTCCATGGATCTTGAGAATTTTACCCACCCTAGATAGATAAATAGATGTATAACTTTTCAATTTCAAAACTAACTTTGATATGTAAATTTTTTGTGTATGAAGGGCCTGGTCCCCCAAGGTCTAAATACAACCCTGCTCACTGTTTCTCTTTCATCATCATCACCATTTTACATCCATTCTTCCACGCTAGCATGGATTAGACGGGGTGTCCTGTTGTGGGCAATGCCACGTCAGGTGACCATGTCTTGCTCATACAGAATTGATTTTGGCTTGATTTCTACAGCAGAATGCCCTTCCTAACACCAACCTCATTTACAGTGAGTACCGGGTGTCTTTTTATTGTGGCACCTACACGACCACTTTACAGTGTGGACTGGGTGCTTTTGTGTCGTGACTCCTACACGATCACTTTACGTGGGAAGGGTGCATGCAGAGGCATACTGTCTATATACTTCAGCTTCGGCTTGTACCCATGGGAAGTCGGGTTTTCTGTATTACTGCGTATTACTTTAGTAAAAGGTGAAAGATTTATCTACTTAGGACAAGGAGAAACCAGAGTTGTTTCTCCTTTTCTCCATAATTCATACATGACACCCCATAAACTGGTCGAATAAACACCCATGCTTTCCCTCCCTCAGCAAAAAAAAAAAAAAATTGCTTCCTTTTCTTCCTCTTCCCACTCTCCTCTGTCTTTCTATTTCTTCTTTGATCTCTATTTCTATTTCTGATGAAGGACTAGCGTCCGAAACATTAAGACTTTTTTCCTACTAGATCATCCAGGCTATAAACTCCACCAGCTGCAGACTGTGCATCAACATGAGATATTTTTCTCCACAAACTTCGATCACCAAGTATCTACTACACCAAGCATTAAACTGAAATATACTGTATATACTTGAATATAAACCACCTCCTATTTTATGTCTGAAAAATTGGGCAAAAATCCAAGCATCTTCCCCCATTTTACCATCGATTTTTTGGTCACATATTCCTCGGCTTATAATAATAATAATAATAATAATAATAATAATAATAATGAAATTATTGTGTACAGTGCTCAGGTGCACTACAACTCATCAAAGATGCATGTATAGTACATAGAATAATGTACAAATGTCAGGAAAATGAACAGTGTATGAGTCATGATATAATAATAATAACAATAGTGAAATATTGTGTACAGTGCCCAGGTGCACCACAACTCATCAAAAAAGTGCATGTACAGTACATAGGGCAATGCACAAACATCAGTAAAATGAACAGTGCACGAGTCATGATACACACGTGTGCATGTGTATGGAAGGGGTACATCAGGTGTAGTTTTGGCGTATTTCGGGAAGCATGAGTGTCTTAAAGGATGCAGTGTCTCGGCAGCTAACAATTGACGCAGGCAGTTTGTTCCATGCTTCAGCAACTCTGAGCGTGAAAAAATGTCTACGAAAGTCATGGGAGCTGTGCTGTTTTCTGATCTTGTAGGCATGTCCACGTGTGTTAGACACATGGAGATCAAAGAGGCGCTCAGGGTTGCAATTGGCGAGATGGTTAAAAACTTTGTGGGTATTCACCAAGTCCATTATATGTGAGTATATACGGTAAATATATCTGTACCTCTTTAAAATTTACACACATACACACATACATTGCATTTACCATATCAGTCCTGTTGCGACAGTTATCAAGCATAATAATACGTGTTTGTAAATTAATATTACTGAAACCTTCTACAGTCAGTAGGCATCTCTATCAAAACACCCCCCCCCCGTCCCACCACCTCCACCCCATCTACACCGCCCCTTTCAATGTAAAGTTATGTTGGTCCCACAACATCCAGGCCGAAACAAATGAGATCGTGTAGGTGTCACGACAAAAAAACACACAGTCCACGCTGTAAATGTGGCCGTGTAGGCAACACGGTAAAAACCTCCCAGCCCCACACTGTAAATGTGGTTGGTGTTAGGAAGGGCATCCAGCTGTAGAAAACCCGCCAGACAGTCCACGCTGTAAATGTGGCCGTGTAGGCAACACGGTAAAAACCTCCCAGCCCCACACTGTAAATGTGGTTGGTGTTAGGAAGGGCATCCAGCTGTAGAAAACCCGCCAGACAGTCCTATGCGAGCAAGACAACCACTCTTGCCTCAAGTGGGAAAACCCCCGTCCAAACCCATGCAAGCGTGGAACACGGACGCTAAACCTGATGATGATGATGATGAAACCTGAAGTTACTTATATTACTAAATCCCTCTAATACCTATGGAGGGACTCTATGACATATTTGATGTGTCGACTCCACAAGAAATTATCGAACCAGGGCGTACCAGCATCATCATCATTTTACGTCCGCTTTTCCCTGCTTGCAAGGGTGGGACGGGTCTTATTCAGCACAGCATCTCTCCACTTGTCACGGTCCTTCGTCATCTCCACCGTGAGCTTCAATGATCTGAGGTCTGTTCTCACCACCTCCGCCCATGTTTTTCGTGGTCTACCTCTACCATGTCTTCCTTCAACTGGCATTTCCTGACACTTCTTCACCCATCGGTCATCCTCCATGCGCATCACATGTCCATACCACCTCAGTCTCCTCTCCCATACACTACATTCTATCCCTCTCAGACACAGTTTCTCTCTCAACACATCCATGCTGGGTCGTTCACCTACATTTACACTGCACATCCAACGGAGCATGCTTGCCTCATTTCTCTCCAGCCATCGCATATCCTCTGCAGTTGCTGCCCATGTCTCACTACCATGCAGCATCGCTCTCCTCACACAGGCATCATACAACCAACCTTTCGTACGCAGGGAGAAACCCTTCTTCATCAACAGAGGAAGCAGCTCCCTAAACTTCTTCCAACCCATCCTTATTCTAGATACTATGGCCTTGGAACACCCTCCTCCCATGCTAATCTGATCTCCTAGGTACCGGAGGCTATCCACCACTTCTATAGCGCCCTCCACCAACACAAGAAAAAGAAAACAGGCGAAATTGTTGCAGCTAGTCCTGAAAGCAGAAAAGAAATTAAGCTTCCAAAGGAAGTAAATCTCAAAAAGGGAGATGTCAGGAGAAAGAAAAAAAAATTATTAATTTCTAAAGAAAGAATATTGCAAAAGGGGAGATGTTGAGGTGAACACCCTTTCAGGATTAAAGAAATGGACTCAGCACACTATTATAAATAAGCAACATGTCTTGTTGGCAGGAGTTCGGTTGAAGTCTTGCTTGAAAGTCTCACCTTTTGCAGCCAGCATTTAAGCCTAATATAAAATTGTTAGTACCCCTGCATCGTAGAAAATATAACAAGTCCAAAGGGTTATGAAAAACCATAGACAGTGTCTTTCATTAGAAATATGGTAATGAAAGGGTTAAAGACATAGGCAGTGTCTTTCATTAGAAATATGGTAATGAAAGGGTTAAAGACATAGACAGTGTCTTTCATTAGAAATATGGTAATGAAAGGGTTAAAGACATAGGCAGTGTCTTTCATTAGAAATATGGTAATGAAAGGGTTAAAGACATAGACAGTGTCTTTCATTAGAAATATGGTAATGAAAGGGTTAAAGACATAGACAGTGTCTTTCATTAGAAATATGGTAATGAAAGGGTTAAAGACATAGACAGTGTCTTTCATTAGAAATATGGTAATGAAAGGGTTAAAGACATAGACAGTGTCTTTCATTAGAAATATGGTAATGAAAGGGTTAAAGACATAGACAGTGTCTTTCATTAGAAATATGGTAATGAAAGGGTTAAAGACATAGACAGTGTCTTTCATTAGAAATATGGTAATGAAAGGGTTAAAGACATAGACAGTGTCTTTCATTAGAAATATGGTAATGAAAGGGTTAAAGACATAGACAGTGTCTTTCATTAGAAATATGGTAATGAAAGGGTTAAAGACATAGACAGTGTCTTTCATTAGAAATATGGTAATGAAAGGGTTAAAGACATAGACAGTGTCTTTCATTAGAAATATGGTAATGAAAGGGTTAAAGACATAGACAGTGTCTTTCATTAGAAATATGGTAATGAAAGGGTTAAAGACATAGGCAGTGTCTTTCATTAGAAATATGGTAATGAAAGGGTTAAAGACATAGACAGTGTCTTTCATTAGAAATATGGTAATGAAAGGGTTAAAGACATAGACAGTGTCTTTCATTAGAAATATGGTAATGAAAGGGTTAAAGACATAGACAGTGTCTTTCATTAGAAATATGGTAATGAAAGGGTTAAAGACATAGACAGTGTCTTTCATTAGAAATATGGTAATGAAAGGGTTAAAGACATAGGCAGTGTCTTTCATTAGAAATATGGTAATGAAAGGGTTAAAGACATAGACAGTGTCTTTCATTAGAAATATGGTAATGAAAGGGTTAAAGACATAGACAGTGTCTTTCATTAGAAATATGGTAATGAAAGGGTTAAAGACATAGACAGTGTCTTTCATTAGAAATATGGTAATGAAAGGGTTAAAGACATAGACAGTGTCTTTCATTAGAAATATGGTAATGAAAGGGTTAAAGACATAGACAGTGTCTTTCATTAGAAATATGGTAATGAAAGGGTTAAAGACATAGACAGTGTCTTTCATTAGAAATATGGTAATGAAAGGGTTAAAGACATAGACAGTGTCTTTCATTAGAAATATGGTAATGAAAGGGTTAAAGACATAGACAGTGTCTTTCATTAGAAATATGGTAATGAAAGGGTTAAAGACATAGACAGTGTCTTTCATTAGAAATATGGTAATGAAAGGGTTAAAGACATAGACAGTGTCTTTCATTAGAAATATGGTAATGAAAGGGTTAAAGACATAGACAGTGTCTTTCATTAGAAATATGGTAATGAAAGGGTTGATAACGAGACAGTTAGTTATATTACTAAATCGCAGTGTCTTTTATTAGAAACAAAGGTAACGAAAGGGTTCTACATACATGGGGTATAAACTGGTGATTTAAAATGGGTGATATCCTCTTGGACATCCTGCTCCATCCCTGTTCTTCTAATGTTCATGATATTAGTTGTTGATGTTGTTTGCTGTCTCTTGCTTTTTCGGTTCTTCAGTACCATAACTGAGGCATTTGCTGAGGTTGTAGGGGTCATCGAGCTTATCATGCTTCTGGTGCGTTGAACTGGATGGGTGTTTGTTAGAGGTGTGACGGGTGTACCTGTACCTACACAAAGAGACAGATACAAATACACACAGACACACAGATATATATATATATATACATAGAGGAGGCACATGGCTTAGTGGTTAGAGCATTGGCCTTGTAATCGAAAGATTGTGAGTTCAATTCTCAGACCGGGTGATATGTTGTTTCCTTGAGCAAGACACTTTATTTCACATTGCTCCAGTTTACTCAGCTGTAGAAATGAGATGATAGGGACCCCAGCAAAGTGGTCGTGGAGGTGCCATGGCAAAAACGCACCCAGCCCACACTGTATATGATTGTTCGTGTGACTAGGTTTTTGTGGAGCTTATACTCAACACTGTATTTATTAGGCTCTGATGATTCCTGCCAAAAGGTGAGGATGAAACCTTGTAAGTAAATAAAGACTGTTTGAGTATGTAAGCGTTCTTTGGTTTCTTTTGCATATATATATATATATATGCATATATATATATGCATATATATATATATATATATATATATATATATTATATATGCATATATATATATGCATATATATATATATATATATATATATATATATATTATATATATCATCATCATCATCATCATTTTACGTCCGCTTTTCCTTACTTCAAGGGTGGGACGGGTCTTATTAAGCACGGCATCTCTCCATTCGTCACGGTCTTTTGTCATCTCCTCCATGAGCTTCAGCGATCTGAAGTCTGCTCTCACCACCTCTACCCATATACAGAGATAGATATAGACAGACTGATAGGGAGCTTAAAGAAAATCCTCGAGAACGAAAGAGAGAGACAAAAAGGAGAGGAAGAAAGGAAGTAAGGAAGGAAGGAGAGAAGAAGAAAAAGAAAAGAAAGAAATTTACTAGAGGTGATGTCAAAATCTGTGGCTGTCTGTATTTCTTCTCGAATGGAGTGGAGTTGTAGAGGTGTAAAGTCTTCATCCCTCTCCTCTTTAATGGAAACAGCATTAGGAAATACAATGGTGGTGTCATAACTCTCTTGAAGGGACAAACCCTTGGAAATAAAAATGAATAAATAAATAAAAATAAATAGAAAAAAAAGGAAAAAAAGAAAATTAACTCTCTAGTATTTACATTACTCTATATATACTATTGTATTTTCACAGTAAAGGCTTTACCTCACATAATATCTCACATAACATTTACATTACTCTATATATACTGTTGTATTTTCATAGTAAAGGCTTTACCTCACATAATATTTACATTACTCTCTATATACTGTTGTATTTTCATAGTAAAGGCTTTACCTCACATAATACCTCACATAACATTTACATTACTCTATATATACTATTGTATTTTCATAGTAAAGGCTTTACCTCACATAATATCTCACATAAAATTTACATTACTCTATATATACTGTTGTATTTTCATAGTAAAGGCTTTACCTCACATAATACCTCACATAACATTTACATTACTCTATATATACTATTGTAATTTCACAGTAAAGGCTTTACCTCACATAATACCTCACATAACATTTACATTACTCTATATATACTATTGTATTTTCATAGTAAAGGCTTTACCTCACATAATATCTCACATAAAATTTACATTACTCTATATATACTGTTGTATTTTCATAGTAAAGGCTTTACCTCACATAATACCTCACATAACATTTACATTACTCTATATATACTATTGTAATTTCACAGTAAAGGCTTTACCTCACATAATCTCACATAACATTTACATTACTCTATATATACTATTATATTTTCACAGTAAAGACTTTACCTCACATAATATCTCACATAACATTTACATTACTCTATATATACTGTTGTATTTTCATAGTAAAGGCTTTACCTCACATAACATTTACATTACTCTATATATACTGTTGTATTTTCATAGTGAAGGCTTTACCTCACGCAATTATCTCACGTAAGATTTTGATATTATTTATTTTGAGAACAATACCGTAACGTCAGTATGAGTGGCCAGTTATGGCCGGTTTGAACAGAGAAAGGTGAGAGAATTCTGGTCAGATATGGCCGGTTAAAAGGCTAAAGTGTTAAACATGCACACCATCTCATCCCCCTCTCTTTAGTTTGAGCCTTTGATTTTTAAACCCCTGGATTAGCGGGACAATCGAGCCTTTGATTTTCAAACCCCTGGATCAGAGGGACAATTGAGCCCTTGGGTTTGAAATCTCTGGATTAGATGGACAATTGAGTCCTTCAGTTTCAGACCCCTGGCTTAGAGGGGCGTTGAGCCCTTCAGTTTGATAACCCCTCGAATAGAGGGACGTTGAGCCCTTCAGATTCAGACCTCTGGTTTAGAGGAATATTAAGCCCTTCAATTTGAGAACCCCACGATTGGAGGAGCATCGAGCTCTTCAGTTTGAGAACCCCTCAATTAGAGGCGCATTCAGCTGCTATTTCTAGCATTTCAATGGTTTGACAGAAAGATTTTCTACCTGGGTGGATATGTTTTCATCTTCGCTCAAGTTATCGCAGGAGTGTGACTCAATTGGACACATGTATTTGTAAAGGATGTCTTTCATATTCTTCCAATACCATTCTTGATCTAAACAAGACATAACAGAAGAACTCATTAACTCATATACTAATTTGTATATATATATATATATCATCATCGTTTAACGTCCATCTTCCAAGCTAGCATGCGTTGGACAGATTTGTCCCACTTGAGGCAAGATTGGTCAGGTGACCGTGTCTCGCTCGTACAGAACTGTTTCTGGCAGGTATTCTACGGCTGGATACTCTTCCTAACACCAACCACATTTACAGTGTGGACTGGGAGCCTTTTTATTGTGTCTCCTACACGACCACTTTACAGTGTGGACTGGGAGCCTTTTTACTGTGTCTCCTACACGACCACTTTACAGTGTGGACTGGGAGCCTTTTTATTGTGTGTCCTACACGACCACTTTACAGTGTGGACTGGGAGCCTTTTTACTGTGTCTCCTACACGACCACTTTACAGTGTGGACTGGGAGCCTTTTTACTGTGTCTCCTTCACGACCACTTTACAGTGTGGACTGGGAGCCTTTTTATTGTGTCTCCTACACGATCACTTTACAGTGTGGACTGGGAGCCTTTTTACTGTGTCTCCTACACGATCACTTTACAGTGTGGACTGGGAGCCTTTTTATTGTGTCTCCTACACGATCACTTTACAGTGTGGACTGGGAGCCTTTTTACTGTGTCTCCTACACGATCACTTTACAGTGTGGACTGGGAGCCTTTTTATTGTGTCTCCTACACGATCACTTTACAGTGTGGACTGGGAGCCTTTTTACTGTGTCTCCTACACGACCACTTTACAGTGTGGACTGGGAGCCTTTTTATTGTGTGTCCTACACGACCACTTTACAGTGTGGACTGGGAGCCTTTTTACTGTGTCTCCTACACGACCACTTTACAGTGTGGACTGGGAGCCTTTTTACTGTGTCTCCTTCACGACCACTTTACAGTGTGGACTGGGAGCCTTTTTATTGTGTCTCCTACACGACCACTTTACAGTGTGGATTGGGAGCCTTTTTATTGTGTCTCCTACACGACCACTTTACAGTGTGGACTG
The DNA here is from genome assembly GCA_964016885.1 of Eledone cirrhosa. NCBI lineage: Eukaryota > Metazoa > Mollusca > Cephalopoda > Octopoda > Eledonidae > Eledone > Eledone cirrhosa. Next base: position 7,494,680 of record OZ024765.1, on the reverse strand, counting down.
GGAGCCTTTTTACTGTGTCTCCTACACGACCACTTTACAGTGTGGACTGGGAGCCTTTTTATTGTGTCTCCTACACGACCACTTTACAGTGTGGACTGGGAGCCTTTTTACTGTGTCTCCTACACGACCACCTTACAGTGTGGACTGGGAGCCTTTTTACTGCGTCTCCTACACGACCACTTTACAGTGTGGACTGGGAGCCTTTTTATTGTGTCTCCTACACGACCACTTTACAGTGTGGACTGGGAGCCTTTTTACTGTGTCTCCTTCACGACCACTTTACAGTGTGGACTGGGAGCCTTTTTATTGTGTCTCCTACACGACCACTTTACAGTGTGGACTGGGAGCCTTTTTATTGTGTCTCCTACACGACCACTTTACAGTGTGGACTGGGAGCCTTTTACCGTGTCTCCTACACGACCACTTTACAGTGTGGACTGGGAGCCTTTTACCGTGTCTCCTACATGACCTCTTTACAGTGTGGACTGGGAGCCTTTTTATTGTGTCTCCTACACAACCACTTTACAGTGTGGACTGGGAGCCTTTTACCGTGTCTCCTACATGACCACTTTACAGTGTGGACTGGGAGCCTTTTACCGTGTCTCCTACATGACCACTTTACAGTGTGGACTGGGAGCCTTTTACCGTGTCTCCTACACGACCACTTTACAGTGTGGACTGGGAGCCTTTTACTGTGTCTCCTACACGACCACTTTACAGTGTGGACTGGGAGCCTTTTTACTGTGTCTCCTACATGACCTCTTTACAGTGTGGACTGGGTGCTTTTTGTGTCATGTCACTTATAAAAAGTGTTTCTACTTTTGGCACAAGGCCAGCAATTACCCCAGTACATTACTGGTGCTCGATAACTTTATGCTGCAAAGCATGGTGTCTGATGCTCTAATTTGTTTTCTCTCAGCTACCACTGGAACAAAAAGATGAAGTTGTCATCTACCACGTGGTGTTTTATGAGGCTGTTTACTTGTAAACAAACCGAATATTATTAATATATTAGTATAATATAATATTGTTATTCACTCCTGAATACATGTAGATATACACCCTGTTAAGAGCAAAAATATATTTCTTTTTATACACACACACATATATATATGTCCGACAGACAACCTTTTCCCCCACCCCGGAAAAAGACCCCAGTTGATGGATGTGAATCCGAAATATATAGGGACTATTAAATCTCTCCCAAGGTAACTCTCTCTTGTGTTGTTATTTTTATTTTTATCCTTTATACGCTTCCCTTCATTCTACACATCTCACACATGTTATACACACCACGCATCTCAACGTACACCCACTTACATCTCTCTCTCCACCACCGGACCTTGTTACCCGGAGATTTACCCATTTGCATTGTCGAGGCTTCCAAACGACTTAAAGATATTTACTTACTGTTCCACAATGCTTCAAGCAAACTTCAATACTCTCTTATATATATATATATTTATAGCCTGGTCTAATTGATTTTTTATATGGTTAATTATGCTAATTGGGAGAGGAAATAGTATATATTTTATCTAATAATTCTAAGACATGATTTATGATATATATATATATATATCTAGGGCGGGTAAAATTCCCGAGATCCATGGAC